>OU343217.1:74683234-74822617 GCA_910596185.1 Chrysanthemum makinoi
TTTGAATTGTCTAAATTTAATATAACTCATAGCAATGAATTGTAATATCTTATTTTACGTAAAGATTTCATTACTCCCTATCGGTGAATGAATCATTTTATAACAAACATGAATGTTGGTTAACTCCAAAAACATTTATATGAAGTTACTAAATTGAAGTTTTAGACTAATTACCACTTAAAATTGGTAAAAGGAAAACTAGCATATTTTATCTAGTTGTTTTGCTTTAGCCTTTAAAGGTGCTACATACCAGTATGGGGATGGTAGACCTGTTAAGGAAGAAATTGCACACCCAATTTTTCAAGTTAATAACATTGGTGGATAACCCATCATTCATAGAGGTAATACACCTTTTAGTACCTTAGTAATGATTACGTATGGTTCTTCAAAGGTGTAGGAAAGTAAAAGCAAGCAAGTTGTTTTCATTGGTTATGCAACACTTACAATGTTGTCAGGTTCAGTGGGAGCATTTGTGTTGCATTACTGAATAAGAAGTTGTTTTATTGATTTCTAATTCAGGGGGAGCTACAAGCCTTATTTCCTGTGTAGTAACCCAGATTATCTTCAAAGATAATTATTTTCCAATTGTAGGCACTTATGTTTTAAGGAGAGTCATGCTTTCCTTACTAAACAATATAGTCCTACATTTACTTGTTATATCTATGACACAAATCATATTAATCAAATAAACGAACGTGTATCGTGTTGTTTATCTGCTACATGATGTTGTTCCATGCATAAGTGGGAGAAATCTTTATTGTGTGCAAGGTACAACACATATAAATATGATTTAAATGGATTCTCTTGAGCGCAAGGTAAGAGAGTAACGTTCCAATAGGAATTATACATTTAAATGTGTATGATTGCCCCATTAAGAACATGTGTCAAGATGATAACAAATACTACTTTAAATATTTATGTCATTCAATATTTAAGAAACACTTGTAGTTACAATTTATGTTACGTGAAAACGTGAACTATATTGTAGCCCAAGCTAAAATATCCACGTGTCGTGAGAACGAGCATAAATGATTTTGCAATTTCTTGCGTTGAACATTTCATGGAATGACATAATTAAATGAAGTAATCTAATACTACTTTGGATTTAAGTATTCGTTGAATGACTTAAATATATGTAGTAAATATTAACTTGAAATATTAATTGAAACCCGAGGTGGTGTTCATAATTACTTTAATTATAAATGTTTATGATTTTGTTAAGTCACAAACGTGAAGTCTGTTATACAAGACTACAATATAAAGTAAGATAACTTGCTATGTTTAAGACATATGCATGAAGTCAATGGTAAATCAATGACTTACAATGTATAGTGGGATTATAACTGATATGTTTTGACTGGTCAAGAATACTTGTGTTATAATACATGCAATTGACTTGGTCATTCTATTGTACCATTAAGTTTTACTTTGTTGGTAAATAGATAAGCCAGATGGTTATCTTAAATATTGGTAGATTATCTTACAATATTAATTCTAATGAAATACCATAGTTTTATTATGTTTCAGAAGAATCAAAATCTATTGGCATTGTTTGATTCAAGATAACTATAGTTTCTTCCAAAAGTTATCAAGGTTAGTAGATTGAGTATAGATTGAATGTACTCAATAAAACTCCAACCTAGAAGATTGATAAGACACCATTTGTTTATGGAATGTGATGAATCACATTAAGTCTTATAATGAAGTTCTGAATTTGTTAAACTACTTGTAAAGTGGGTTGTAACAAACTAAAGTCAGGAACTGTCAATGTTTTTGTAATATCCCAAAAGAGAACAATGTATTGTTGCTCTACTTGCTAAACTATTTAAAGGTAATCTTTAAAATTGTTAAAGGCAAGTGGGATTTTTTGTTTAGATCTTGAAAGATTAAAATTACAAAATACATAATCTTTTGAAATACACTAGCAAATATCATGATGAGGCTAAACATGTAAATGATAGACCTCAATATGTTGGAATTGTCATTCATAGATCCGTAAGGATATCTCAGATATTTAATATGCTGAGAAATACGAGTTACATGATCATGGTAAGCCTGTTAATCATAATGATGAATTTACCAAATGTTGAATTGTGGTAAATCAATTATACTATGAATATAGAGATGCTGTCCATAAAGATAATCAACTTTAGAAACTTGGTTTATCTTAATGAAAATGAGTTTCTTCAAAGGATGGAAACCCTAGTGGTTTAAATCTTTGTGTAAAAATCATATGGACAATATTGTACACATATTTAATGCATGTCTAGTGATAATAATATTAATCATAATTAAGCAATTAACTATGATTGAATATTCTTTTCTAGATACATTAAATAGAAGTATAAAGATTATAATTGTCATACTTAGTTTCATTGATATGAAATTTTGACAATGAATATCAAAACTCTTATGTTGTGGAATTACTTTCATGAGGACTCGACAAGTAATACAAAGTAGTTTCATGAATTCAAATAATCTTTGAATATGTACAAAGTGCAAGAATCCATGAATGGATATATGCCTGCATCTAGGAAATGACTCTTATATTTAATATTAAATTCAAGTTTTGATTTAATAATTAAAATAAGATAGCTCATAAGTATTCATGAAAGCTAGTGGGAGTATTATTTTTTATTTTCTTAAATCTTATAAGTTTTATGGGCAACTACATTCCACCTAAATTAAGTTTTAGTTGGGAATGAAACTTCATTTGTAAGATTTGGAAATAAGATATACAACCTTGGAATATATGTTTATTACTATAAACATATGCGGTAAATAAATGAGTCTAATAGAACATGATGGATATATAATGAGATCTTAAAGTCTAACTTGAAGATTCATCATGTACATCATGTTGTAAGATTGTTGTGTCATGCTTGATTACAAGATGTTTGACAACATTGAAAGTTGTTAGTGTAATAAACATTTTAAAAGGAAATATGTTTGGATTTAGAATCACATTCCACAATCTGGAGATGCTCCTAGATTCTATGGATGAAAATATGGCAATTGTCTCATAATTTTCATTGCCAACAAACTTGAGTTTTGGTAGGCACCAACATTACACTATAACTGTTCAAAGTTTACGGATGTTTAAAGAGCATATTGTTGTACACAATGATGCTGGTATAATTGAGATGACACTCAATTCTAGTCATGGTATCCTTGATGATGACCATGTTGACTAATTATGTTCAACTAAGAGCATAGTTGCATTATACATTAAAGAATAAAGAATACTTTTAAACTTTAAAGTTTTGAAAGATGATTGTCATAAAAGGTGGTTCAGGTTGTCACGCACCTTATGAAATGATATGACAATATCAAGATATGTGTAAACACATACAAGAAATTCACTTGTTGAATTCTTGAAATAAGTATTCTCAAAATTCCTATAGATCAAAGTTAGTTGAAATTATGCCCTGTCAACAAGTATGATTATCATGACTTGAGGCAAAAATTCATTAACTAAGAATTATCATGCATTGATATATTTAGTATTTGGATAAAAGATGTTAAACAATTATTATTTATAATGAATTAAAGTACTTTATACGTTTAATTTCATTTATTATATTGTGTCCTATATTTGCATGTTTAATCCGTGAATAACTTAAGTTATTCTAAATAGTCCATTGTCGATCAATAACATGGGAATGATATTGAATTAAGACAAATCTGAGTATTAGTTAGAATATACTTGAAAGTATATTGATGCGTAGCATGACTAATTTCGGATGATATTCAATGGATTGAGTATAGGACTTATCCCAACCACATGATGGTACTTTATAGATCTTAGTCATTAAGTATATCATGAATATTTATCCCCAACCACATTTCTGTGAGGCAATCTAACGCTATACGTAACTGGTAGTTATAAGGGTTGTTTTCAGAAGTGTTGCGAAATTTATGAATTCTGCTCGTAGTCAAAACGGTATTTGTTTCCTTCAAATTTATTTTGAAGTATAATATGGCCCCTCGTAGGTTGTCAAGATGTTTGCATGGCCATGCCCAAGGTCTTCTGGAATATGTTCAGAAGAATTGATAATCTTTATTAATCATATAAAGCGAGAAACAGAATAGTTAATCAAGAAATGAGTGAGATCCATATTCTTATTAACATGGTATTAGAAACAAAAGGATAAGTATGATGATGAATCATCAAAAGGTTTTTCAAGGAAACCATACTCGACTTCACTGGGGTCATTGGCGTGTTGCTAGATGCTAACCAATGTCATTACGCATACTAAGATATCTCCAAGTGGGAACTGTTGGTTTATGGATATATTTAATATGTGTATGACCGGATTCGAACTCGAGACCACGGGATTGCACACTTTACGTATGAGACTCGATGTTTAAATAATTGATCTGCTCCCGAACAGTCAAGTTTAATCACTCAAGCCGGGCACTTGTGAATGGCCAACCGTAACAAACTTAAAACAGCTCAGAAGCAAATGCAATGAAGATCAGGAGAGTATAGCGTTTCCCCAGGTCGTTAATCCCAACGAGCTGTCGCGAGAATAGTCAAACGTGTAGTGATCGAGAGGATTTGAACGGAAAAGGATTGTGATTGATTCATACTAAAGAAAGAGTACATAAACTACAGGGGCTTAAATGCAAATTAAAAGAAAATTTAAAAAGATAAACTATATTAAATAAACGCTATCACTATATTTAAATCTAATGTTTTTGATTTTTCTTTTATAAAACTTAAATTAAAAACTACGTGACGTACAAAGGAAACTTACACAATATTAATCCTAAAAATATGAAAATGACATTTTTACAATCCTAATGATAAAATAAAATTTATATAAAAAGAAATTTTTTTTTATTACTATTTATCTAATTATTATTAATTAAAAACAAATTTTAACTATTTAATAATAGCCTAAAATACAAGAAAATAGGAAATAAAGCTAGAAAAATAAAATTATGACTTGGAAAAATATAAAATAACAAAAGAGAATTTTCAACACTATTTTTGTATTTTTCTTATTATTTTTCTATTTTTTATGAATTAAAAACTATTTAAAACTACTTAAATTACTTAAAAATACAAATTTAACTAAGAAAAATCTGGAAAAATATTTTTTGGCTTTTTATATTTATCTTAACTTAAGAAAAATGAAAAATTATTTTTTGAAACTTTTCTTAATTAATTGTATTAAATGCTAATTAAAAAGGCTTAAAAACTAATTTAAATGGAGAAAAATACCAAACAGTACTGGAAAAATATGAAAAATTCAAGATAAGCTTAAAATAATATACTGAATCTAGGAAAAATATAAAATCAGGGGCTTGTGTGAAGGAATAAGAGGCTGCAGTGGAAACTGCTTATAAGTAAGCACTTTGAGAAAAGCCAAAAGTTCCAAACAAGCACCAAATTGATACAGAAGTTCTAATATGCTATAAGTACTCAAATGCAACTAGAAACAACTTCCCTAAACTACTATTGTGTTGATTGATCAAATTTGATGACAAGAGTTTAAGTGCAAAAACAGTCCTAGGCTACTACTTTTGAGCACAAGAATAAGTTACCCAATAAGCTAAAAACCAAAACCAAAAGTTGGAACTAGGAGGAGACCTGGCTGAGAACTAGTAAACCAAAAATGAGACCAAGAGAAGCTCAATTGAGCTCTGTGCAAGGGCTGCACAAACCCTGTGCGAACTCAGTATTAACTGAGTCAGTTGCACAGGGCATTTATATCCATTTTGTCAAGCATTTTTGGAACTTATAAAAAATTGACAAAATTCTATAAAAATGACAATAAGAAAATAGACCAACAGAAGTTTAAAAACCCAAAGTTTCATTTGGTTTGGCTCAGAAATGAAGCTATGATAAATCTCTTTAGTTGGGCACAAACTGAAATTTTCAACATTTTTGACTTTTGACAGAATTGAAATGTTGACTTTGATGAACTTTAATCTTGATTTGTGGACTGATATTGATGTTAAATGGTATAATGAAACTAATGCAAGCTACTCTAGTGATTTCTAAATATGAAACAAGCTTTTGCTTTTTGAAAATCTAAACAGTTAAGAAATTAAAACAGTTCCCAAGTGATTTTGACTTTTGAAGTATGCAGACACAAAATAAGGACTAGAGTGAGTTTATAAGAGTAAATGAGACTAAATTTAACAATTCTCACCACTGAAAAGCTTACAAACTTCAAATGACAGTTATTCCAAACACAGGTTTATGACACTGATTTGAACTTTTACCAATCAAATCTCAACTCCGAACCATAACTATCTCTAACACAGATTCTAAATATCATAAATGACCTAGATAGAGAAATTACAACACTGATATCAAGCAATAAACATACCACCTACTTATGCAGACAAGACTAAAAATTAGAGTAAACAAGCTATACAGCTACAACAAACTAATAACTAATCATACAAGCAAACTAAAGCACATTTAAACTAGATTGAGCACAATGTGAACAATGCTACTGTATAAGAACTACATCAACAGGCTAAAACTGGAAATTCAACTTTAGAACTTACAATAATCCAAATGCTCAAACAAAAACTAAATAGGCACCCACAGCCCATTCAATTCATTAAGCTTATTCACAACAAGCTTATTTCCATGAAATGAACCAACCCATCTGCTAAATTGCCCCATATCTACAAGCTCCACATTGACTTTCGTTGACCAAATTGAGAGATTGCTTGAATCTATGTTATGATCTTACCAAAAGCTATAATAAGCTGAGGTAAGCTTGTTTGAACTAGAAATGAGCTATTAGAAGCTTTAATACAAGATTTTGAAACTCAAATTTTTCAACAGTGAATATGAAAGCATGGAACTTAAATGAGACTTTGAATTAGGACCTGAAAACAGATGATATTGATAAAAAACTTAGTTTTAGTACATAAGAACAGAAAATTACATCTTTAAACTTAATTTAGAACATTAATATTAAAAAACGACATACATGGAATTTTAAAACTAACTACTCCTTCATCACTTGCTTCTCTCTTTTATACATCCAAAAGCTTTCTCTCCCTCCGGAGCAAATCCCAACTTTAATCCTAGCCATTGGATCACTAGGAATCATTTTGGCCGTTTGATCATTTTGAGGAAAGCTCATTTGACCCGTGGGCTCTGAACTAGCGTGGGGGGGGGTGTGGTGTAGGATGAGTGTGGAGTGAGGGGATAAGGGATAAGGTCTGAGGATGATGGGAGAGGGGTTGCAGGTTTGCAGGCAAGTGGGGAAGGGAAGAGGATAAGCAGGGCGGCAAAGGTGTTTGTTTGACTGGTTTTGACCAAAGGGTCCAAAAAGGGTATTGGCTGGGGGTCAAAACATATGGCAGGGGTCCAAGGTTCATAAAGGGGTCAAATTTAGGTTTAGTAATACAAGGACTAGTTTTGTAATTCTGCCAAACTAGAGGGACCATCTCTGCCAATATTCCAAAGTTGTTTCAAGGACCAAAACTGAAAAACTTCAATAGTACAAGGACCATTGTTGACATTTTCAAATTTTCAAAGGACTAAACTTGACATTTTTCAAAGTTTAGGGACTAAAGTTGTAATTTTGCAATTTTTGATTTTAAAGACCAATTTTGACAACTCATGAATCCCTAGGGACTTAAAATGATATTTTTCTTTATTTTGATTTACCAGGGACTGTTTTTGACAACTTTTGAAACTTGGGGGACTAAAACTGCCAATTATGCAAACTTGATACTTTTTTCACCAGATTTTGATATTTTTGCATTTAAAATACATAAAACACTTATTTGTGATATTTTTATCATTTTGGTGCATTTCTGAGTGTTTTCAGATGTTTTTGCAGTTTAAATGGTACAAAAATGATGAGTATTTAGACACTCATCAATCCCCCACACTAAGATAGTGCTAGTCCCTAGCAATGTTTTGAGAAAAATTAATGGATTTCATCTCTTTACCAAAAGCCATTACTTCTGGAGTAGCCAAATGTTTCAGTTCAAGTAAGAACCTTGGTGCACCGATAACCAAATGATTTTGAGCAAATCACCAGCTTTCAACGGATTTGATTTGTCTTTACCGTACGCTTGTTTCTGACTAGCCAACTCTTAGATAAATTATCAATATTATCTTTGGTGAGCTGATTACCAATTATGGTTTTCCACTTCCTTTACCACAAGCCATAAACTTGCGGGCTAGCCAACTCTTCACTTTTAAGGATATGGTGAGCTGAACACCATACAATTTTGGGCAAATTGCAAGCCGTCAACGGATTTGAGATATCTTTACCAAGAGCCTTTTGCTTCTGGATTAGCCACCTTATGTGGTTAGACATGGTGGACTGATTACCATTTGTTGTGTTTAGTACATAGTACTTCCACTAAAAAAAAAAATTAATTTGGCCATTTTGGGGAAAAAGGGACTAAAAGGGTACATTTATGATCAAATTCATGAATTTCCCCCACACTAGAAATGAATATTGTCCTCAATATTCAAAGTACAGGTTGTTATGCCGAAACTTAGAACGTAAAAAGATAACATTACTAGCTAAGTGTAGAAACACAACAATTATTCTCTTTTTTTTTTTTTTTTTTTTAATATTTACAATTTTCATTCATTTTTTAGTTCTATATACAACATGGGGCAACTCCACCACTAGGGTGGTACACATGGGTGAAAACCCATGTTTAACTATGTTTTTGATTACCGAGTCGCTAGCTTGACTCGACCCCGAATTAATTTGTTCATGAGGAAGTAAGTGGAAGAGACAATCTCCATCGGACTTTCATTCAAGATGTTTGGATAAACATTGAAGTACGTGAAAGTTCCACACCGATGAGATAGAGACAGAACCCGCTCACAAATGGTACATGGAAATGCCGGGTCAAAGATAATGTCTTCATTCCGAAGGAGTGAAGAACGTGAGAAGGACAATATATGAAGAAAAGAAAGAAAATCATGATAAAAATCATGACTAACTCTTCATCCTCAGTAGGAGAATTCATAGTTTCATGAATCTCATCAAGCAGCTCTCGCTGATCAAGACATATTATGGGTGTCTAGTCTAGATCAAAATGGGAGATATGAGCGAGTTCATCGGCGAACTCCTCGTGAAGAGAATCAATCACAAGATGTAAATCCGTGAATTCTTGTTCCATCAGACTCATCACTATCCTCAACTGGAGTATCAAAGAGTGGATTCTCATAAATTAAAGTGAATTCAGAGTCGAATTCAAATAGAGGATTGGTGAAAGTAGTTTTGAATGTTTCAGGAACAAAGTGATTAACATTCTCTATGGATTAGGATAAGAAGTGAGTGAACGATCATTATCAAGGAGACTTTCAGCCTCCCGGCCTTTGAAATCAACAAGACTATCATTACTTTCGATGAAAGTGGATTGATGTGAGTGAGTTCATCGGTGAACTCCTCAAGATGATGATCGCGATCATGACTGTGGGAGTGATGCCTCAACATACTCGATGTTTCCATAAGAAGTACAATCGTCGCTAACATCGGAGAAAGTTTCAAAATGATCTTTTGAACACTCAAGAGGGGAAAGGAAATCACACATATGATCGAAGTTCCTGTGACTCTCTCGGATTGGGACAAGGTTCTCAACACTAGACTTTATGAATTCGTCCGATTCTTTCGTGAACGATGTCAAGATGCTCGGTCCCCATGTTCAGAGAGTGAGTGTGAACCTCGGGTCTGAAAGCAGTTGTTTGAGAATGAATCTCAATCTGCCGATATCATCGATGAACTTGATGAATCAAGTGTATCCTCATCATCACTGTCATCGAATAAAACAAATTGAGAGCTAGATCTCTGCTTTTCTTTTGCAATTGATTTCCTAATAGATTTTTCAAAGGCAATTTGGGAATTTATTTTAGCAGCCCGCTCTTCAGCTAGCAATTCTTCCATGGATTTCTCATGTGAATTTTGAATGACGGGACATTGTGGGAGTGGAGATTTGTCAAAACCGAAGGTTGACATTGATAATCATCATGAGGACCCCCACAATATACACAAGAAAAACTGGGAACATTTAGAAATGCTGTTTTACTCAACTCGTCACTTCTTTTCACTAACCGGAAGCTATAGATAAGTGTCTTGTTGGGTTTGTTGAGGAGTTTGAGTCATTTGGCACTGTGGAGGTTGGTCGGGATATGGATAGTCGTAATTGTTACAAGGAAATGGATTCCCTGTTTGACAATCGAGTTGAAATGGGACCTCCACAGCTCTCACAACAAAATGATTGTCATGGCACGGGTCATGTGAATAATATGGAATTTGGTCATTTCCAAAGTCTGAGTGTTACCAAGAAAACTGTTCGTAGACAAACATGTTTCGGATTGACACTCAAATCTTGGTGGAGGACCTCCACAAAATTCACAAAGCAGATGATGTTGATTATATGAAGATAAGTCCGCCGTGTGGGTAATTGGAAAAGTTTGAGGGGTCGCTAAATGAGTTCGGATTAGGATCATAATCAAATGAATTCCTCGAACCACAAAACAAACAACTCCCGTTATGAATATCATTACCACACGTACACACGCATACACAAATGACATGGTGAACCAAAAAGAGGCTCACCACAACCGACACAAGGAATAAACGATTCCATTTGAGAGTTATGAGAAGGAATGGTTCATTCAAAGAATCAACAGAATCAACATGGTGATCCGAATGACTATTAAGTCTCGAAGAACATTTTGAAAAATCCGGAGGTGGGACAAGTGGTGTGCTCTGAGAGCTAGCAATTTCCACCACTTCCGTTATGGTCTCTGGTTCTGGTTCTTGAGAAACGTGAAGATTAGGCAAGTCATTCTTGCTAGTCACCGGTCTAAATTCTGCATGTTTGCTTTTAACCGTAAATCGTGAAAGTTTAGGATCAATTCTAGACGGCTTAGGAGCAATTGAGGGATTAGATCTTTGGATAACCGTAGGTTGGACGTATTTAGCACTTCCATTATTAGAGGGAAGTAGTTGGTCCTTTGTCACCCCTTTCTGCTCCATTTCCCACGCGGAATTAATGGATCATCCCGAACAACACGAATTCTTGACATTTGTGATAAAGTCTGAAGTTTTTCAACTCCGTCCAGAATTGTCAGAGAGAGATTCCATGAGAATTAGAATCAAATGGATAGAGGGTAAAGAGATAAAGAATCAAAAAGGGTAAGAGGGTAAAGAGGAATATTTTTGGTATTTTTGAAAATCATTTTGCAAAATCAAAGAATGAAAATCTTTTTGGGTTTTTGATTTTTATAAGAAAATATAAACATAAAGATGGTATAAACAAGGAGTGAATATTCAAATCACTAATCTGCTAAGCGTAGGATAATTAGCACAACTCCGCAATGGCGTAAAATTTGATCTGCTCTCGAACAACAAGTTTAATCACTCGCCGGCCACTTGTGAATGGCCAACCTGTAATAAACTTAAAACAAGAAGCAAATGCAATGAAGATCAGAGATTATAGTGTTTCCCCGTGTCGTTAAGTCCCAACGAGCCGTGCGAGAATAGTCAAACGTGTAGTGATCGAGAGGATTTGAACGGAAAAGGATTGTGATTGATTTATACTAAAGAAAGAGTACATAAACTACAGGGGCTTAAATGCAAATTAAAAGAAAATTTAAAAAGATAAACTATATTAAATAAACGCTATCACTATATTTAAATCTAATGTTTTTGATTTTTCTTTTATAAAACTTAAATTAAAAACTACGTGACGTACAAAGGAAAATGTGAAACTTACACAATATTAATCCTAAAAATATGAAAATGACATTTTTACAATCCTAATGATAAAAGAAAATTTATAGAAAAAGAAAATTATTTTTATTACTATTTATCTAATTATTATTAATTAAAAACTAATTTTAACTATTTAATAATAGCCTAAAATACAAGAAAATAGGAAATAAAGCTAGAAAAATAAAATTATGACTTGGAAAAATCTAAAATAACAAAAGAGAATTTTCAAAACTATTTTTGTATTTTTCTGATAATTTTTCTATTTTTAATGAATTAAAAACTATTTAAAACTACTTAACTTACTTAAAAATACAAATTTAACTAAGAAAAATCTGGAAAAATATTTTTTTGGCTTTTTATATTTATCTTAACTTAAGAAAAATAAAAAATTATTTTTTTGAAATTTTTCTTAATTAATTGTATTAAATGATAATTAAAAAGGCTTAAAAACTAATTTAAATGGAGAAAAATACCAAACAGTACTGGAAAAATATGAAAAATTCAAGATAAGCTTAAAATAATATACTGAATCTAGGAAAAATATAAAATCAGGGGCTTGTGTGAAGGAATAAGAGGCGCAGGAAACTGCTTATAAGTAAAGACTTGAGAAAAGCCAAAAGTTCCAAACAAGCACCAAATTGATACAGAAGTTCTAATATGCTATAAGTACTCAAATGCAACTAGAAACAACTGCCCTAAACTACTATTGTGTTGATTGATCAAATTTGATGACAAGAGTTTAAGTGCAAAAACAGTCCTAGGCCACTACTTTTGAGCACAAGAATAAGTTACCCAATAAGCTAAAAACCAAAACCAAAAGTTGGAACTAGGAGGAGACCGCTGAACTAGTAAACCAAAATGAGACCAAGAGAAGCTCAATTGAGCTCGCGGTGCAAAACTCCGGCGAACTCAGTATTAACTGAGTCAGTTGCACAGGGCATTTATATCCATTTTGTCAAGCATTTTTGGAACTTATAAAAAATTGACAAAATTCTATAAAAATGACAATAAGAAAATAGACCAACAGAAGTTTAAAAACCCAAAGTTTCATTTGGTTTGGCTCAGAAATGAAGCTATGATAAATCTCTTTAGTTGGGCACAAACTGAAATTTTCAACATTTTTGACTTTTGACAGAATTGAAATGTTGACTTTGATGAACTTTAATCTTGATTTGTGGACTGATATTGATGTTAAATGGTATAATGAAACTAATGCAAGCTACTCTAGTGATTTCTAAATATGAAACAAGCTTTTGCTTTTTGAAAATCTAAAAATTAAGAAATTAAAACAGTTCCCAAGTGATTTTGACTTTTGAAGTATGCAGACACAAAATAAGGACTAGAGTGAGTTTATAAGACTAAATGAGACTAACTTTAACAATTCTCACCACTGAAAAGCTTACAAACTTCAAATGACAGTTATTCCAAACACAGGTTTATGACACTGATTTGAACTTTTACCAATCAAATCTCAACTCCGAACCATAACTATCTCTAACACAGATTCTAAATATCATAAATGACCTAGATAGAGAAATTACAACACTGATATCAAGCAATAAACAGACCACCTACTTATGCAGACAAGACTAAAAATTAGAGTAAACAAGCTATACAGCTACAACAAACTAATAACTAATCATACAAGCAAACTAAAGCACATTTAAACTAGATTGAGCACAATGTGAACAATGCTATGATAAGAACTACATCAACAGGCTAAAACTGGAAATTCAACTTTAGAACTTACAATAATCCAAATGCTCAAACAAAAACTAAATAGGCACCCACAGTTCCATTCAATTCATTAAACTTATTCACAACAAGCTTATTTCCATGAAATGAACCAACCCATCTGCTAAATTGCCCCATATCAGCTACAAGCTCCACAGTTGACTTTCGTTGACCAAATTGAGAGATTGCTTGAATCTATGTTATGATCTTACCAAAAGCTATAATAAGCTGAGGTAAGCTTGTTTGAACTAGAAATGAGCTATTAGAAGCTTTAATACAAGATTTTGAAACTCAAATTTTTCAACAAAGGAATATGAAAGCATGGAACTTAAATGAGACTTTGAATTAGGACCTGAAAACAGATGATATTGATAAAAAACTTAGTTTTAGTACATAAGAACAGAAAATTACATCTTTAAACTTAATTTAGAACATTAATATTAAAAAACGACATACATGGAATTTTAAAAACTAACTACTCCTTCATCACTTGCTTCTCTTCTCTTTTTATACATCCAAAAGCTTTCTCTCACCTCTCTGAGCAAATCCCAACTTTAATCCTAGCCATTGGATCACTAGGAATCATTTTGGCCGTTTGATCATTTTGGCGGGAAAAGCTCATTTGACCTGTGGGCTCTGAACTAGCAAGTAGGGGGGGGGGTGGTGTGTAGGTATGATGAGTGTGGAGTGAGGGGATAAGGGATAAGGTCTGAGGATGATGGGAGAGGGGTTGCAGGTTTGCAGGCAAGTGGGGAAGGGAAGAGGATAAGCAGGGCGGCAAAGGTGTTTGTTTGACTGGTTTTGACCAAAGGGTCCAAAAAGGGTATTGGCTGGGGGTCAAAACATATGGCAGGGGTCCAAGGTTCATAAAGGGGTCAAATTTAGGTTTAGTAATACAAGGACTAGTTTTGTAATTCTGCCAAACTAGAGGGACCATCTCTGCCAATATTCCAAAGTTGTTTCAAGGACCAAAACTGAAAAACTTCAATAGTACAAGGACCATTGTTGACATTTTCAAATTTTCAAAGGACTAAACTTGACATTTTTCAAAGTTTAGGGACTAAAGTTGTAATTTTGCAATTTTTGATTTTAAAGACCAATTTTGACAACTCATGAATCCCTAGGGACTTAAAATGATATTTTTCTTTATTTTGATTTACCAGGGACTGTTTTTGACAACTTTTGAAACTTGGGGGACTAAAACTGCCAAGTATGCAAACTTGATACGTTTTTCACCAGATTTTGATATTTTTGCATTTAAAACACATAAAACACTTATTTGTGATATTTTTATCATTTTGGTGCATTTCTGAGTGTTTTCAGATGTTTTTGCAGTTTAAATGGTACAAAAATGATGAGTATTTAGACACTTATCAATAATTAATATAAAATATTATGTTTAATTATTAAATTCACAATAAACGACTAAACGAGCGATAAGCACTTATCGAAAGTGACTATTGGTCATTAAATGTCAACGGGACATGAAGAAAAGTAAACGAGCCAAGAGACGGTTTTAGGAACCCTCTTTTGGGCTTGTTTTTGGCCGAAACTATGAAATCCCACATCGGAAACCATAATAAACTTGACATTTACCATAAGGCTATAAATACATCCCCATGTATTCATCCTTTGGTACACTAGATTTCAATAGAAGGCCAAACTTCTTCTTTCTTCCCTATTGTTCTTAGGTCGACGAGTGAATCCCCATTGTAAGGGATTTACGAGTGACCTTGAGCATAACAAGGGTGTTTGGTTATTCTATTGTGATCAAGAACTAGCATTCGCATCGAATCGCTAATAGTACGTGTACAAAACGTGGTGTAACACACTATTGTTACATCAATTGGTTTGAATTGAAAAACGGTAAGGGTCAATTCGTTAAATCACATAAACCCTAATTAGGGTTCTTGAATTGAAGAGATCTACCAATTGCAAGAGGTACGTTACGCATCTTTCCGTTAATTAATTATTGTTATGATTCTAAGTCTTCCGCTGTGTACTCTGTGGTGTCTATATGGTTTATTGGTTATAATATATCTTAAACTCAACATATTTGCCATTTTAAAACGATATTAAGAGCAATCCTAAACACCACTAATGCTTTTTGCAGTAGGTTCAATTTGATTTCATAAAGAGAAAAACAACGTTTGTGATTCTGTATTTCTTATTGAGATGAGTTGGTCAGCCAATTACATTATTTTGAACTCTAATAGTAACGAAAAACTGGACTTGTTTTCTGTATGTTGTGGGTGGTAGATTGATAGGACTTACGAGTAACCATTGATAACTTCATTGTGTTTATTGTGTACTATATTTAGTTAATCTTATATAATGTAGCAAGTCTGGTGTATTTAGGGAATTGGTGCCGTTGGGCACTTGGGCTACAACTTACAACCCCTTTTGACGGTTACCAATGATTTTTCATATCTGAATAACGACATGTGATTGTGTTTATTAACAGGGGATATCTTATGTAATCTATCATCCCATGTTGTAACTCATTGTTGTATTTAGCACAGGCATAAACACTTAAATATGCAGCAATTTGTGATTCTTTTTAAACCAATAGAGATCACAAAGATATCCACGTTGATTAGCTTTGCGTAAAGGGATGGTATTTGTGCTTGTTTTATGATTTATAAGTGTGCTAATTACTGTCACGTGCGCTTGTTTATCATTCCCATATTCACTAGTTGTTATTATTGCTAAATGCAGATGAGACTCTTCCAACACAACACTATTCAGTCAGTAACAGTTCCAAATTACCACTTACCGGACTAGGTGTTTTGACCAGAGAAACAGGAAAAAGAAAGCAAAATCTCTCAAATGTCTCAAATGCACCAGAATCCGTAATCACAAGCTACAGCAAACAACCGTTTCCAAAGTTAACTGTCAGTCCTCTTAGAAAGTTTCAGCTGATTGATTCCGACTCTGATTCTGATATTCTTTCTATCAGTAAAGTTGTTACTAACAAGACATGCAGTAAGTCAGAATCTTATTTGGATAGGGGAAAAAGTGTAGGTTTACATCAGCCGAGAAAGTTAAGTGAATCACTCGATACTTCAGCCAGAAAAGATTTATGGGAAGATTTTAGACACGAGAAGAGGTTCCATATCCCAACACCGGCCTGCACTAGATGAGGTTTGTGAGGAATATTTTAGTTCCATGAAAAAAAAAAAGTAAACTTCTGAGTAATATTTGAAAAAGTAACCATAATAGTCATGTTATGGACATTGTAATAGATTTGGGTGACCCTCGCCCGCCAGCTCATCAGTATTTTTTCCATAATGATTTGAAGTGCTTGTGCGAACTCGTTTGTGCAACTTTTTGCCGTTAAACACTGCAAATAGAGAGTCTAATCAGCCCAGTACATCAAATATCGATTACATGTAAGTTTGTTCTGCTATATATTATTGATAGATTTTAAGGGGTTATATGCGAGTAACTCTTTTCAATTATATATATATATATATATATATATATATATATATATATATACACACACACACACACATATATATATATATTTTGGTATACCTGGGTTTTCGACTCGACATTGCGAGCCAACTTATCCCATGGCGACTACCCTTTTGGATAGCCCGGAGCCGTCGCAGGTGAACCTCCGTGGCCAATGGGGCACTTTCTTTCTAAGAGGCTAAGCCCTTACCATTGGTTTTTTCAATTATAATTTTGTTGTATTTCTTGTGTTTTTAGGGGTCAATTTAGCAGTGGTGACAAAACTAAACAGGCTGCTAGCACTAATAAAGCTGAGACAAGCTCAACAAGGAAAAATTCAAGAAAATCAAAGACTCAAGAAATCACAAGGTTTCATGAATCCTAAAGTCAATACTGCGAAAGGGATTACACAAGAAAGGATTCAAGCAGATGGTCACGGCGATGGGAAGAGGGTATGTAGGAAAATTCTTGTTCTGTTATTGAAGCCATTTCATATCAAGAAACTGTTAGAACCAAATACGGGTCAGGTTTTGGTTCGGATTGGCATGCCAAAACACCTTGGCCCGAGCATGACATGTTTATGTAGTTAGGTCAGCTATTCCAATCCTAATCCATTTACATATCCCAAACACCGCCTGTTCAACCCATTTAAGTAATTTAACCCGTTTAACCCACTACAAACATACTTTATCTAAATTAAGAAAAACCCAAGTGGGTTGGCCGGTCAACCTGTTTGACACACACACGGCCCGGAAACTGGTTAAACCAGACCCTAACCAGTTTTTTCCGCGTCGGTTTTGGGTCGTGTTTCATGTAAGGGATTGCCACCCCTACTTTTTTGACGGCATC
Organism: Chrysanthemum makinoi; assembly: GCA_910596185.1. Classification (NCBI taxonomy): domain Eukaryota; kingdom Viridiplantae; phylum Streptophyta; class Magnoliopsida; order Asterales; family Asteraceae; genus Chrysanthemum; species Chrysanthemum makinoi. The sequence goes on from OU343217.1 coordinate 74,701,009, forward strand.
TCTTTTTGTGTGGTATGATATAAATAGAATTTTCTTGTACTTCCAGGTTAATGTAAGTAAAAATGGGCAAGAAATGACTGGCAAAGCTGCTTACATTCACTATAAAAAGGTACTTCTGCTCAATTATGTTTATCTCCCAACTTCTTTACCTTGGTTTGCTTTATATTAATAAACTTTATGTTTAAAAATATTTTGTGTGTAAATATGATCTGAGCTCAATTATGTTGCTTTTGTCCTTTAGCAAATCTGATTTCTTGAAGAATATCTGCTTGTTTTGACAGGAGAGAGGAGGATTTATAAATAAAAAAGGCGAAGAAAACTTCCATCAAGAAGAAATGAGTGTTGATCTTGTGGCTGAAATGTGAAATTGGTATATACTCATGTTGAGATACTAAGAAACTGATTGGGGATGTTCAAAGGCAGTTCACTAATCGAAAACATAGAATATAGCAGAAGCTTTCCAAAATTCAAGTTGTAGTCAAGACCTTTTTTTTACTAACAAACATATTTAAGACCTGAGTGTAGTTTTAGAATTTGAAGCTTTTTAAGAACTCTTATAGTTATAATTGGATATCACTTTGATAGAATGAAGTTTGAGCCTAAAGTTTGCTAATTTGAAGCTCGAGTTATGCAAAATCAACAGTGTATTTGATGATTAAAAATAAAAGGAAACATTTGCTATTTTTGTGACAAATTGGAGCTTGATATTATCTGTTTAAAAATTCAGATCAAACTGGGTCAAGAAGATGACCCGTGAAAAAATAGTTCATGACAATGTTAGTTTTCTCCAAATTGTTAGAAGTTATACTTGCAGGGTCTCAACTTGTAGAAAATATTTTTAACCATTTTTTAGGGCTCGTCATTATTGCAACAGGTAATTTTATGGAAGTAAAGTTCATATTGGTTTGGGAAAGTAATAAGATGTATGTTGAAGTCAAAGTAAAAAACGAGTGATTCATGTGAGCTTAGCTATATCTCTTAAATGAATCTTATCTTTCTTGACCAAATAATAGCCTTATGTTATTGAGTCTTTGTCTTCTCAATATACACTTAATCATCTCATCCAAGTTTTCTTTGCAATTAGTTGAGATAATTCTCTTAAACAACAAATCCTTAGATAAAAATTAGAATGGCATCTACTTCATCTTCATCCATTCAAAAGAGCTTCAAGTACGATGTTTTTTTGAGTTTTAGAGGTGAGGACACCCGTAACAGCTTCGTTGGCCATCTTTATCAAGCTCTTAAGCAAAAAGGCATTATAACATACAAGGATGATGACAAAATCGAGAAAGGGAAAACAATTGATGACCAGCTCATCAAATCCATTGACGACTCAAGATTCTACATTATCGTTTTTTCCAAGAACTATACATCTTCGTCTTGGTGTCTAGATGAGCTTGTAAAGATTATGGAGTGTCAGAATAGAGCTGAGCAGACTGCTTATCCTGTCTTTTTTGATGTGGAGCCCACCGAAGTCCACAAACAAGGTGGGGCAGTAAAAGAAGCCTTTGCCGAACACGAAAAGAAGGAGGCTGCTGGAAACTGGAGAGAGGCTATGAAAGAAGCATCAAAACTGGCTGGGTGGGAGTTGAAGGCGACAGCTAACGGGTAATTTAGATTCATCCCTGTAACCATAGAGAGACCATCACTGTAACTTTTCTAAGTGGGAAATAGTCAAAATACTAAAGGTGAAAGTCAACGTAAATCAAAGAACCTGTAACTTTTCTAAGTGGTAACCGATCAAACAGGTCAAGTACCGGTCAATATTACGTACATTGTTAAAAATTTGAAAGTATTTTGGCGATTCTGATAATAGATAAAGTTGGTTACGTATTTCGTTTATTTTGAAAAAATATGTTACGTATTTTTAGACTTCACCCTAATCTATTTTATAATTAAAATGTGATTATATGATCAGAATGCTATTACTATTATTTATAAATCTAAAATTAACTGTTTATGTATAAGCAAGCAAAATAAAATAAATGTTCTTTATGTTACAGGGATGAATCTAAATTGATCCAAATAATCGTCGACAATATTTTTAGAAAGCTCTGTTCCATTAGTTTGAGTATTGATGGAAACTTGGTAGGCATAGAGATGCGAAAAAAAGAAATTCTTTCATCGTTAGATATTCGCACTAATGGTGTTCGCATGATTGGAATCAAGGGGATGGGAGGTGGTGGGAAAACAACTTTAGCCAGAGCTGTTTATGATCAAATATCCAATCATTTTGAGGGAAGAAGCTTTGTTGAAAATGTTAGGGAAGTTTCAAACATTCCTTTGTTAGGTTTGAAGACGCTACAAGAACAAATCCTAAGGGATGTTTTCGATGATAGAAATATCTCCATTAGTGGTGTTTCCGATGGGAAAAACATGATGATCCAGATGATGTGTCGTAAAAAGGTTCTTGTTGTTCTAGATGATGTAGATCGCTGTGACCAGCTTGAGGCCTTAGTTGGTGATCTTGATTATTTGAAGTCCGGAAGTCGCATTATTATTACAACAAGAGATGAGCAGGTGCTAGTATCACATGGAGTGAGCTTGATATGCAACATCAATTTGTTGACGGATGAGGAAGCATTTTGTCTCTTTAGGAGATATGCATTTGGGAAAGAAATTCCAAATCAAGGGTTCCATGAGATGTCACGACAAGTTGTAAAATATGCTGCCGGTCTTCCTTTAACGATAAAAGTTTTGGGTTCATCTCTCCGTGGTAAAAGTGAGCTCGAGTGGAAAGATGCTTTAGAAAGACTAAAAAAGGTTCCGGAGCATGAAACCCAAGTAATCTTGAAAATAAGCTATGATGCTCTAGAGAATGATTACAAAGAAATATTCCTAGATGTGGCATGCATACTCAAAGGTGAGCAGAAAGACAATGCAATCCGAGTGCTTGAAAGCTGTGGGTTTCATGGTAGGATTGGTTTAAGAGTTCTTGAGCAGAAATGTCTCATAAATATATCTCAAAGTGGATCTTTGTGCATGCATGATCTTATTGAAGAAATGGGCAAAAATGTTGTGCGTCGATCCCACCCCAACGAGCCTCACAGAGATAGCCGATTGTGGATTGAAGAAAAAATTGAAGATATACTGGATGATGATCTGGTAAGTATCAGATTTAATTGTAAGTTTGAGAAAACTAAGTTGTTTCATTTGTTATGCCACAGTTCTGATTACTGATTTTTGGCTTTCAGGTCAATGAAGCAATAAGATGTATAAAACTGTCGCAATCAAAACTTAAGTTTGAAACTGTTATGAGAGGTCTCAGAAACATGAGGAAACTTAGAGTTCTTTACATGTGTTCTAGAGCTAATTGGAATTACAAAAAAGTTAGCCAGCACTTTCCAGATTCTTTACAATATCTTAGTTGGAGATGTTACCCTTTATTGTCTTTACACAAAACATTTCAAGCAGACAATCTGGTTGGACTTGAAATGTCTTTTAGCTCAATAGTACATATTTGGGAAGGGGGAAAAAGGAAGGTAATATAACGGTTCATTGGCTGTTTTTCATGATTATATATAACGATATACATCTACATTGGTTTCTTATTAATTATATGTTTATCTTGTTTTGAATTGTTCATGACAGGTCCTTAATAAGCTGAGATTCCTTGACCTCAGTTACTCAAAGTTGACAATATTGAACCTTGAGGTGACTCCGAAGCTCGAGATATTAAAACTTGAGCATTGTAAAGATTTAAAAGAACTTTACAATCCCCATGGATGCCCAAAGCTCCAATATCTCAACCTTGATTTTTCAGATTTGAGGAATCTTAGCCTTGGGCCGACTCCGGATCTTGACAGGTTGAGTCTTGGAGGATGCTCTAATTTGCTACAACTTCGCATGTCCCAATGTCCAAAGCTCAAAGTCCTCAAGCTTAATGGCTCTGAGTTGAGGACCCTCGAGCTTGGGCTGACTTTGGATCTTGAGACATTAAGTCTTGAAGGATGTAATTTGGCAGAACTTCACATGCCCAGTGAATGTCCCAAGGTCAAATTCATCAGTTTCCGTAATTCAAAGTTAAGGACCCTAGACCTTAGGCTGACTCCAAATCTGGAGAGGTTAGATCTTAAAGACTCTTCAAATTTAGTAGATATTAATGCTCCTGATGGATGTCTAAAAAAGCTTGTCTACTTAGACTTAAGCGGTTGTGGGAGGTTTAAATCCTTTTTGTTTAACAAACAGTCTAAACCACTTAAGGTTGGTTCTTTATCAGAGTTACATCTCATTTGCGAGTCGATAGATATATGCCCATTGCATCCCGACAATGGTTCTCCAAAGTTCCTGTTTACATGTTTTTATAAAGAAAATCCAGCAGCCTCATCGTTTGGAAATCTTGAGAAGCTTATTTCTATTAATCAGTGTGTTTGCGCAAACTTTGAGAGTTTTTCAAGAACCATTTGTAGTTTAAAATTCTTAAGAAAGCTTACACTTGAAGGTAGTTTACTAGAAGTGCCAAAGGACCTTCACCACGTAGAATGTCTAGAGGAGCTAACTGTATCAAATACAAAGATTGAACATCTTCCCGAAAGTGTTTGTAGGTTGAAACAACTGAAATCTATAAAACTTATAGATTGTAACAATCTTTGGAGGTTACCCAAGAATTTTGGCAATTTAAAATGTCTAGAGGAGCTAACTGTATGGAATGCAGAAATTATACATGTTCCATATAGTGTTTTTAAGTTGAAACAGCTAAAATCTCTCAAACTTAGATCTCGTTGGGATCTTGACATATTAACTGCAGATTTTGGCGAATTAGAATCTCTAGAGAAGCTAATGTTGTCATCTACTGGAATTAGTCGTCTTCCAGATAGCATTTGCATGTTGAAACATCTGAAATATCTTGAAATTGAATGGTTGAGACGGAACCATATGAAGTTACCGGAGAATCTTGGCCGATTACAATGTTTAGAGATGCTAATTATAAGGTGCTGTGTATCTTCTGGAGATTTTCCAAAGAGCATCTTTGAACTGAAACGCCTAAAATATTTTCATTTGCTCGATTGTACACTTGATGATTTGCCTGAGGAACTTGGGGATTTAAAATGTTTAGAAGAGTTAGATATAACAGGTACAATCATAAGTCATCTTCCACAGAGCATTTTTCAATTGAAAGGTCTGCGTATTATTGGGTATAAAGGAACTTTTGAGTTATGTGGCTTAATACCCAAGATTAGGACCTCCGATAATAGTGATGATGAAATGTTCTGCTACACAGTTGTTTAGTCTTCTGCAAACAACTATTATAACAGGTACTTTCTCTGTTTTCCTGAAAATCTGTCTTACGTTAATTCGAGTTTTGAAATTGATATGACGTTAATTAAATTTTCTAGCATTTGATACATAATTTACTATCGATCATAACAAATGAACCATTTCCTGCATGTTTCATTGCCAATCAGCACTTCATCGAACCAAAATGAACTCGAAGCTCATTCTCCGAGCCCAAGACTTTGTTCTAGCGCAATCAATTTTGCCATCTCTGAAGGATTTCGCCAAATGTTGGGAGCGTATTTGTGTTTATTTGGGGACATCAATCACTCTCACCATCACTGTTGTATCATCTTATAGATTAAGCTCTAGTGTGGTGTGAAGATACTTTGTTGGTCATCAACAAGATAGTTTTATTAGCATCAATGTATGATATGTTATTAGGTACATTCACAAACAATGATTATTTTTCTTTTTATCATTCAGAATTAATGTTACAAAGTTTATTCATGGAGTTCAGTTTACGCAGCCAAGTTGTTCAGAAAGTCAATTTGTGTTTTTAATGAAAGGTTTATAAGTGATGTCAGATCATTAAGAAAGTTTTCATTTAAAGAAGGGAGTGAAAAGTCTGGCCGAAGCTACAAGAATACTACCGACAAAAATTATGCTATGATTTATTCAGTTGATTTCCAAACTGTTTTGATAATTCCAATGCTAAAAATTTGAAACGTTTTAGATTATTTTTCACAGTTTCACAATAACGGTGTCTTTGGATGTGCCGTGAAAAATGTGATAACAGTAAAAACATTAACCTTATAGTGTTTGCTATTTCTAAACTACATATTTTTTTAGTGATACATACATTAACAAAAATCACAAAATTCTATTATAGAGATAAAAAAAGTGATTTGGTTATCTATATATATATAATAAACGAAAGTTTTTTTGAAATGTGACACATCATTTAATCTCTTGACACATCACAAATGCCATGTCACTAATGCCACGTGTAATTCCACGTGAGCTGAAATTCTTTCATTCAAATTTTGTTTGACTAACTAAGGAAAGAATTACGTTTACTTTAAAATTTTATTTACTTAATTAATTCGGTTGTTACATATTCCTTATTTACTTTGAATGTTTTTCTTTTTTCTTTCTCCATGTCACAGTCTCAAAAACCCTAAACTAAAAGAACGTATCGGACGCTCCTGTTGAGAGCCTAATATTCCAGCTGGATTCATGCAAGCATTGCACCAAGAAAAATTCTACTAGGTGATCTTTACATTATTCATATTGTGTTCTGTCACTCTAATTGTGTTTATTAGGTTTCATAGTAATCATGTTTAATTCGAATGTTTACAATAGGATTTGCAAACGTTATTTCTGTTAAAGTTAAAAAAATCCATCCAAAAAGTTACAATAGGATTTGCATTTTTGTTTATTATTTTGTAAATGTTAAACTCGGATTAGATTTCGAAAATCCATCCAGTAAGTTAGAGTAGGATTTTCAAATTTTGTTTATTATTTTGTAAATATTAAATTTCGGAATAGAGTTCGAAAATCCATCCAAAAAGTTAACTCGAATTAAATCATTTTCCAATGATTCCTTTGAAAATGGTTGTTCAAGCACGCCTAACAATTTCATATTACTAAGGTTTCAGACGGGATGTAGAATGTTAATGCCGATTATCAATCGACAATTCTTGGACAAGGCAAATCAGACTATTCAGTGTATTTTTCTTATGATTTAGTATAGTTACTCGGTTTTTGTTTAGGATAGATTTATTATCTTGCAATTATAGTTGTGATTTTCTTAGATGTATGATTTATTATCTTGCAATTATAGTTGTGATTTTCTTTGATCTATTTCATGATTGATGATTTTTTTAAACATTTTTATGTTCTTATATAATTTTTTGTAGTTTTATGATCCTCGAGCAGTGGTATGACATGTTTTATTATTAATAATTTAATACTAATAATCCAAGTATGTTATCTATACAAAAATTTGTCATTTAGAGATATAATTTGCAGATAATCACATTGATGACATTGGAGCTAAGAGGGTTAGGCTGGAAATTAATGACTACCCGTGAAGCTAAGGTCAATCAAACAAGGTGTCTATTCTTTTGTTAGTCTTGTATGTTTTTAGTTTTAGTTCTTAGCTTCATGATCTTTGTCTTCAGGATTGTTCCATCAAAAGTGTTAATGCGCTCCACCAAAATTTGAAGGCTATTACAAACTATACTTCCTAATTTGACTATAACTTTCCATGTTTCAATTTCTATTAGTATAGAACTTTATAGATGCCAAATAACAAGCGTACGGTATTTTCTTTTCGTGTAGGAGTGTTGAACAAATTTCATTGATACTTCTTCATGTTGTGAAATGCAGTGATTCACTCATCATCCTAGGAGATGCCTTGCTAATTCTATTTTTCTTTAATGGCAACACGTCAAGATAATATGATGATAAAAAGGTAAAAGGATCATATATATTAAGCTTTACCATATATGACGAACTTTTTGCATGAGTGCAAAACAATATCCTTTTGATAAATGTGTCACAATTTTATGTAATTGTGTTTTTGCTTCGTTTTTTAACTATGAGTTTGGAATGAAAAGTACCTAATCATTTATAATATCTACCATGAGTTTGGAATGTAAAGTATCTTTTTCATTTATAATATTTACGAGTATTACATGTAAGTTTCAAATTTAAGCATCATCTACCACTTGAGCATATAATTGATTAAGGAGAATTTTGTGCCGAAAATGTTTCTGTCTAATGCAAACTCTAATTTGTATCATGTTACTGGAATTTTTAGACCTAAGGCTTCTCTTTTTCCTATTACTTGTAAAATAGGCATATTTTTGCTAAATGTTTGATCATTAACACTTTATACTTTAAAATTTTGATTTTTTTAAACATTTTATAAGCCACCTGTGATTTATCACGGGTCTATAAGCTAGTTATATTATACATTTATCGTTTGAAACGACGTCATTTAAAAGGGCTCAAAAACGACGTTGTTGGCCCAAAATCAATGTCCATATGTTTTGCCACGAAACGGTGTCATCGGAGTTGTCTAACATGTTTGTCCCAAATCATCGCCGTCTTTCCCACTTTACTAAATTAAATATCATTTGAAGGTTTATTTGCTAAAACCTTATCCTCGTCTGGTAGCTTCCATCATCCTTTTCCATCATGCAAATCAATGCAACCTGCCCACTTTCTATTCCTATGTTTGCAGTTTTTGAGAATTCAGAGATTGTCTGATAAAATCTAATGTTTTGGGTAATTTTCAAATCAACAAGATTACACAAAGAAAGAAAGAAGAAGAATATTAGACACATAAAGCCTCAATTTTATAATCAAGGGTTTTCATGTCAGTAGAATTTATGAGGTTTGTTTTTACCTTTTTATTAAAAAAATATTTGAGGGTTTTTGAAATGTAGTGTCAAGTGAAAATTTTGTGTTGATCAATTTGTGGGTTTGGTTTTTTTGGTTATTAATTTTGATAATTTTAATTCTTTTTAATTGGTGGAGAAAATAGGGTTTCTAGAAAATAGCTAAAATATGAAATTTTAGTGATTTGTGTGTTTTGATAATCACCAGGATGAATTTTGGAGTTTATGAACACGTGTTGTACCAAAAAAGATATTGACATGTGATGGTAGAGTTTGAATGAGTTTGAGTGGATTCGAGCAAAAGTGAGATTATCCGCATCTTGGCGGGGCAACTTACTATAAAAGGCAACGATTATGAGCGTTATGGTAAAATGTTAATGATAATTGTTTTCATAGTCAATGTTAAGATTTCTATATCATTATTGTTTTTATAAGTGACTTATGTATGAGTGAGTATTTATTTGAAAAGATGAAGATGACGAGATTCCTAATGGTGACGACCATGTTGGTGAGGGTGGTGAAGGGGGTTGTAGGTAGAGTGTTTGGCTTAATGTTCAGATGTGGGTTGAAAAGTTTGTTTAAAATTTTTGAGATAAATGGGACGACGAGGTGTTGAAGAAAAGTTTTTTTTTTTTAGTTGATAATAGGAAATGTCATGGACTATTGGTGTTATGGGGTGTTTGAATAAGAAATGTTGAAAAGACGATAAATCTCTTGCAGCTAATGAGAATTTTAATCAGCATTAGGGTTTCGGATCCTCAGCGAAGCAAAATCAAGATGTTAAGGACCATGGGTGGAATTTTGTTGATCTTAGGACTAAACCCAAGAAATGAAATACTCGAGGGACCAACTGTGTAATTTATTTTTTTATTTAAAACGGTCATCTTCTTCACCCTCACGTCTGATTTGACCGGTTAACATTTTTCAGAAACTATTGTATAATTTTGTTTTGACAATACCTCCCATAAATTGAGTTTTTAATTAATAGATGCAAATTTTATTATCAGTGAATAAATTAACTTCATTACAGAAACGTAGACCAACTATAGAGTTTTGGCTACCAAATAAAAAACTGAAGCGATCGAACTAAAACATAAAACCTAGACTCACCCTATCTGGGTCTAATTTCCATGCCTTCTATAATAAGCCCATGAAGATACTCGTGACAGGGATGCTGAAACTTAAGCTTCATTGAAAATGTTTCTAGAGTCTTTTGGGTTTCAAAAACTGCTATTCTTACTTCCATCCAACCATCGCTCCTTTGTTGTGGAACAGCGGGTCTATTCAGTGGTTAATGGGTGTTGTCGTCAAGCTTTGCTCCGATAACTGGGGTGTGTGGAGGCCTTACTAAATAGAAATACCATCCTTTAAGCTTGCTACGACCATCATTTCTCCACACATACAGAGGAGCCTTAAATTTGGATTCGTCGTGTGGTAATTTGTAGATAAGATAACTTTCATATCCTGTTTTCGGTGACAGCTTATTAATTTCGTTCATAATTTCAAAAGCATATGTGGTAGTTATCACAAGCACTTCTCCAAATCTGAGAAAAAAAAAATAAAAAAAAAAAATAATAACGTAAATATGATCATATGTGCAAAATAAAAAATGTTAAAGGTTCCAGGTAGTTGCCAGCTAACTTGTTGCTTTTTTAAATATTATTAACACGTAGTGGAACTACTAAGTTGTTTTTTTAATAAAAGGAGGGTGCATAAGTGGTCTCATTGATTACAGATAAATTAAACAATTGGTCAAAACACATGAGAGCTTCATGTTAGACCTAATATAGTTGCATATGCCCTATGGGCGTACCCATCCAACAGATTTTACATCCATAGTGACCTTGTCTCAGGTTACTAATTTTGTTAGAGGACGTGCATTTATTTTTTAAAAAGAAAAAGAGTATGCATTTAATGTTAAATTATAATATTAAATGTCCTAAAAGAATTTATTTTACACTACGGATAGTAAATTAGTAATAAGAGGGTACGCACGTGCAACCATGTGCTTCAAGTTGGCCCGCCTCCCATTAGAAGCAAAAAAGTCCTAAGATGCTTTGGCATACAAAGGAGGTAAAAGCAAACCATTTTTCAACAACCTAATTACTAAAGGAATATTCACACCCTCTTTAAAAAAAAAAAAAAAAAAAAAAAAAACTATATTTTTTTATTTTACGAAAATGAACCAAAAGTACATTTTTCACCTTGTTCATTCACGAACCTTGATATTAACAAAAGTTTTACAAAACCATTTTGATCTTCAAAAATGCTAAAGTCTCCTACTAAATATTCCTACAAAATTGCCTACTCACAGGATCCTGCCAAGTGGCAGACATTTGGATGCAGAAAGAGAATAAGTGAAGAAAAAAAACTATTTAATATTGTTGTGTGTGAAGGAAGATTTGTAGAAAGATTTAGTAGGAGGTTATAGCAAAGTTCTTTGATCTTATAAGTATTAAATGAACGATCAAGATTTACAAACCAAGAAATAGAGAATTTAAAAGGTGATTGGTACATATGTCATGTTACCCACACACCTGCTCCTCAAATAAAACATTTTAAAAATATGTTATGGCCCGGTTTTAAGGAAAAAAAGTGGGTCGTGTTTTAAAAGTTTTGGTCGCGTTTTTACTAAGTTTTGTGTCAAATTTTGCTAAAAAGGTTGCGATTTTATTGGGTCGCGCTTTACTAAGTCGTGATTTACTTTGTTAAATAAAATTTTGATCGCGTTTTTACGTTTTTAACATGCAAATAAGTCGCGTTTTTAAAAAATTATGCCGCGTTGAACGTCGCGAAAAACACTTGTAGAGTGGAGGAATGTTTTTCTGATCACTTTAGATAAATAATGATAGCATCATTTCCAACCTTTGGCCGGTTCTGCCAGAACCTGGCAAGAATACTGCCAAATGCGTTTTTATTCGTTGGTGAATGCAATATGTACACATGTACAAGAACCTGGCAAGAATATAGAAAAAGACCTTGATTTGTCAGAAGACTTAAATGTCAAGCACCCCATGTCGTCCACTCTCAAAGTCGCTCTTGCAGATAGCATTTGACATTTCTTCCCATATTTATCAACATTGAACCACTATCAATCGACATAGACGTGTCATTATATGAAAATTATGTCCAAAAAGGTTGAATCATGTCTAGAAAAAGGTTTTATAAAATAGTAGTTGCATCATTTTTCATAAAGTTTAGAGTTAACTACATATTTGGTCTTTACGTTTTGTCAGGTATTTCATTTTCAGTCCATTTTTTTAAAGTATCCATCCTGTCCAAAAATGAAATGCGTGTTACAGGTTTGGTCCAACTTTCATTGACCTTAAGTTTGACTAGTTAAGAAATATGAAGTGACTAGACTACCCTTACCTTAATAGAAAATAACTAAAATACCCTTTTCTTCATTTTTTTCCTTTTTCATTTTTCTTCTCTTTTTTATTATTATTGTTATTAAAACAAACCACTGCACCCAAATCGATAGCAAAACCACAAACACTTCCAAAAACAATTCCATATTTAGCCAATATCAATTAAAAAAACCTAAAAAACCTAGAAAACCCAAAACCATAAGATTTCACACGAGAAGACCCAAAAAAACTGTGGTTTTATTGATTGAGAAAGAGAATGTGTGAATGTGTCTGAGTGTTGGTGGGTAGGTGTGAATTCCAACAATTAATTTTGTTTCAAACTGTAGATTAGATCTTAGATGCGGTGGAGACATGGTGGATTTGTGGTGGTTGAGGAGTGTTCTTGTGGTAATGGGGGTGATGATTTTAGAAAATTCGGAAATTCTTTTGAAAATAAGAGGGAGATGCATCTATTGTTATAGGTGCATCTGAAAGTGTGATTGTGGTTTTCTTTCACCCTTCTCAAATTAATTTTTACTCTCATTTGATCGTAACTCACCTACGAAAAATCTTAGTTTAAAAAAAAAAAAAAAAAAAAACCTACGAAAAGTCATTCAGTGGGAAGAAAAACTAAAATGTGAAGAAACCTATAACTTATAACTTTGTAGCATACTTCGTATTTTTAATAAAATAGATGAAAAGACAAAAATGACCTCATATTTAGTTGTCAAATTTAGTCAAACTAACAGTGTTAGTAGAATTGGACCAAACCCGTAACGGATGTTTCAATTTTGGACAGGATCCGTACTTTTTAAAAATTGGACTGAAAATGAAATACCCGGCAAATCACAAGGACTGAAAATGTAGTTAACTCTAAAGTTTACCTGTTGACCATTATCGATCTCAAACCCCTTGCAAAGAATTGAGTAGAGTTCCTTCTTCGTTGTCCACTCCACACTATATTTTGACAATTTGAGTAATTCTTGGTAATCACTCGGAATCTTTTGTTCGCAGTATGCCTCTGAATCAGAATGTGATATGATTTGCGCATCCACCGGCTTGTCATCCTCTAACACTTGATCTTCCAGCTATATATTAAAGAAGTTAGCATACAAATCCTGATTCTAGCAATATAAAGTGTGGTACTACTTATTTGTAACTTAACACCTACTCCGTATTAGATAAAATATGATTCATAACTTATATAATTTTTTTATCTCCTTTGACAATTTATTAGTTTTGACAAAATTTGAATTCAATTAGAAGTTCATTAATTGACCTGCCCGACCCAAGAAAAAAAGACCCGTTTTGACCCAAACCTTCAAAATATACTGGTGGTTGGCCTGCATTGTAAAAATAAATTTAAATACTAAAACTATCATTATAAATGACTACGATGAATAAACTGGTATTTGTCAGTTTACTTTTTCCAGGGGCTGAAACAGGATGCCTTCCAGTGACGGAGCCAGGAACAAATATGACTGGGTGCACAAATTTTTTTGAACCATAATATAATAGAGTTAAAAAGTGGAAAAAAACGAATATTTCATAAAAACGATAAATAAATAAACATATTACCTTCTAATTAGTGATTCTACGATCTCCCATAGCAAAATAACGCTTATGTACACCCTCATTTTTAACATTAATAAGTTCTTCTTTCTCTATGGCACAAGTTAAAGCGCCGTTAAAATAATCAATGCCCATCCGATTACACAAATCAGTTTTAATGAGCTTCATTTTAGAAAAAACATCTTTCAACCGTAGCAGTAGTAACAGGCAAGACTAAAGTCAACTTCAACAACCAATAAACCAAAGGATAAGATATATGCTTTTTCTTATCCACCATCTTCTCAGCAAGTTTGGAAATACTATCCAAGTTAGCGAAATCTTTATTGTTACGCATGATCTGATAATAAACTCCAAGTTCTGTAGGAAGACTTAACCTTTCCATATAAGTAAAATCACGCGGATACATCTCACTAAGTTTCACTAACTTTGATATACTAAATTCTGAAAATGAATCATGCGGGCTCAACGCCGCCATATAATCAAGTAAATCGGTGCTTCCCTCACTAAAACGATCTCCAAACTCTTGAATTTGCATATCCATAACAGTATTGAACATATCGACCTCGAAATGATGTTGATTTGTAATTCTATCCTTTCGGCCTCTTGAATGAAAGTCAACCATATTTACCATCTCAATATCATGTTTACCACAAAATGAAGTTACATTCTTCAAAAGTGAAGGAAAACCCGTTGCCCTATACTCTTGCAATGCTCTTTTGGTTCCTTTTACCAATGAAACGGCCTCTAAGATCGTTTGATCGCTCTTCTGAAGATGTTGTGACAATGTATTAGTAAGCCCCATTATATGCAACAACAAGTACAATAAAAACACAAAATCAAGCGTTTTGAAATACTTTATAAGACTAGAAGCTGTTCCACGGTTAGAGATAGTATTAAACAATTGAATGATAATATGATATATGTCGAACACTAACTTGTTTCATACTCTTCGATTTTTGATTATATAAAAATGTTAGGATAATGAATAAACTTGTTTTATTGATAAACCTATTTCATTTTTGGGCTTTTGTGCTTTAATTTTTTAAATTTGTTTTATCTTTGGGCTTTTGTTATATTGGGTCTTTTACAAAATTCTATGTTTTTTTTATTTGTAATTAAACCAACTAAATAATACTAGAAACACATTTTGATGCACCGGGTGCATTTAAGATACATTTTTAAAAAATCGATAATTTTTTCAAAAATTAACACTATATTGAAAAATTTCATGGGGTGCACATGCACCCGCGGGCACCCCCCTAGCTCCGTCTCTGATGCCTTCTACTCCTTCTATACTGGTTCCAGAATCAAAAATAATTTCAAGTTCAACAATGCTTCCATCGCTAGTTAATTGATACAATTCAGCTATATGAAACCTAGCATCCTTTGTCCTCTTTGCAAGGTACACAGTGGAACTTGTTTTCTCCCCTCTTAACCTGTAACTGAGGTCTACATACATATATTGTTGATCACCAACTGAGAATCTCTCAAATACAAGGTTCACGGTATACGTGATTAATGGAGACAAGAATTGAGTCTTGACGTGTGTTTTGAATCCCCGTCCTTTTGTTTGATAAAGGCCCGCTGGGAATCTGCATGAAGTAGAAGAAGCAAAAATTAAAAGGATACATTAGTTTCTGTATACTTATGAAACAATATGGATGAGCCACAGGTGGAGAAAAGCATGTCACCTTGATTTATAATAAGACTGATATTGGCCACCACCGAATTTATTGTAAGTTAGGGATGAATGTTCTTGTGGAATCAAACAATCTTTCATGGATATCATTTCACAATGCTGTCCTTTTTCAGTCAACGAAAACCACTGAATATATAATTAGGAAATTAGTTCTGTTGATTTGTCTTTATTTGTATATAATTAAAAAATATTAAGGGGGGGGTTATAATTAGATGTAGCCAATTACCGTTTTATATCCATTAAGGTGGACTCCTTTACAAAGAATCTCATTAAGTTCCTCAAGGGATGTGTAGACGAGAGACCGTGAGGCAGCTCTAACTATATCTCGGTACTCTACTACTTGATGTTCCACCTATGTAACACATATCCAAAGCAAGTGAGCGGTACATTGGAGTTATATTTCCATTGTAGAAAAGTTTTAAGAAGTAGTAGAACCATCAATATAAATGACTTTTAACTAATACTGTAGTATGTGCTAGCTTACTTTTTCTTGACAGGGTTGGAATTCGATGCCTGCTACATATGGATTCATCAAATGGTTTTCAAATTCAAATTGAAGATCTGCAGTTGTGTGTTGGCTTGTAAATTGATATAATGGAGCAGTGTACCATCCATTCTCTCTCTTATCCGTAGGGTAAACAATGAAAACTTTTGTCTCATCCTCTCCATCTAATTTGTATCTCACAGGGTTATAAACCTCGACTTGAAATTCATGAACATATCGGAATACAAGGTTGACCGTGTATGAGGTATGAGGTGACAAGTATTGAGCTCTCACACGTAATTTGAATTCACTATTATATTCGTAACAGAGGCCCACTGGAAAGCTGCAGAAAGAAGAGCAGCAATTAAAAATCAAGTTTAAAACCATATAATATAAACTAACAAGTTCGAAGCTAGTTAATCACCTTGAATTCTTATAATATTTATCATGAAGGCTTTGTAAACTCCCAGCTTTTATTTCATCTTGATTCAAACAGGCCTCGATGTAAATTCTCTCTATGTGTTCTCCCTTTTCATTTATACAAAACAGCTGTACATTAAATATAAATTGTAATTAGCTATTTGATAAACAAAACATGGATAAGTTCAACCATTATCATATCATTAAAAAGCTTTAATATTAAATACATCAATTGGTTTATACCGAAAAACTGTCCACTTTTAATATGGGATAGTTACGAATTACTGTTTTTCCCATTTTAACCTTTGTTCTTATATTAAAGGGGAGCTGATTGACAGACTTTTATTTTTTATTTGTACAATCAGTTAAAGCAAGTTATATATAAAGTATAACTGTCTAATGCGTATAATGGAGTGTACCAATAAAAAATGTAAGTGTGCAAATCAATTCCCAAAGTAAAGACAAGTTTTAAGAAAATTGTGTTTAATAAAAGGGTAAAAATAATCATTTTGTTAATAAAATGGTAAAACAACCATTTTGGTGACTAAAAAGTGCGTACATTAATTGCACATATCATAAATTAAACGATTTTTGTCTTTGGACAATTTTTGTGAGATGGAGGGAGTTTAACAATCAACGACTAGCTAACCAATTACCGTTTTGCTCCCATTAAGGAGGATCCATCTAGAGAGAAGGAGTTTTAGTTCCTCTTCAGATGTGTAGAACAAAGGAGTTACTGCAGCCTTAAGTATCTCTTCATACTTTACCACTACCACAGGATTTTCCACCTATGAAGCATACACATATTGGACAGTATTAATAGACCACTGATGTAAAATACTAGCTATTATTTAAAGTAATAATAATATAGAAAATGATATAGATTTGATAAAACCACTATTTGTCAGCTTACTCTTCCCAAAGGTTGGAACTCGATGCCTTCTATGTAGAAGTAATTTGAGGAATCTGAGGGCCCACAGTCTTCAAATATAACTTCAATATCTATAATAATCTTGTCGTTGCTGGTAAAATGATACAACTGAGCCACCAACCATTCATCTACTCTCTTATCTGCAAAGTGCACAATCGAAATTTTTGTCTCCCCTTGTAATTTGTACCTGATGCCTACATATTGTTGTTTCATGTACTCTGTTTTGCTTAAATTGAAGACGAGGTTTAGCCCATATGTGACGTGAGGTGACAAGAATAATGGAGTGCTAACACGTATACTGAAATTCATTGACTTTGTAAAATAGCAGCCAACGGCAAATCTGCATGATGAAACAGCAATAATGATTACATTACGGCACATCTGATACGTATTTTGAAATAGATCTGATACACAAGAAAGATATTAGTACGAGGATGCTAAGTCACCTTGAATTTTTCTCAAACGAATATCCATCGCTTTTTGAAGCATTACGAACTAAACAGTCTTCTATGGATAGCATTAGACAGTGTTCTTCTTTGTCATTTATAGAGAACCACTGCGTATACATTAATTAAAATAAGCTACCAATATTTGGCTATGAAGTTAAAGATGGATGTAGAGATTTGGATATCCAGTACTATGTGGTATACGTATTTTGGTCCATGAATAAATATGGGTGGATCTACATATGATGAGAAGAGCATTAGTATTTCTATACCAATTAATTACATCCTATGGGTATATATATAATCATATAACATTTAATAACAAATATAACAAAATATGTCATTAGAAACACAATTTTAACAATGTAACAAAACGTACTCTTAGTATATCCTTTCATATTGTTCTCTGCTGTTATGTATAAGGAACAACTGTCAATTGAATAAGTAGGACGTAGTTTTGCAGAGGTACCTATAATTATTTGATCTGTGTTGCGTATATGATGGGTGGAAATAACAATATACCAATCCAAATATTTCATATAGAAAAATATGAATTGAAGCAAGAGAAGCACTATCAGTTCCTTTTAGGATCTATAAAGCACTTTGATAAACACGTTGTGTACTGCAAGTCAGCAACCTAGTGGAATGGAACATTAAAGCAGGGGTTTTCTGCTAAAAATCACAATAATTAAAGGAAATGATATTGTTGGATGAACCACTATTTGATAAGTATATAAATGAAAAGAACAATTTACCATTCTCAATAGTACAAAATAAAACTTCCTTTTTGAATGGCAATGTGGACCGAATAATCTTTATCTTATGCTTCATTTGTAATAGTTAAAACATGAAGGACTAAATATGTTAGTTAGAAACCTTTTAACCAAAAGTTAGTTATGGTTAGGGTAGTTATTTCGGTTGGAAAAGGAAGGGTTGTATCGGTTCATTACACCGATTCATAACCTATATATATATATGTATGTAATACATCGATACAATGGTTATAGAAAAACTTAATACAATTTACTTATTCAATATACTTTGCAACTAATAAATCAATCATAGAAAGTTTGGGACAACATTTGGCATCAAGAGCAAGGATTACACACCGAAACAATCTCTGTTTCTACATCAAAAAAACTTAACGAGAAGCCAAAGACGCAGAAGAAGAAGAAGGACACTGTTGTTCATTATTCTTCAGCAAGAACGTTTGTTTTTTCTTAATCTTCCAAAGAAAACAAACAAGTTTGGATAAGGAGAAGCGTAAAAGAGATAGTGCACAATCTGTTTTACGTTGAAGTTGCAAGCGTTATACATCAGACGATACTGGTGTCGAAATTTGTTGGCAACAACAAAAGGAAGGAAGAATTGGAGACTTTGTGTAATACCGGTTTGAAACAAGACACAAAGCAAGACGTTGTTGTGGGAAGAAAACGTATACGTAGAACGAAAGGAGTACTCAAAGAGATGTGTGTGGAGTTTGTGTTAGTACGACACAAGAACAACAACAACGAGAGACAAGGAACAAACGAAGGGACTGTTTTGTTTCGCTGGAACGAATATGAAAACGAAGGACTGTTGGATTCGGCAAGGGTTACCAAGGCGTGGTAACAAAGATTATGTGTAGGAAACTTAGCGATTTCAAAGAGACCGAGATCAAGAAGAACACACAAAAGGAAAAGGAACAACGTATAGAATTGGTACAAGGAAGTTCTTTGTTTTGTTAGTATCGAATTCGAATAAATTTCGAAAAACAAAACAAAACAAAAGTGGCCGAGGCTTGGTGGTGATTCAAGGGAGAATCCGAAAGCAACAAAGCAAGGAGGCCGTTAAATTTCGTTTTAGACTCGTTGGCAAAAAAATCCGAGACATTGTTCAAAAATTTGAAGTCGAATTGGATTTGGAAACAAGGACAATGAGGCAAAAGAAATCAAGTGGGAACAAGATCAAACGTTGGTGAACGATTTTTTTACTAACAAGGCAAAACAAATACATCTCGTATTCACCGTCTAATAGTTTTCTAACTATGCACGAAACCGTACACAAGGAAGTGTTGTTGAATGAAGAACAAATTCAACCAAAGAAATATGCTACAGCAGATACAAGCATATGGTATTTAGATAATGGTGCAAGTAACCACATGACAGGTATAAAGAGTCATTTTAGAGATATTGATGAAAGCATAACAGGACGAGTACGTTTTGGAGATGGATCGTATGTAAGATAATGGGTAGAGGGTCTATACTGTTAGGTTGTAAGAACCAGGAACAGAAGGTAGTATCGGAAGTATACTACATACCAAACCTCAAGAGCAACATACTTAGTCTAGGACAGCTTACCGAAATAGGTTGTAAGGTCATTATGGACGGAAACAAGCTGACTTTGTATGATAAGAACAAGAAATTGTTGATGAAGGTAGAAAGATCTAAGAATCGACTCTACAAAATCCAGTTACAGATAGAAGCACCTATATGTCTCTTAGCAAACATAGATAACCAAGCATGGTTATGGCATGCTAGATTAGGTCATCTAAACTTTGATGATATAAACAAGATGACTAGAAAAGGTATAGTGGAAGGAATTCCTAGGATAAACCATGCAGGACAAATTTGTGACGCATGCTTATTAGGAAAACACAGTAGAACACCATTTCCAAACCGAGCCAAATTCAAATCAAAGAACCCGTTGGACTTAGTATATGGAGACCTTTGCGGTCCTATTAGTCCAACAACACACTCAGGCAAGAAACTCATTTTCTTGTTAGTAGACGATTGTACACGTTTTATGTGGGCATACTTTCTTACATCAAAATATGAGGCATTTAGTACATTCAAGGAATTTAGGCAGAAAATAGAAATGGAAATGAAGTTGAAAATTAGAATGCTAAGAACGGATAGAGGTGGTGAATTCACATCGAATGAATTCACAAGGTACTGTAAGGAAAACGGAATATGACGACAGTTGACAGCACCATACTCCCCACAACAGAATGGAGTAGTGGAGAGAAGGAATAGGACAATGCTATCAACTACAAGGAGTATGATGAAAGCAATGAAGTTACCATTAACTTTTTGGGGGGAAGCAGTTAAGCATTCCATTTACATACTCAATAGGGTATCTACGAGGGCCCTGATAGATAAAACTCCATATGAGGCACTCTACAACAGAAAACCAAACCTAGAAAACCTAAAAATATTCGGATGCACAACTTATGCAAAGATAACGATACCTCACTTAAAGAAGCTGGATGACAGAAGCATACCATTGGTTTACTTAGGAGTAGAGGAAGGATTAAAAGCATGTAGGCTATATGATCCTATAGCCAAGAAGAAACATGTTAGTAGGGACGTAAAATTTATGGAAACAAAACCGTGGGATTGGAACGAAGATGAAGGAGATACGAACACACAAGACACCTTTTGGGCTAGTTTTGTAGTAGACGGAGTTGACAATAAAAACCTTACACCAGTCAACACAGAAAACGATGACAACATGTATCATGAACAAGATCAGATTCCTGATCCAATTTCACCAATCACACCACCAGCATACCATTACGACCCACACTCAGAAGAGGAAGAAGAAGCTACTATTAGTTCTATGGAGAACTCAAGAGATAAATTTGATGATACACCCGTACGTGAATATAGAAACATGTCAGACATATATAGACATGCACGTAGAGTTGAACTACAAAGTTTGTTATTTACGGAAGAAGAACCTCGTAACTACAAGGAAGCATCAGCAGACGAAAAATGGATTGAGGCCAGGAGATTGAATTGGATTCAATCAACAAGAATAATGCATGGACTCTTACAACATTGCCAGAAAATCAGAAGGCAATAGGACTCAAATGGGTTTACAAGACCAAGAGGGATGCAAAAGGGAACATCATCAAATACAAAGCACGCTTAGTAGCAAAAGGTTATGTACAAGAACAAGGGATAGACTTCGATGAAGTATTTGCACCAGTTGCTCGGATAGAGACAGTTCGGTTGATATTAGCATTAGCAGCATATCATGGATGGCAAGTACATCATTTGGATGTAAAATCAGCATTCTTATATGGAGATTTAAAGGAAGAAGTCTACGTTACACAACCTGAAGGATTTATTCAACAAGGAAACTCTGGAAAAGTCTATAAGCTTACTAAAGCTTTATATGGCTTAAGGCAAGCACCAAGAGCTTGGAATGTGAAGCTTGATCAAACATTAAAGTCCTTAGACTTTAAGAAATGTAATCTCGAACAAGCAGTCTGCACAAAACAAAACAAGAACTCTACACTTATTGTTGGAGTTTATGTAGACGACTTGATAATCACGGGCACTCCAAGAAAGGAATTGGAAGTATTTAAATCCCAGATGGAAGAAAAGTTTAAAATGAGCGACTTAGGATTGTTAGCTTATTACCTTGGGATAGAAGTTACACAGACATGAGGAGAGATTACAATCAAGCAAACAGGCTATATTAACAAGATCATAAAGGAGACAAGTATGACGGATAGTAACGATACGAAGATACCAATGGATCCGGGTACTAAGTTGGTCAAGGCGGAGGATGGTAACTCAGTTGACGCAACTTACTACAGAAGTTTAATTGGAAGTCTCATGTACTTACTACATACAAGACCGTGATCTTAGTTATTCACCGACTACTCAGCAGATTTATGCAAGACCCGAAGGATCATCACCTAAAGGCTGTAAAGCAAGTAATCCGATATATCAAAGGAACACAGGAGCATGGCATAATTTACAAGAAAGAAGGCGGCTGCAAGATTACAGGCTACAGCGACAGTAGTTACGAAATCAACACTGATCAAGGAAAAGGAACTACTGGAATAGTATTTTACTTTGGAGAGTCACCCATTACCTGGTGTACAGTGGCGCTATCATCATGTGAATCAGAATTCATGGCGGTTACTGCAGCAGCATGTCAAGCCTTATGGTTAAAGAGATTACTTAGTCAATTAACTGGAAATGAAGAAAAGAAGATAACGCTGAGGGTAGATAACATTTCAGCAATAGCACTAGTCAAGAACCCAGTTTTTCATGGAAGAAGTAAACACATTGACATTCGCTATCATTTCATTCGAGAATGCGTAGAGAATGGGCATATCAATGTAGAACACGTCAGCGGAGAACTACAAAGAGCAGATATTCTAACAAAGGCTCTACCAAGATTGAAGTTCACGACAATGCGACAAATGCTCGGAGTTCAAGATTTAAAGAGAAGCAACGATCAAGATTAAGGAGGAGAATGTGGACCGAATAATCTTTATCTTATGCTTCATTTGTAATAGTTAAAACATAAAGGACTAAACATGTTAGTTAGAAACCTTTTAACCGAAAGTTAGTTATGGTTAGGGTAGTTATTTCGGTTGGAAAAGGAAGGGTTGTATCGGTTCATTACACCGATTCATAACCTATATATATATATGTATGTAATACATCGATACAATGGTTATAGAAAAACTTAATACAATTTACTTATTCAATATACTTTGCAACTTATAAATCGATCATAGAAAGTTTGGGACAACAGGCAAACTATAAAAAACTTAAGCAATAACTAGCTATTTAATTACCATTTTCCCCCCGTTAAGATGGATTCCTCTAAAGAGAAGCACCTTCAGTTCCTCTGCAGATCTGTAGAACACATGAGGTTCCGCAGCCTTGAGTATCTCTTCATACTCCCGAACCTGATGTTCCACCTATGAAAAATACACATATCTGACAACATTAGTAGACAATAGAAGGAAAAGCCCAAATAATATTTAAAGTAAGTAACTCAACCATATATGTAGGTTCTCTTGTTTTCAACAGAATTGGCTTACCTATTTTGTATGCATTTTAGGAACAGTAATACTAGAATCATCCAATAATTAAAGGAAATAATATTGTTGGATGAACCACTATTTGCCAGCTTACTTTTTCTGAGGGTTGAAACTCGATGCCTTCTATGTAGAAGTAATCTGAGAGCCCACACCTTTCAAATACAATTTCAGTATCCAAAATACTGTTGTCCTCGTCGCTGGTAAACTGATACAATTCAGCCACCAACCATTCATCTTCTCTCGAATCTGCATACTGCACGATCGAAATTTTGGTCTCCCCTTGTAGTTTGTACCTAATGGGTAAAAACCTTTGTTTCATCTGCTCTATATTTATATACTTGAAGATAAGGTTAATCCCATATGTGACATGAGGTGACAAAATGAATGGAGTTCTGACACGTATTTTGAAATTCATTGAATATGCTTTATAGCAGCCAACTGCAAATCTGCATTATAAAACAGCAAAGAATGGTTGCATTACTGCACATCTGATATGTATTTTCAATTGATTAGATACATTAGGTGTCAGTAGGAAGATGCTAAGTCACCTTGAATCTTTCTCTAATGAAAAACTATCACTGTCGTTCCAGTTTGGTTTATCACGTATCAAACAGTCTTCTATTGATATGAGTACACAAAGTTCTCTCTTGTTATTTATTGAAAGCCACTGCAAGTCCATTATACATAAAGTTAATGGAGGTAGTTCTGAATACGAATATGGATATAGTGATTTGGAGAGCAGATACTATTTGCAATTTGGTTTGTGGGTAAATATGGATCTAGATGATGGGTTTAAACTCATGAAAACTTCTACCATACCTTAGTATTACATACTCGTAAAGTTAAAGTAGAGTCTCACATAACTAGTGAGGGCAGATCAGCGTACAGAGTTATAAACTAACCATGTGCACAGTTTATGAGATACAGACTATCGATCTGTGCGAAGAAAATTCGAGGGACTACAGATGAAATTTTGGTGTAAACAAAGAGACAATTCATGTATTGAAAGCCAAACATATTCTAGTCGGTTCTGTAAATTATATATGTAAATTGTATGTGATAGGTGGGTATATGTAAATAGCAATTTTACCATTCTCGAAGTTTACTATACACATATCAACAAATTACCGTTTTGCCCCTGTTAAGGAGGACCCCTTGGGAGAGAAGCACTTCCGCTTCTTCTGTGAATCTGTAGAACAGAGGAGGTACCACACCCCTAACAAGCTCTTGGTTTGCTATGACGACCTGATGTTCCACCTATGAATCATACACATATTGGACAATATTACTCGACCATGGAAGAAAGATCCTAGATATTATACAAAGTAAGTAAATGATGTAGATGGATAAACGGCTGTTAGCTTACTTTTTCCAAGGGACGGAACTCGATGCCTTCTATGTAAAATTCACCCGAGAGACCACAGTCTTCCAAGAAAATTTCAAGATCTAGAATACTCTCCTCATTCATGGTAAACTGATACAATTCTGCCACCAACCGTTTATCTTCTTTCTTATCAGCAAAGTGCACAATTGAAATTGTTTTCTCCCCTTGTAATTTGTACCTGATGCCTACAGGTTGTTGTATCATATTCTCTATTTCACTATACTGGATGA
Organism: Chrysanthemum makinoi; assembly: GCA_910596185.1. NCBI lineage: Eukaryota > Viridiplantae > Streptophyta > Magnoliopsida > Asterales > Asteraceae > Chrysanthemum > Chrysanthemum makinoi. The sequence continues at coordinate 74,725,982 of OU343217.1, forward strand.
CAAGGTTTAACCCGTATGTGACATCTGGTGACAAGAATAAAGGCGTTCTGACATGTAGTTTGAATTCCATGAAACATGTCTTGTAGAAGCCAACTTTAAATCTGCATGTAGATACATCAAAGAATAACACGTTACTGCAAATTTGAAATCAGACATGCATTTTGAAATAGATTAGAAACAAAGGGGATTAGTAGGAGGAAGGATAGTCACCTTGATTTTTCCTCAAACGATGATGGATCACTATAATCTTTATTTAGATCATCTAAAGTCAAATAGTCTTGTATGGATACCATTACAATGCGTTCTCCTTTTGAATTTAATGATAACCACTGCCCATGAATAAAAAATTGATTTTGAATTAGTAATGAAAATAAAGATTTACATAGATTTTAAAGATTACGTATGTGCAGGATTTTGGAGAGAACTGTTATCGGAAATGGAACTATAAAGTTTTATAAGGTACAATATTCTCCTAGCTTTGTTTCCGTATTTAAAAAAATAAAAATAAAAATAAAAATGAGTTTAAAACAATGTAGCTAATTACCGTTTTGTCATTGTTAACATAGAATCCTTTCGAGAGAAGCGCCTTGAGTTCCTCTAAGGATCTGCATCTCAGAGGAGGTACCGCAGCTTCAACTATCTCTTGATATTCCTTAGGCAGCTGGACATCATGAAACATCTGAAATTCGAATGATTTCTCAAGTTTTTCCACAACAAGAGACATGGTTGGCCGTTCTTTTCGAGACATCTGCAAACATTGAAATGCTATTTCTGCATATGTTTCGAGAGAACCCGGGCCCATTTGTGGAATAAGATCTGGTAAGATGATCTCATCTAATCTCTTTTCTTTGAAGATTTTCTTCCAAAAAGGCACATAAACCACTAACTTACCATTGGTAATTTCAGCACATAGTCTGCCACATAAGACTTCAAGCAATACTACCCCAAACGAGTACACATCCGACTCTTTGGTTAAGGAGTACGTCTCCATAAACATAGGATCACAATACCCAGGGGTACCTACGGCATTGGTGATAAGAAGCGAGTACTGCTGATTAGCAGGACCCATCTTTGAAAGCCCAAAGTCGGAAACCTTTGGTGTCATATTCTTATCAAGTAGGATGTTGGCACTTTTAATGTCACAGTGCAATACTCTTTGTTGTGTCCCGTTTGGATCATGCAGGAAGCTTAGTCCCTTCGCGGCGTCAATGCATATCCTTAGACGCTGCTTCCAAGTGAGATCGGCGGAACTTAGAAAGCGATCGAGACTTCCACGGGATGCATACTCATAAATGAGGATCATCTCGCCCCCTTGGCAGCAAAATCCCAAGAGAGAGATTAGGTTTTCGTGCCTGTAACATGAAAGCAGTCTGATTTCTTTGAAAAACTCTGGGTCTCCTTGCCCATATTTACGATCAAGACGTTTTATAGCAACCAGGCTTTTCTCCTCTGATTGAGAGTGAGACAGTTCTCCTGCATACACTTTTCCAAAACCGCCACCTCCGATAACCTTGCTTTCATTAAAGTTGTTGGTGGCTGATATGACATCTTCCAGTCGGATTTCAAGATGTTTGAGCTCAGTCACGAACGATGCCATTGTTATTTGATCAAATATTAACAAGAAAAATCAAACCGTTGAAAAAGAAGTACCGAAATTGGTGTTTGTAATCTCTCTAATACAAGAAAACTCACAACTCTCGTACTGAAAGATGTTTAAGAATGGAGAATAAGGACAGGTTTGAAGGTTGAGAAAGATTAATTGCTGTAATTAGTTCAATGAGAGTACTGCCTTTATAAAGGCTTACAAAGCACATTAATGTTCATGACACTGATTACACCAATAACTTAAATTACTCGTTTAATGAGATTGGGAAATAGTGCCCAAAGTCAACCATCCTTGTCTGTCAGCATATACTAGATGCCATGATCATTAACTGCATTGAAAAGTGTGAGAGTCCACCAATTATAGCCTAAAAAATAATAAGCATAATTTCATGTATATTTTTGTAAATTTCAAAAATTACATATATATTCTTTTTACCAGTTTTTGATGAATAAAGTACAATGCTTTTAATGCATCAAAAGGATATATATGTAATTTTTGAATTTTGCAAGGGTATATATGTAAATGCCCCTAAATAATATATGGGAGTTCATACTGACATCACATTTTTTGATGCAAATACCATAATTGTACATTACAGTTTTGTACTGTGAGCTTTATAACTTGTGTAAAATGATATTTGCATCAAAAATGTGGTGGGAGTATCAACTCCCATAATCTATTGGTGGTTCTCATGTCAATTTTAATTTATTTTAGAGATCTGATTCCTTGTAATGGGCATCATGGACTTCGGCTCTAGTGTCATTCAATCTAACATAGAGATTTGTTAGAGCTAACACGTTGAATAGACAACGTTAGGAGATGATGATTAGATCACATATGAAGCATCCAAGCAATGAAGTCTGGTGAAATATTTTATAGAGCTTTTTACGAAAATGAACTTTCGAATGTTATCCGTTGGATCTCTTAAAACATAAAATCCCAACACTACACGTGTATTATACGAGCCAGGGTGTGGCCTGGGCGTGGTACAGGCGAGATTGCTTGCCAGGCAAGGCCCTGGGCGTGGGCGTGGGCGTGGCCCTGGGCGAGACTGCTTGCTGGGCGTGGGCCCTGGGCATGGGCGATGTACTGCAATGGTGGCTGAATGCTTGAAGATGGTGAGCGAGGAAGATGGTGAGCTAGGTTTTGAAGCTTGAAGATGGTGAGCGAGGAAGATGGTGAGCGAGAAATGACGGTGAGAAGGCTCCTTATGTTGTTACGTTTGTTACTGCTTGATGAATTTGAATACTGGTAGTATGCTGGTCGAGGTTAGCTGGTTTTTTGTATTGATGCTTATTGTAGTATGCTTATTGATGCTTAGTGTTGTTATATATGGGTTTATTTTGTGTAATGTGATTCGGTTTTTAGGTGTTTGTATGTAAGATATCATATAGTTTGTGAAATTGAGAGAGAAAATTATGTAATGACATGTTTGTATGTTTTATAATAATGGTAAGTACTTAAGGTTTCTGTCATTTAAAGCTAGAAGTTGTTAACATTTCATATTTTGATTTGGTTGCAAGGTATTCTTTTATGATTTGGTTGCAAGGTTTCTGTCATTTAAAGCTAGAAGGTATTCTTTTATGATTTGGTTGCAGTGTTCGTTTAAGAAAGTAGCAGTAGAAAGGTTTGAAACTTGAAGATGGTGAGCGAGGAAGATGTGGCTCTTATTTAAATGGCCTTTGCGCATACAAAAAGTAGACAAAGACACCACACGGGTTGAAAATGAAATTTTTTTGTCACTTTGGTAAAGTGTGGGAAAAAGGTTTAGTTTCGTACTCCCTCCGTCCCAAAATTATAGTCCCCTATTGACTTTTCCGGTCTTTCTTTTACAACTTTGACCTTAAATATTTTTGTTTGTGTTATATAATACTTGATGCAAATTATATGAATGGATTGTGGTTTAAATCTATTTTTCATTAGTATATTTTTCATCAACTATTGTATAACACAAACAAAAATATTTAAGGTCAAAGTTAAAAAAGAAAGACCTAAAAAGTCAATAAGGGACTATAATTTTGGAACGGAGGTAGTATTATCAATGTGTATATGGTTCGTTTGAGTAATTTGCTTTATTTTAAAGCATCGTGTTTTACTTGACACACTAAATCAAAAGATAAAGCGGTCCCAATGCTTCCTGTTTGTCCGATCAATATTTAATATGTAATAATAACATACATAAGTACAGAAACAATTCTGAGTCTGTAAAACAACATCATATTTATCGCTACAGAAACAACATCGAACATAATCAGAGATCAAGTATGGGACATATGGCTAGACTAGATGCTATTGAAAGTTTAACTAATTAAACTACTTGGCTGCGTTAGAAGCCAAGTAATTGAAAAAAAAATGGGTAGGTTTGGTAATGGGTCATAATGGATTGGGTTGACCCGTTACATACATTTTTCGAATCATTTAATAACTTAAGGACGTGTTAAATAAGGGTATAAAAAATTTTGATTACAATTATACTACATTTAATAACTTAACAATACATTTTGGCCATATAGCTTTCAACACGTTTGGTACATTTCACCCGCTCCTTTTGGCTAAATGCAGCTTTCACCCGCTCCTAATAATTAACTGTCTTCAGATGGCAGGATTATTATTTCCACTACAATATTATATCGGGTCATTCACACTGGGCAACAGATGTTAGATCTGAATGAAGTCTCATGAAAGGAAATGCTTTTTTAGCTGATAAAGTTAGGACCTGAAGTGGGGTCAGTGTAGATGCTTTCAATACATGATTGCATAAAAAATAGTTTTAGCTAAGCCCAATGTTAACGACTAAACAATTAGTATACATACATGATATTGTTTGTATACTCGTATTAATGTTGAGATCTCACATGCCCAAAGTCAACCCAAAGATTTTTTCTGTTTTGTGTGCGTGTATCACATGGAAGCATAAAAAATTCTTTTTGTACAGGTGTTAAGGACTAAACAAATAGTGATGAGTTGTTATCATACATCCTTAAACAAAATTTTCTGGCCAATAATCGAAGTCAGGTCGTTGCGTGTTAGGTGATATGTACAGACTCGAGATAACGTAATCTTATCAACTAATAATGATAATATAATTTCAGTTAGAGTGATAAACAAATCGAGGGGTGGTTAGGATGTACTTTTATTTGACATTAGAAAGTTGATCCTAACGCGTTGCATTATCTGCGGTACACATGTACTTGCTATACCTATGAAGCCCCCAGGGTCTGAAATAGTGAAATCCCAGCAAAACTTCATATATGCAAATACATAGTGAAACAGAGTTGTATTTTACTTGATGCAGCGTTAAAATAAAGCTCACAAAGCTGTTCACTACTTCCTGTTAATCCCATAAATTTGAAGCATAACATTATAATTATTATTATTATTTTAACAACTTAGACGATAATCAACAAGGAAATTGAAACGTAGAAAGGAAAATTGCAAAATAGTGTTGTGGCTGCTACCATCACGGCATCACATTTTAGAGAGAGAAAAAGACCCAAAACGGACGGGTTGGGCCAAACAGGCTACGGCACGGGCGCAGGCTAAACGGGCACGGGCCAAACGGGCACGGGTTATATGAATCGCTTTTAAAAAGACCCAAAACGACGAAATAAATTTCTCAAACGTAACACCTCATTTTATGCCGAACTCTTTCAAAAGTTTGCCCATTTAGCAATTTTTTTTTTTTATTTTGGGCACAAATTGACACCTCTAGGCACAAGTTAAGCACAACAAAAGTACACAAAAAGTACACAAGCACCCACATAAAAATACACTTGTCTGTACTTTTATGTGGATCCCTGTGTACTTTTTCGTGGGCCCTCATGTACTTATGTATGTGCTTAACTTGTGCCCTAGGCACAAGTTAGAAAAACCCTTTCGAAAGTAGGTTCGGTTCCAAATCTGTTTGATTTTCGGAATAAAACCGAATTGTGAACGCCCTACCCTTATGTTACAACATAGTGAAGTAACAAATGAGTAAGACTTGATATCAGTATGGCTATTTAATTTGATTTCTGGTGACATAAAATATACTGGGTGAAAGAAGCTTGAGTGTCCTTGTTAAATCTTTTTTCAGGAACTATTTTCGTCCTCTCTTACTTTGCTAGAATGCTAGGTCAGTTTGCAGAGTTGATACAAACATCTATAAACAGGTTATACAATTGTAATTATAGATTATGCCAAAACCATTAGCACGTGGAATTGTAAGTCAAATTTATCATTTCCAAATCAAGGATGTAATCTCTACTGTGTTAGAGGTGCCGATCCTGACAATCCAAATAATATTTATAGATATCGTTTTATTTAAAACGGTCAAAGCATTCAACTTTTTCACCTAACCCGGGACTTGACCCGGTTGCCATTTCGCAGAAACTGGAATTCTGTTTTCACAATATTTCTCACGAATCGACATATTAATTAGTAACTCGAACAATATTATCAATGAATACATTCCCTCCCTTAGTTGTGGAAAAGGAGTCTTGATTACCAAATAAAATTTGAAGCAATCAAATTGAATTTATATTTTTAACCAACAATGAAAACAAACTATATTACCAAAGAATAAATTCCCTCCATATTGGTGGCAGAAAGGGAATCTTGAATGCCAAATAAAAACTTCAAATTTAAATATATATTTAACATTCAATAAAACAAACTTATTGATGGGTTTACATACTTGAATCTTGAAGATACCCTCCATCATTACTAAAATAAGAGAATCTATATGGGTCTAAGCTCAATTCCATGTATGATAAGCCCACTAAGATCCTTCTTAACTCGATGCTCTAACTTAAGATGCATTGAAACTGTTTCAGGAGTCTCCCAGGTATCAAACTGCTATACTTTTACTTCCATCCAACCATCACTCCTATGTCTTGAAAGAACACTTAGCTTGTGTCTGTTTAGTGGGTTGTATAAGTTTTGATCAAACTTTGGTCCAATAACTTGGGTGTTTGGAGGGCATCCTAAATAGATATACACTAGACCAGCCATTTTTAGTATTCACTTCCAAATGAGCATCAAATGTGGACTGGTCTTGTGGTAATTTGCAGACAAGGTAACTTACATATGTAGTTTGAGGTGCTAGCACTGTGGATTGTATTTCACTTACAATTCTAAAGTTGTTGCTACCAGTTATTACAAGCACTTCTCTAAATCTGCAGAACAGAGAAATTCATCTTATATGTTGTTGATTCGGAAAGTGTTTAACGTTTCCATATAGTAGAAGCCAACTAGTGTGTTAATTTGTTTATGTTTATTCTTTAACAGGTGGAGTTGCTAGATTTTTTATAAAAACGGAAAGGTTTTAAACGTGCTTTCTCATTCATTACAGGTATAAAACTGAACGATTGGTCAAAACACATGCGGACTCTAAATAATGAAAAGTTAAAAACTAAGTGGAATTCGTCAAAGGCAGATTTCCATGCCATCACACACCAAACCAAAGTTCTACAATGGTTTGGCATACCGTGCATAGGGTACAAAATCCAAAATTTAGGATTCTCTTTAGAAGCTTTACATAATTGATTGCTTATGTTCTTGAGTCTCTTCGGGTTTATTGGGATTCAGTAATCATGCTTCCTAGAACTCTTATAATAGAGATCAACATGATCTTTACGGGTTTTATTTGGTTTCAATGATTTTCTAAAGGCAGAAGTGTTTGGGAAGTTATTTTAGTCTGTAATGTATACTTGTAACGGGCTCAAGCCCGATTCTAGAATGATTTACATATACCTATATATTGTACTATGTATTTGTGGAATGGAATCAATCAAATCAATCATTCATACGTAACATTAACATGGTATCTGATGACGTACCCTCCGATCAGGTCGAAGGACCCCCCTTCGGCCTCAGTCGAAATTGCATTACGAAGACCCAAGTCTTTCTTTATAAGTCATTGGTGGTGTAAAACCATTCATCATTGACATGGTTACCAGTTGGGAATTCGCCAGCCGAAGGCCTATGCCCTTCGGTGTCTTCTCTTGAAGATGCCAAGACAAACAAGAACCTTGACTTGGTCTTCCCCCACGTTCCCACTATGTCCTTAGCTTCCCCGCCAAGTCCGAGATAGTGGGGATGAAGCCCTAGCGGTTATCATAAATCAGGGGACGCCCCCCATGATCTCCTAAACGTGTGCTAACACTCTCCAAGCTATTTTCATCACCTATAAATAGGTTGGACGAGTCATTTCAATGGTATGTTCACTCAACACAGTATTTCACATACATCATATTATCCATAACTCATATCCATACTTATTCACACGCCGGAGGTGGTTCGCAGGGCCCAACCCCTGCGCAATCACTTAACGAAGTGTCTACTATTTCTTATTGCAGATTGACTACAAGTTTGGCGCAAGCATATCACCCTTTATACCCTTCGATCACCATCGAAGGCCTGGTCGTACGAATTATTGTACAATCAGTGGCGCCATCCGTGGGACCCGCTACTATTGATCTCGTTATTCCAAACTTACACCCAGTCAATCGCTCTCACTAGTTTTACGGCATGACTCAAGGAAGAGAAGATACACCCCCTCCGGGTTTCTCGACCTTGACACCAATCCCAGTCAATGATCCTGGCAACCTTCCCAATATAACCGCATCCACTTTTACCACACGATCTCACCCTGAAATAACTCCCAACAATCATGCTTCAACCTCAGCTAACCCTGAACCGGTGATCAGTCCGGCGTTTGTCGAAGCTAACATCGAAGCATTAGAATCTTTACTAAGAGCTCGAAGGAGGCAAGACCGGAATGTGGAAATGCGTAGGGAGTTAGAATACTCAAACGATGAGTACGATGAAGAGTTAGAAATGGAGGCTAGGCCCTTGGCTCCGGGGGCTACTCGCTCAGTGTTAAGGGTAGGGTCTCCGAGCAGTCGAAGGCCTAGCGGAAGGTCGGTTGGTTTCGAAGATGCTCCGGAGCGGGCTCCGACAAGAAGGGAAGGAACGATGGAAGGCTCCAATGGAAGGAGTCACTGAAGGGAAGCTACGGAGGTTAATTTGCCACCACTCTTGGCGGCTCATCTGGGAAGAACGGAAACGGGGGTTCCACTGCAGCCTTCTCACGCATCTGGCGTAGGAGGCGATCCACCTCAATTAAACAGGGGAGGAAGTCTTCCTCCTCATGGTATGTACCCTCCTTTTCAGGCTCAATCTTACCCTCAAGGGGTTTATCCCCCACCTAACGGGCAGGCTAACAACCCCAATTTTACTCAACCATACGGAAGCATGCCCTATGGACAACCTATGGTATACCCTTCATATCCTGTGGGAAGTCACCCACCTTATATACCTACTGCTTATCCCCAATATGTTAACCAAAATACTGTTGGAATACCTCCAAATCATAACCCATACAATGCTGCCCCTACATACATGCCACCTTATAACTGCCTCTATTCGGAGCCCATGGGCTCCACAACACCCTTCGTAAGGTGGATAGAAGACTACCATTTGCCTGATGGGTTGAAAATGCCCGCACATATTGGTACTTATGATGGAAAAGGGGATCCGGATAACTTTTTACACTTGTTCGAAGGGGCTATTAGAATGCAGAAGTGGGTAATGCCTGTTGCCTGTCACATGTTTACATACACCCTACGAGACTCTGCTCGTATATGGTGGAACGGGCAAAAACCAGGTAGCATTGTGAATTTGGATGATCTTAAAGCCAAGTTCAGGTCACATTTCAGCCAACAGAAAAAGTTCACAAGAACGCACCTAACAGTGCACAACATCAAGCAGAAGGAGAACGAGAGCACCAGGGCTTTCATTACTAGATACACTGATGACACCTTGCAGATAATGGGTTTGCACGAAGACCAGCGCATCTCAGGCTTCGTACATGGCCTACGGAACAGAAGCTTGGTTGAATTCCTTTCCACTGATCTTCCTGCCACCTATAAAGGATTAGTGGAAAAGGCTTACACATGGATCGAAGCAAAAGAAGTGTCCACCAACGGGGCTCCGGTCGACAACAAGGAAAATCACAACAAGGCCCCGAAGCATCCTTCGTGGGAAGGGTCAAGGAATAAACACAAGAACAGGGACAGGTTTACTAAATACCACAAAAACATCAACCATGGCCTCCTGGCTAACCTGTCCAAATCCCCAAGGGAAATACTCGCTACCGAAAAGGCTGCGAAGGCCTTTGACCCTCCTCCTCGCTTGGCAAACAAAGGGAGGCCTAGAGACACTTCCAAGTTTTGCCATTTCCATGATGATTACGGTCACGACACCAATCACTGCCGAGAGCTCAAAAAGCAGATAGAAGAGGCCGTGAAGTCTGGCCAATTGGGACATTTGGTGAAGGGTATAAAGAGAGGTAAAGAAAAAGCCTCCGACACACAGTTGGGGAAAGATACCACACCTGTCGAAGCACCCATCCTCATGGTTTATAAAGAAGACTCTAGTTCAAAGAGAAAGGAAGCAGAGGAAGCCTTATGCGGAGTAGGAGATGTCACTTTCCCTTCAATCACAGGGAAAGTTCTTTCAAATGACCCCGTGGTCATCAAAGTCTTGATCTCCAACAGAGAAGTAAACAGAGCCTACCTTGACTGCGGTAGCTCCTGCGAAGTTATCTACGAACGGTGTTTCCTAAAGCTCAAACCTTCAATAAGGTCAAAGAGAGTAGATTCAAAGGTACCTTTAGTAGGGTTCTCAGGGGAACACTCATGGCCCTTGGGAGAAGTCCCTCTAGAGGTTACGATTGGAGAAGGGAGGCTAAAAAGAACAGAAACTCTGGCTTTCACGATCGTAAGGTCGGAATCTCCCTACAACCTATTGATAGGGAGAACAGCAATGCAGAAGATGGGCATCGTTGTCTCAACCATACATGCCGCGATCAAATTCCAAACACCTTTCGGCATTGGAACGGTTTTCTCCAGCTATAAGATGAAGGGGCCTACGACAGAAAGCAAGAGGGTCAAACAGGTTTCGGAGGAACTTTCGAAAGATGTTCTCAGTTGCGCTAACGCTGAAGAACGCATCGTGGTAAATGATCTCTACCCTGATCAGACAGTAGTAATCGGAAAGCAACTTCCAACCTCCTTTAAAGCAGAGTTGGAAAAGATACTTCGTGCTAACGCAGACGTCTTCGCATGGACCTATTCTGACATGACGGGGGTCCCCAGAACTCTCACCATAGATGGACAGCCCTTCGGCACTGAACACAAGCTCAATGAGTTCAAACATATTGAACCCATCAAACAAAAGCGTCGAAGTCTAGCTCCTGAAAGAAATGCCGCTGCATGCAAAGAAGTGGACGAACTCGTGGCAGCAGGCATACTCAGAGAGGTGAAGTATCAAACGTGGGTGGCCAATCCGGTGATGGTCAAAAAGCATGACGGGGGATGGAGAATGTGCGTAGATTTTACTGACATTAACAAAGCCTGTCCGAAGGACTGCTACCCTCTTCCAGAAATTGATTGGAAGGTGGAATCCCTGTCAGGGTTTCGACTAAAGTGTTTCCTAGATGCTTATAAAGGTTACCATCAGATACAAATGGACAAAGAAGACGAAGAGAAGACAGCCTTTTTTTATAGGAAAAGGCGTTTATTGCTACAAAAAAATGCCTTTTGGTTTGAAAAATGCAGGTGCCACCTACCAGCGATTGGTGGACAAAGCCTTCCACAAGCAAATAGGCAGGAACCTAGAAGCCTACGCAGATGATATGTTCATCAAGAGTAGATCAGAAGAAGATATGTTCTCCGACATCATGGAGACCTTCGATCAGCTTTACGCCATCAACATGAAGTTAAATCCCAAGAAGTGTTCCTTTGGTGTGGAAGAAGGACAATTTTTGGGACATCTGATCACCAAGCAGGGTATTAAGGCCAATCCTTCGAAAGTCAAAGCCATCACAGATTTGCAGCCTCCTAAGTCCCTAAAGGAAGTGCAAAGTCTTAACGGAAAGCTAGCAGCCCTCAGCAGGTTTTTGTCGAAGGGTGCGGACAGATCTTTGCCGTTCTTCAAAACACTCAAAGGATGCACGGACAAAAAGACGTTCCAATGGAGCATAGATGCAGAAGCAGCCTTTCAAAAGCTCAAGGAATTCATGGCTATTCTACCAACACTTACAGCCCCAATCAAAGGCGAAGTGTTGTTCATGTATATTGCAGCCTCTTTCGAAAGCATCAGTGCCGTGTTATTGGCAGAAAGGGAGAAGAAGCAAATCCCCATATACTTTGTTAGTAGAGTACTACAAGGAGCTGAGCTAAATTACCCAGCATTGGAGAAGCTAATTTTGGCTTTAGTTCATGCTGCGAGACGCCTTCGAAGGTACTTTCAAGCTCACCCCATAACCGTACTTACCGACAAGCCAATTAAGCAGATACTTTCAAAGCCGGAGAAATCTGGAAGAATAGCTAAATGGGCTATCGAGCTAGGAGAACATGATATTGAATACAAAGGCAGGAGCTCGGTTAAAGGGCAAATATTGGCAGACTTTTTAGCAGAAACACCCTCCGAAACGAAACATGACAAAAAGGTTGTTGAAAAGGAACCTGCTATGGCAACCGAAGGATGGAAACTTTATACTGACGGAGCCTCCAGCTCCGATGGTTCTGGTGCAGGTCTCATGCTCGTTGATCCCAAAGGGAAGGAATACACTTATGCACTTCGTTTCGAATTCGATGCTACGAACAATGAAGCGGAGTACGAAGCCTTGTTAGCAGGTCTCCGATTGGCCACAGATATGGAAGTAGAAAACTTGGCTATTTTTGTTGACTCACAACTGGTGGCCAACCAGATAAAAGGCTCCTACGAGGCGAGACAACCTGTGATCAAGCAATATCTGGATAAGGCCAAAGAAATGCTCGAAGGGTTCACATCTTACAACATAGAGCATGTTCGAAGAAACCAAAACAAGAAGGCGGATGCACTTAGCAAACTGGCATCAATGGCATTTGCTCATTTAACAAAGGAAGTTTTGGTCGAAGTATTGGCAGATCGGTCCATCGTTCGAAAGGAGGTGTCTGACGTAATACTGGAGGAAGACTCGAATTGGATGACTCCAATTAGAGAATATCTAATAAGTGGTATACTGCCGGAGGATACAAAGTTGGCTCGAAACGTGCGCATCAAAGCACCACAGTACAGGATCATGGGAAATTACTTATACAGAAGATCTTTTCTATCCCCTTGGCTCCATTGTGTAGGGCCAAGGCAAGCTGCCAACATTATCCAAGAAGTGCATGAAGGATCCTGCGGACTTCACGCAGGGCCTCGCTCCGTTGTCTCCAAAATAATAAGGGTCGGATATTATTGGCCTTCGATGCACAGAGACGCTATCAACATCATTCAGAAGTGCGAAGCTTGTCAAATTTACTCAAGAGTCCCAAGGCTACCAAAGCAAGATATGACTTCCGTAACATCCGCATGGCCTTTCAGCCAATGGGGGATAGATATCGTAGGCCCTCTGCCAGTTGCTCCTGGAGGAGTAAAGTTCTTGATCGTAGCCATTGATTACTTTACTAAATGGGTTAAAGCGAAGCCTTTGGCATCCATCACAGGAAGACACATGGAAAAATTCGTGTGGGAACACATTATCTGTCGGTTCGGAGTACCTCACATCATCATTTCAGATAATGGGAAGCAGTTTGCCGAAGGGGTATTCCCAGTATTTTGCAGGGGTCTGAATGTCAGACAATCATTCACTTCCGTTTACCATCCTTAGGGTAACGGTCAAGTAGAGGTTACCAACAGAGACATTATACAAGGAATAGAACGAAGGCTGGGATACTGTCATCACGGTTGGATAGATGAACTACCTCAAGTACTCTGGGCACATAGAACGCATACAAAATCAAGTCATAGAGAAACGCCTTTCAGCTTGACATATGGCACGGAAGTTGTCATCCCTTCAGAAGTAAGTGTTGAAACAGAAAGGGTCATGAACTTCGAAGTAGCAGATAACGAAGAAAGACTCCGTAGTAACTTGGACCTACTTGATGAACGGAGAGAAATAGCCTCCATTAAAGAGGCTATCCATAAGCAAAAGATTGAAAGGTATTATAATAAGCGAGTTAGGCCTTCGACCTTCAAACCAGGGGAATATGTCCTCCGACTCAATAGCGCAAGCAAAGCAGAGTACCAGGGTAAACTGGGACCTACATGGGAAGGACCCTACGTTATTAAGGAAGCGTATGGCAACGGAGCCTACAAGCTAGAAACCTTAGAAGGAGACGTTATTGATAGAACCTGGAATGGCACTACTCTTCGTAAGTTCTACGTATGAAACTTACAATGTCTAAGGACACATTTTATTTGCTTTCAATCAATGTATTTGCATTCTTCTCACTTGGGGAAAGAAGCATTAATGGTAGGCGTCTAGTATTCATTTCTTAAAATGATGTAATCCTCCCTACCCACTTAATGATAATAACACATTTCCCTCAAATCTCTTGTTTCGTTCAATACAACAAAGATTTGCCCACCAAGTCGCTTTATAAGTTTGAATGTCGAAGGGATGTACAAAGACTAAACAACATGTCTTGCTCATATGCATAACATCCATCTCAACTTCACATTAACTTTCCTATATGGCCTTAAGGTATTTCAAACCTTTCGCTGCCCAAAGGATCAAGACGGAGTGGGTCGCGACCCTCTGTCAGCAGTCAAATTATACGATTGCTAATATTCTTGGTGAAGTAACTACACACAATGAGGCTATGCATCTACCATACGCCTTAGGTTGTAAAAAATATTTTTACGCAAGTAAAAGTAAAAAGAGAAGAATCACACATAGCAAAATTCGAGCCCTAGTGGCTTCGTTGTAGATTTATGACTAGTTTTACTAGTCTAAAACAGGCCATAGCCTTAAAACATCCAACATTATAAACTATTGTCTTAGGCCGTAGCCTACTACCAACATGCAATAAGTAAATTGTTTCATCAGGCACGAAGCCTGGAACGGAGCACAGACAATTGTTTTAAACAGGGTACATACCACCCTGGGGATCAAATTACAACCACATGGTTGCCTTCTTTAAACCTTGGAGTGAGTGGGATCAGCTGAGCCTGGAGATGGAACCTGGGGTGACGGAGTCCTCTTGGAGGGAGAAGGAGGCTGGACTTTCCTTGGCTTCTTGGCTAGCAGATCCTCAATCGAGGCTGCTGGGTCCTTCGTCACATCTGCAAGGAAAGGGAACTCTAAAGCAGTTAAGTGATTACCTGCATCATCATATTCTTTTTCATGAGTTGCCCTGTAATACGGAATTTTCTCCAGCACCACTGGTTCCCCAGTCTTCGCCACCTCCTCCAAAGTGGTACACTTGCCATGGAAAATGGCAGCATTCACCACATTCCCAATGGCAATCCCCACATCATCGCTATGGTAAAGTTCCATAGAAATGTAGGGGATCACTTTGGTTACCAGGTCCACCTTGTCCTTATTCAGCATCTTCAGACGGAGGTTTAAACCATCTACCTTTTCTCGAAGCTTGATCTCTTGGGCCAGCAACTTTGACCTCTCCTGTTCGAGACCCCCACATTTGGATGAAAGAACAGATATCTGCTCTTTGTAACCAACACTCATAGAGCTTTCGACAGTTAACCTATTGCACTCAGCCTCACTCGTTGCCAATTGACCTTTGAGCTTTTCATTCTCAGCTCTAAGATCTTGAACCAAGGGATTCTTATCAAAATCCTCCAATGCCTCCTCACACTTCTTCTCCAGGTCTGCATACTTTTGATCTCTAACCTTCTCCCCCTTCAGCATAGTATCCATTTCTTCTCGAGCTTTGGTGACAGCGCGGAGCAATTCCCTTGTCCTAGCATTGAGTTGGTTGTCAAGCATGCCCTGGCGAACATAGCTTTTATCATGAAGATCACAGAGCCTCTCTATAGACATGTTATTCATCACCTCCTTCCACTTGGAGGGGATCACATGGCTCATAAGTTGGTGACAAGCTTGGGGAGAAGGAAGCTCCTTCATATCAGGAAGTCCTATAACAAAAGTAAATTTCATTAATATATGATCTTGGGTATTTAATTTTATTTCACATGTAAGAAGTTTACCATGGAAGTCATCACCGCTGGGCCCTTCGATGGCTGGAAATACCACAGCCTTACCCTGGGCACTCTTCTGCCGGGTAGTTCGAGAGGGAGGAGTAGGTAGAAGAAGCTTTCTCTTTGAATCAGATTTCATAGCCTTGGCACTAGCACCTTTCCTACTTCGAACCCTCTCACCTATGCCGGAGGGTCCTACGATGGCCAATGGTTGATCGGAGACTGGTTCGTCTGAGTCAGCAATGTTCTCCACCAGCTGATCTTCTACATCTATGGGTTCCTTTGGTGGAGGAGCAGAAGATACATGCTCGGCAGGATGGGCTTCCACCTCGTCTTTGTTTATAGACACCGACGGGGAGCCCACGCCATAGCTTGTTTCTTGGGGATTCTTTGGAAGAAAACTAACCTCTTTGGCACCTCCAGCCACAACAAAGTTCCTGAATGACATCTCTGCAAAAAGAAGCAGATAAGATAAATATCAGCAAGATAAGTTTTTGTTTCTTATGTTAATTTAAAAAATACATACTTTCTCCATCACAAATTATCTCAGGTACCAATGGAGACCCTTCCCATCTCTCAGCAATGCCAGCCATGAATAGGATTGGCTCAGGGAAGGTCTGGCAGTCAGCTGGATGACGAGCCAAACGCTGATACAATAGGTTTCTTCTCACAGTACAGGGCAATGGATTAATGAACTTTTTCTCATCATATTGAAAGTCTGGGTTTAACAATGCAGAGTATCCAAGAGGGATAATGGTAGTCTGAATATAAAAGAACTTGCCTTTCCAGTTCCTTCTGTTCGTAAAAGGCCTATCTATCAATATGGGCACATCCCTTTCACCCCTCTTGGCCAAGGTTAACCAATCTCCTCCCAGGTATAGATTTAAAAAACCTCTAAGCACAGTCAAGGATGGTTCAAACCCATAGGCTTTACACATCACAATGTATGTTGTCAGCTTGGCTAGGCCAAAAGGGTTGAACCTAGAAATGTGTACCTCATAATATCGGAGGAATTCTAAAATTAAAGGATGCAGTGGTATCCTAAGATTGGAAGTGGTGAAAGCATGGATATACAAGCCTACATAATTTTCAGGGGCATCGAATATCCCTTGATCTTTACTTGGTAGCATTACTTTGTGTTCTTTTGGAATAGGATAATCAGTGAGGAACGCTTTAAGCTCCTCCCTGGTTAATGTGCAACCTTGTTGTTTTATCACAAATTTTTTGTTGGTTGACATGACACCTTCTACAAAACACAAAAATATTTGAAATACAGAAGAAGAAGGAGTGTTTTACCTTGTTTGATTGGAGGCTTGATCGAAAGGAATTTTAGTAGGTGAAAAACTTTGGGCGAGAGTTACTTTGTTAGGGTTATTATTTTTGCAATTTATATACCCTACAAGACGAAAATCTCGGCCCTACACGTGTAATTACTTATCATATTACCACCGGATTTCAAAACTATTTCAAATTTTGAAAAGACGTTCTCTTTTACCGAGGAAAAGGGGTGGTTAGGATAATTAGTTGCATTAATTACGGTCAATATTAGCGAGACTTTCTATCTTCGTTCGTTCTTGTGACGAAGGGGACGTTTCGTTTTTATTTCTGAGTCGTAAGCAATATTTCTCGTTCGTACATATCACTTTCGACTGGGGGGCTTGATGACGTACCCTCCGATCAGGTCGAAGGACCCCCCTTCGGCCTCAGTCAAAATTGCATTACGAAGACCCAAGTCTTTCTTTATAAGTCATTGGTGGCGTAAAACCATTCATCATTGACATGGTTACCAGTTGGGAATTCGCCAGCCGAAGGCCTATGCCCTTCGGTGTCTTCTCTTGAAGATGCCAAGACAAACAGGAACCTTGACTTGGTCTTCCCCCACGTTCCCACTATGTCCTTAGCTTCCCCGCCAAGTCCGAGATAGTGGGGATGAAGCCCTAGCAGTTACCATAAATCAGGGGACGCCCCCCATGATCTCCTAAACATGTGCTAACACTCTCCAAGCTATTTTCATCACCTATAAATAGATTGGACGAGTCATTTCAATGGTATGTTCACTCAACACAGTCTTTCACATACATCATATTATCCATAACTCATATCCATACTTATTCACACGCCGGAGGTGGTTCGCAGGGCCCAACCCCTGCGCAATCACTTAACGAAGTGTCTACTATTTCTTATTGCAGATTGACTACAAGTTTGGTGCAAGCATATCACCCTTTATACCCTTCGATCACCATCGAAGGCCTGGTCGTACGAATTATTGTACAATCAGTATCACAGCCTTATATCGGTCTTATTCAAAACCCTAAAACTTACCTGTCCCACTAAACCCTAACTCGTCCACTATACATCGATCAATCCACCATAAAACATTTTGTTTATTTTTCTTGTGTTGGTGATCATTGCTAGGTCAATAGTCCACACCGTTGTTTGTGAGTTATTCGTGCTAGGTCACGATACCATTTGAATTGTGCTCGGTCACAACAATTCCCATAATCCTGTTCATAATCATCTGCATCTCCATATTGGTTCAACCTAAACAAACTATGCAATCTACTATATCCCACATTCAACCCACTGCCTTATATGCTTCTACTAACCGTGGTTTATATTACCCGAGCCCAACCCACCCTATTAGTCCAGTAACCTACATAAGCCCACCTCCTAGCTTTGTATATCCCACAGCTCCTCAAACAGGCCTAACTTCTTATCCAAGCCCAATGCCAAGCCAGTCACTTGGTTACGTTACATATGCTAGGCCAGCAACTCCTTTTGGTTATCCGCCTATACCAATAGCCCAACAGGCTCAAGTTGGAACGACACCAACTTCTGTCAGGTCAGTGGGACCCACAATTATGCCCTGACAGGAAACCGTACTACCTCATGCTTTCACAGTCAGGACACTTCATGATCCCGCTACCAGTGCCTGGAACATGGACACAGGTGTGAGCTCACATCTTAACGATTCAGTTAGTAGTCTTAGTAATGTTTTTAATATGTGGATGTATCCCGCGACCCAAATACCAACTCCGTCACCAGCCGCAGCCCAACACCAAACACTAATTATTCGAGAACCTGCTCATAACCCAAACCCTATCTTGATTCATCCCATGGTCACACGATATCGTTTCGGGACTAATCGTCCTACTGAGCGTCTCAATCTGCATGTGTCTTCGATGTCACAATTACCAAGATCCTATCGTGATGCGTTTAATGATCCAAATTGGCAAAATACTATGCGCGATGAATACACTGCACTTATTAAGAACGGAACTTGGACTCTAGTTCCTCGACCCATGGACACCAACATTGTTGGTTGTATGTGGCTTTTTCGCCATAAATATTTGGCTGATGGCACTCTTAGTCGCTACAAGGCTCGTCTTGTGTATGTGGTTATTTATTAGAGACAGTTTATATGCACCAGCCTCCCGGGTTTCGGGATTCTGAGCATCCTGACTATGTATGTTTATTATAGCGGTCTCTGTATGGACTAAAGCAGACCCCTAGAGCTTGGTTTCAGTGCTTTGCATCTTATATTACTCGGGTTGGGTTTCATCATAGTCGCTGTGAATCACCATTATTTATATATCGACAGGGGATGGATACTGCTTATCTGTTATTATATGTTGATGATATTGTATTTACTGCTTCCTCTGAGACTTTGTTGCAGCAGATCATTCATTCATTACATCAAGAGTTTTCCATGACAGATCTTAACTATTTTCTAGGGATTTCTGTTAGCTGTGATTCTACAGGGTTGTTCTTATCTCAGCGCAAATATGCCGTTGAGATTATTGAGAGAGCACATATGGCTAATTGTAATCCCAGTCGGACTCCTGTTGACACTGGGTTTTGGGGATGATGGTGATCCAGTATCTGATCCTACTTTATATCGTGGTCCTGCAGGTTCTCTTCAGTATCGAACCTTTACTCGTCAAGATACATCTTATGTCGTTCAACATGTTTGCCTTTATATGCATGATCCTTGAGAGCTTCATTTCTCGGCTCTCAAACGGATTTTTTGGTATGTTCGGGGTACCTTAGACTATGGATTACAGTTGTATTATTCTTCCACTACCTCATTGGTTGCATATTCGGATTCGGATTGGGCTGGTTGCCCTACTACTCGGAGATCGAATTCTGGTTAATGTGTATTTCTCGGAAACAATTTACTCTCTTGGTCCTCAAAGCATCTATTGACACTTTCTCGTTCTAGTGCTGAGGCCGAGTATCGTGGTGTTGCCAATGCTGTTGTTGAGTCTTGTTGGTTACGGAATTTAATTCGTGAGCTACATACACCATTATCTTCCCTACGCTAGTATACTGTGATAATGTTATTGTTGTCTACTTATCTTGCAATCCGGTTCAACATCAGCGTACGAAGCACATTGAGATTGATATACATTTTGTTCGAGAATTGGTTGCTACAGTTCAGGTTCGGGTTCTTCATGTCCCTTCTCGCTATCAGTATGCAGACATTTTCACGAAAGGATTTCCATCCGCTCTGTTTGAGGAATTTCGCTCTAGTCTAAGCGTCCAATGTCCTCCCGCTTCGACTGCGGGGGAGTTTAGCCTGTAATGTATAGTTGTAACGAGCTCAAGCCCGATTCTAGAATGATCTACATATACCTATATATTTGATAACGCTCAAAAAGAGTATGTTTTAGTAGCGTTATTGTTGGTTTTGTGTATGCTAATTAGCTATATTTACTCATAATTGTTGCAAAAGTGCAAAAGATGTGTATTTGTATGTGAATGTAGCTAGGTATCGCAAAAGATGAAGAAATAAAGATTTCATGCATATTTGGAGAATTCCCGAGGAAGGAAGTCAAGTAAGGAAGCTCGTGGACTCAATGATTAGGAAGCGCAATGATTTCTAAGTATCTACAACAAGTAAAGATCAAGTTTCGTCTTGGAAATCAGCAGCGAAAACAAAGAAAAATGCGCGAATCAAGAAAAGTCAACAAAAGTCAAAATTGGGAGTATGAGAGACGCCCAACCGATCGGGTGGAGCCCGCAACCAATTCGGTTGGGCTAATGGTCAACACGCAACCGATCCGGCTGCGTCGCAACCAATCTGGTTGCCAACTCTGGAGTTACATCTTTTGTTATTTAATGTTGCCTTAACTCCCCATAATCATTGGAGGCCGATCATTTCTTGTTATTAACTTGTATGGGACGTTTTTAGCCTGATAGTTAAGGTTCTTTAGCTATAAAATGAACCTAGACTTAGTAGTCTAGGTGTGACACAACCAAAAGTGTAATAGTTTACACCAAAGCTATTACCAACCCTTATTATTCATCCCAAAAGTCTTGTTACTGCTGTAAAACATCCAGAAGGTTAGAGAGACGAATTCTCATCCATTGTTTGATCATTCGGAGTTGTACGGTTAGGCTAGACGATTTGAGGCGTGTGGTTGCTATATTCCATGATTTCTAATTCTTGTAATCCAAAAGCTTAGGTATTCTATGGAACTTGTTATGAATTTCTATTCTCTTGAATTATTTGAATTACCTTGTTACTACTTGTGTTTTGTTATGATTGTCATGGAGTAATTCTTGAATATACTTGTGTGTAAGGATGTAGGAAATCATACTTGTGTTCTTATATGTGATGCATGTAAATGATCTTGTTTAAATGAGTTTGTTGGAACTACTAGTCTTGTTTGATTTGTCGGTAAAACATGTTTTAAGAAAAAGGACCGAAAGGATTTCTCTTGTGTTTTATTCCAAAAACTAAAGTGACAAACTATTATGGGGATATGGTGATTGACACCCACCATGTTTACTTATTGAAACAAGACTAGAAACATTTTCATCACGAAAGGTCGAAAGATTCGTAAGAACAAGTTTAATAAGAACGTTTTTACAAACAAATGGATTTTCTAAAGGATAATTGTGGACGTATAGTCCGGACTGGGCCAGGAATGGGTCAGGCCCGGCAGACAGTGGCCCACTCTACGTCTAAACCCTAATCCATGCCCTATAAATACGTGGCTGGATCTCCTTTTTGAGGACATGATATATGTGACGATAACATGACAGGTCACTCTAACCTTAACTCATCACATCGCACCGATACTAACTTGACCGTCGGAGGTGGACCCCGGGCCTACGGTCTCGGGTCCACTCCTAACGGGTTCTCTTTGTTGACAGGTCTACTTAGGGCTCAAGAAGACGACGAACGGCCAAGGGAGAGTCGTCGAATCTAGCCCGCGCCAGATTATTCATCAACAAGTTGGCGCCATCCGTGGGACCCGAACAAAATATTTTGTCTCGTATGCCCACCACATATTGTCATCAGCTGACTTACGGTATGAATACACTCATTAAGGTTAGCAGACAGCTTATCAAATCATTTATGAATACACTCATTCAGGTCAGTAGACTTCGGCTTATCTTTGATCGTGTTTCACCCATGTGATTTGGCTAAATGTTAAAACATGATAAATCGTATTAAGTATTGTCCAAGCTTAAAGCAGGACATATTGTTTATTAATTAATTA
Organism: Chrysanthemum makinoi; assembly: GCA_910596185.1. Lineage (NCBI taxonomy): Eukaryota > Viridiplantae > Streptophyta > Magnoliopsida > Asterales > Asteraceae > Chrysanthemum > Chrysanthemum makinoi. Next base: position 74,748,116 of record OU343217.1, read on the forward strand.
AGGCCATCCAAGTTGTTACACGGTACCCAATTTGGAAAATAACAAGTATGAGAATCATAATATTTCTTTACATGAGATACAAGAATGTGTGTAATAGTCTATTCTTTTACTAAGACAGATAAAGGAAAAGTTCGCACGATCGGACCTATTTTATCTTTTAGCCGCGAATTAATTCGCGCAGATACTGTTTTTACGGTTGGTATGCCTGTTCGCGCTTGTTTGTACGATCGAACAACGCAGTCACGATAAATCTACCCGCGTTAGGCCGTGCGTTCGGACATCTTCGCAGATTAGCTACGAGCAAGCACCACGATGCTAGTCAATCGCCATGAGCGCACTGGACAAAGGCCGTGGTCATGTTATGTTCATCTGCGATCATCCACAAACGTTCGAGTCTATGCAGTCACGATATATCCATCTGCGTCTATTAGTCGCGGTCACGGTCACGGTATGTCCATCCAGGTGTTTTTAAAAAAAAAAAAAAAAAAAAACAATTAATTATTTATGTAGTTTGTAAAACCTCGCAATAGGGGTAATTCACACTGCCACTTCTCTTATGTGTTAAGTTCACATGCTATGTGCTATATATTGCTTCACTTCATTAGGTTTTATATGTTTCGATTCGTGGCATATACTTTTAATATTTGCATTAAGTGTTTTACGTAGGCATAACTAAGTTTAATGCTCCTACACAAGTAGCACCATCAAACTTGGGGGGCTACCAGGGTATATACTACCACTGTTTTCATACGCGTCACACAGGTATATTTGGAAGCAAATCGTATGTAAGAAGTATTGCAAGCCCGATACAAAGACGGATTTAAATATTCGCACCATCTTGCCGCAGGGGAGACGTCCTCTGTCGGTTGTAAAGACGGATGTAATGCACGCACTTCTACTACAGAAGCACGTCTTCTGTCGCACTTCTTTGTCGCGCACAGCGCGCACTTCTGCTACAGAAGCACGTCTTCTGTCGCACCATGCTGTGTCGCTACTGGTACAAAAGGTACGCCCTTACCTAGGATGCAGCATACGGGATCTACTTTCACCATTGTGAGACTCTCACAATCGCAATGTCACTGTTACTCCAATTATAAAACTACGTGTTCTTCTTACGGGGTCTTTACTGTCACACTGTGGTGGGAAACCTAGCATATGCGCTAAACAGGACAGCGCCATGGGCCAAGTGCGCACTGTCGCATTTGGGCTGCGCAGTATGGTACGTCCCATGTGCACACTTGATTTGCACATACATGGGCCATGCCGTCATGATTGATTAGGCCTACGCGGCCATGAATAGAACTTAAGTCTAGTATAACATAGCCATGCACTATCTCATACTAGACTTGGGGGGCTTGTGGACGTATAGTCCGGACTGGGCCAGGAATGGGTCAGGCCCGGCAGACAGCGGCCCACTCTACGCCTAAACCCTAATCCATGCCCTATAAATACATGGCTGGATCTCCTTCTTGAGGACATGATATATGTGACGATAACATGACAGGTCACTCTAACCTTAACTCATCACATCGCACCGATACTAACTTGACCGTCGGAGGTGGACCCCGGGGCTACGGCCTTGGGTCCACTCCTAACGGGTTCTCTTTGTTGACAGGTCTACTTAGGGCTCGAGAAGACGACGAACGGCCAAGGGAGAGTCGTCGAATCCAACCCGCGCCAGATTATGCATCAACAATAATCATTAGGATAAGGACCGAAAGGATTACCAACATGTTATTGTTCTTAAAATGATTTTACAAAACATAAACCATGGGTTGGAAATCATTTGCTTATGATTTGTTCATCACATCAAGAGTTTACACCACTCGTAAGCGGAATAATAGAAAACGGAATACCTCTAGGCCCACTAATGCTTCTAACTCTATGCTAGGTAAACCACCCTCTAGTGTTCTAGCTACGATCATTGATGTACCCATAGAACCCCCTTCACCTCCTAGAAAGAACTTATCACCTAGTGCATTTACTAAGACCAAAGCTAAGACTAGTTCGAGATGGCAGAAATGGTTAATAATACACTTGGCTTTAAATGGATACCTAAAATCATAAACATGTGTGTTTCAACTATAACTGCATCGGAACCCTCTAACTCTTCGGGTTCCACATCTAATTCTATTCCATCTGTGTCGTCTGTGTGAAATGCAGGTGATACAGATCCTCCTCTGGATTGTTGATAGCGGATGTTCCCGACACATGACAGGCAATCTCAAACTGTTATCAAACTTTGTTTCAAAGTTCATTGGCACTGTCAGGTTCGGGAATGATCACTTCGCAGCTATCATGGGCTACGGAGATTACATCAATGGTAACATCAAAATTAGCAGGTTTTATTATGTGGAAGGTCTCGGTCACAATCTCTTCTCAGTTGGTCAATTTTGTGATGGAGATTTGGAAGTTGCTTCTCGGGAGAAAACTTGTTTCATCCGCGATCTACAAGGAAACGATTTTATGTCTGGAACCCGCACATCAAGTCTTTACACAATTTCAATGCAAGACATGATTGCTTCATCTCCCATATGTCTACTTTCAAAGGCAACATCTACAAAATCTTGGCTATGGCACCGTCGTCTTTCACACTTAAACTTTCAAACCATAACCAATCTTGCACGTTACAAACTTGTTGAAGGTCTCCCAAGATTTCGGTATTCTAAAGATCACCTATGCTCAGCTTGTGAACAAGGGAAAAGCACTCGTGCTCACTTTCCTTCAAAGGTGGAGCACAGCTCACAGCATGTGCTTCATCTTCTTCACATGGATTTGTGAGGTCCGATGCGTGTGTAGACGATTAATGGAAAACACTACATTTTGGTAATTGTTGATGACTACTCAAGATGGACTTGAGTTTATTTTCTTCGAAGCAAAGATTAAGCTCCACATGTGATCATCACCTTTCTCATGAAAATTCAAGTTCAGTTCCTGAACACAGTCAGAAAAATCAGAACAGACAAAGGAACTGAATTTTTGAATCAAACTCTTCGTGCATATTATGAGAAAGTGGGAATTGAGCATCAAACATCAATTGCACGAACACCAGAACAAAACGAAGTTGTTGAAAGACGAAACCATACGTTAGTGGAAGTTGCAAGAACAATGTTAATTAATGCTAAACTTCCAGATTACTTGTGGGCTGAAGCCGTATCAACTGTATGCTACACTCAGAACCATTCAATGATTACTAAATGCCACAACAAAACACCTTATGAGCTTATCCACAACCGAAAACCGAATCTCAAACACTTTCATGTATTTGGATCCCTTTGCTACCTAAATAATGATTGTGATGACTTTGGTAAGCTCAAAGCTAAAGCTGAAATAGGAGTCTTTGTTGGATACTGTGAAAACTCTAAGGGTTACCGAATTTGTAATCGTCGTACAAGGGAGATTATGGAAATGATTCATGCAAATTTTGATGAGCTTACAGAGATGGCTTCTGAGCAAAACAGCTTGGAACCCGGACATAACCGTCTAAACTTTCCCCAAACCCTATCATCAGCTGAACCAAGCCTACAGCTTACTCGTCAACAAATGGAACAACTATTTGCTCCTCTGTTTAGTGATGATATTGATCAACGTGCTCCAGATGTATCAAATGTTTCTGCTGCACAACCTGATAATAATCCAATACCTGATACACCTGAAACAACAACAACTGTTGAAGAAGCACCTCCAATTGATTCTACACCAATAGCCGAACAAAACGCATCCAATGACGCAGAACCAGCTGATGATCTTTTGAACCATGAAGTACCCCAACCTGCAGATTATGATCCAAATGCGTTCTTCAATCCTTTTGCAAATGAAACTGCCACTTCTGATGTTGCAGAATCATCTACAAGTCATTTGAATCCTCCTAATATGCATAATGTATATCAACATCAACCCTCCACACATCGTTGGACTAGAGACCATCCTCTTGTGAACATTATTGGAAACCCGAATCAACCATTCATAACTAGACAACACCTTCAGACCGACAGTGAACATTGCATTTATGCACTCACCATCTGCCAAGCTGAACCCAAAAATATTAAAGAAGCCATGACATATGACAAATGGATTGAATCCATGCAAGAAGAACTTAACCAGTTTAAACGTCTTGAAGTATGGGAATTGGTTGCAAAACCAACAGGGGTCTATGTTATTGGTCTGAACTGGATTTGGAAAAACAAGTTGGATACTGAAGGTACGGTTATCAGAAATAAGTCACGTCTGGTGGCTAAGGGTTATAGACAAGAAGAAGGGATTGACTATGAGGAATCATTCGCACCGGTTGATAGACTTGAGGCTGTTCGAATTTTTCTGGCATTCGCGGCTCACATGAACATCACGGTCTTTCAGATGGACGTCAAAACAACTTTTCTAAATGGTAATCTGAAAGAAACAGTCTATGTTAGTCAACCAGAAGGATTTTTTGATCCAGATTTCCCTAATCACGTCTACAAACTGAACAAGGCTCTCTACGGTCTCAAACAAGCCCCTCGGGCGTGGTATGATAAGTTGTCATCCTTTCTCATCTCTCATAATTTCGTCAAAGGATCGGTCGACCCAACACTATTTATACAATATCACGAGGAACACATTTTAATCGTTCAAATTTATGTGGATGACATAATTTTTGGGTCAACACATCTAAAGTACTCAAACGCTTTTTCAAAACTTATGAAAAAACATTTTAAAATGTCCATGATGGGTGAACTTACGTTCTTTCTAGGACTGCAAGTTCATCAATCACCCCGTGGTATTTTCTTGAGTTAGTCCAAATATGCTCTTGTAATTTTAAACAAAAATGGAATGCAAAACTGTGATACCTATACCCACTATTCTAAAGGGCTCGCAAAGGCCCCGCAAAGGCCTCGCAAAGGCGTGAGGCTTCGTCATGCCGCCACGCTATGCCGCTACGCCGCCTTATGTCACATGTTTTTGTAAACTCGATATATATGAATTATGATATGAATATATAAATATTTTCATACTTTCTGCCGCCTTGTGTCATGCCTTATAAACGCAAAAGCTTTGCCTTGGGCGCAAAGGCGTGAGGCTTGGTCATGCCGCCACGCCACGCCTCACGCTATTTATAACCTCGGGCTATGCCACACCGATGGCACATACCAAGAAACTGGATGCTGATTTACATGGGAAATTGGTTGACCCTACCAAATACCATAGTATTATTGGGTCTCTCATGTATCTAACAACCAGTAGACCTGACATTGTATTTGCTGTATATCTTTGCTCCCGTTATCAGTCAAGACCAACTGAAACTCACCTCTCTGAGGCTAAAAGAATCCTCCGATACATCAAGGGAACCATTAAATTTGGAATCTGGTATCCGAAGTATTCTGGTTTTGAACTAATAGCTTTTTCAGACGCTGATCACGCAGGTTGCTTAGATTCTCGAAAAAGTACTTTAGGAGTTCTACAATTTCTTGGTGATAAACTGGTGTCATGGCAATCGAAGAAGCAGGATTGTACATCGCTGTCCTCAACCAAATCAGAATACGTAGCCATGTCGGCGTGTTGTGCTCAAGTCATTTGGATGAGAACAAACTCAAAGACTATGGTTACGTATTTGACATAATCCCGATGTACTGCGACAATCGAAGTGCTATTGTGATCTTGACAACGCTACACGCGTCGTTCGGGGTCAAAGGAACTTCCTTTTCGTCGAGCAAGTTTTTCAACACCCTAGGCAGTGAACCTAATCGTTGTAGTGTAGTATTAGGGTAAGCAATGAGAATTGATATCGTTCTCTAGGGGAATAGGAATGCTAGTGAGAAGTTACTACGCTAAGGTTGGGGTTGAGGAAGATTATTTTTTATCTTTTTATGTTTTTTTAGGAAATGGAAAGGTACGAATCTCGGGGTTTGGATTTGGGGGGTTGGTATTTCTATCGATTACTCTACTTATCTAATTACCTAATCTAGTGGGTAGTCTATGTCTAATTATTATGTGCTCGTATGATGATTTAAAGATGTGTTTAGTAGGTTTTATTACTCCTTAATTATCTCCTATTGATTGTTGAATTGTCACGTCCTTATTCTTAATCGCGTTGTGTGTCTAAGGTCGTAGGGTATGCGTTTATCCCTAACTCTTTGAAACTACCAAAGGTTAATGACTACAAAATCTCTAGGATTTATAAACTTAACACTAAGGTACTCTTCGGATGGTTTAGCCTACAACGACTCTAGGTAACTATAAGCTAAGGTTCACAAAGATTAATCAAGCATTAACTACACAACGGATGACCTATCACAATACTAGATCATTAACAATTAAGATAAGAGACAACCAATCAATATTCAATAATTAAGTTTCATATTCCCTAAGCAAACACACAAGTAAATTAGCCGAACATGGGAAACATGCAAGCATACACACAATTAACTGAAGACATACTTGAATTAATGAAGTAAAACACTTATCTTGATGTAAGATAGGGTATGGAACCCTAAAATACTATACAAGACAGCCTTGGTTCAGTATAGTTTTTTACTCCAAACGACTACACACTGAAAACTAAAAATATTCGGATTGTATATATAAGATTACACATGCGACGGCGTCACCCTTTAATTTGTGACGCCGTCAGGTCGCCGTTATTAGGGTTTCGTCTTGGCCACGTTAGTCTTGCGACGGTGCCACCTTATGCTTGTGACACCGTCCCCTTCAGTCTCTGACGTCGTCTGGATCAAATCTAGGCCGTCTGAGTTGCGACGCCCTACTCTTTTAAAACCTGAAGCCGTCACTTGTAAATGAGCAATTTGGCTACTGAGCCGTCACAAAAGTTTTCCAACGGTGTCGCTAGTTTGTGCCTGACGCCGTCTGTAAGATATTGGATTTCACATACACATCAAACCATAACACAAAGTGGGCGTATAAAGGTGAGTTCTAGAGAGAGAAAGTTAGAGGTTTAGGGAACTTGGTGAGAGAAAGAAAATATCTTATTATGAGCTCCAACTCTCTACCTTGGGAGGTTGAGAGTATTTATAGTCTTACATAAAACGCCACACAACGGGCTGTGGATCAGGCATACAGTGGGTAAAGACCCGTCCGTCCTCCATGGTGTTACTTAACTAAATACTACTTAACTTAAAATAACTACGACTACGAGCTTTCTAACGATTACATATACTTGAGGTGACCGACTCTTTAATACCTGGAATTTCTAATTCCTAACAATCTCCCCCTAAGGGAGGTCACCTCAAACATATACTAAAATTACATTGAATACAAACAGATATGTCATTAACAATTGTTCTTGCATTCTTGATGTAGTACTTTGCTCCGAAGCTCGTAGTCATTGATTCTTCTCATTGCATGTTTGGTTACTCTAGGTGGAGGTCTTTTACTGATCCACGTGATAATAAATTTGAGCCAGCTTTTGAGATCATCAGCTACTTAAAAATCTCTGAGATATCCATTGTGGTGTTGGTATTATGTGATGTTGTGACATTCGGACCGACATGCTCACATTCTGGATCATGAAATCTTCTCATCAGAGTAGTGGAAGCTTTAGTTGATTCATGATATTGGCAGCAGTGTAGCAGAAGCATGGAGTGAAAATATCAGAGTCATTGATGCACTAATCATGATTTCTTTTGAGATGAATGTGTTAAGTGAGCATGCGGCTATGGATTGACCGCTTCATTCTGATCAGCTACAAACGTCGGGTGTACCTGCATACAACAGTTAGCAATAAATTGCACGAAAGTGTCTTTGATCACTTTCGTTGAATTAAGGTACACGGCCCACAGTTCCCCGTTGATCAGTACAAGTACTGCCTGTGATCATGTATAATTCTGAAGAATTTCCTTGACAGGGTTTCGCAGCTGCTCTAGCTGTTCTCAAACTGGAACATCTCAAAGAAGACAACACGGAGTGAGTGAACCAGCGAATAGAAATTCACTGATTGATGAAAAGAGATTTGAAAAACAATCGTGTATTGCTCAATAGAAATTGTTTTTTCAATACAACGAAGGTTTTAATGAACATCAATTATCAATCATAAAACACCTTTTGATTTGAAATGTCCGTACACGGTCGATTTGCTAAAGAAAAATTTTTAAGCACAAAGACCGGTTTTTCAAAGGTATCCGTCAATCCATAACTCGAACCGGATTGATTCAAGAGATTGAATCGCCCCATTGTTTCTGTTCAGTTGTCACATGGTTGATCTATATAATAAATCTCACATGCCACCTACCAGGAGCTTGTTTGATGTTGGCTCCAGAAGGCTTTCCATCTTCATTGTGAATACGTATACACATCACTCAGATGTTCTGGCAATACCACAAGGATAATGCATAGGACTCAAGATATAATCTCTCTTTCCACATTGTGTGAAACAGCGAGTCTTCATTGAAAGTGTCCTAATGAGATTTATTGATGATCTCGTGGCTCTAGACTCAATATGTGCATATTTGGATCCTGTGCCGGAGACTAGGGAGAGGGTCTCCTTCTTCAATATCAACAATCTCTAAGAGAAAGTCGATAGATAATGTCGGTTCCCCGTGAGAATGAAACAAGTCCTTTTAAGAGGAACTTGAGTGGTTTGGAAAGTTGAAGTGCAGTGCGTCACTGGGTCCATGACGTCTTGTCTTCAATACCGATGTTACCATCAGTAGCATATGAATTGAACCCGGTTTCTTCCCTAAGGTTGAATATATGGAGGGCTATTTGTTTTCACCCTTTTCTCATTCAATTCTTTTTAATTCTTCAACCCCTTCAGTGCTTACCGAGACTTCATAGCAAGAACCTTGTTGGGTTTATTCCAGTACTAGCTCAGTCTCAGTCCGCACTCTTCCCATATCTCATTTTTCTCCTTTTATCATCATACCTAAGAACTCTACACTAACTAGTGGATAGTCCCTGGGTAGATCCTTCCGGTTCTGGCGGATCATGGGAACACATAAAGTAAAGTTGGTCGGTCTATTTGGTATTGTTCATCTGCCATTTGAACCGATTGAAAACCATTTGAAAATCAATCCAGATACTTGTGATATAATATCAAAGCATTTTGTACCTGAATTGTTTTTGATAATTTTAGAACGAGAACTCCCCCTCAACATGTGCATCAAGTATTTGAAATCGTTTTGTACATGGAGGCAAGAGAAAGAATTAACTTCTTTGATTACCATTTTCTAAAAGATATCAACATCACTTCCCTGATCAAGACAAGTAGATAAAGCATTTTTGGGAAGGATGAGGTTTTCATAAGTTTGCTCCCCCTCAGTATGTGCCTCGAGATTTGAAAAGAGTTTTTGCACATACTAGAGGGAACCTGCACATTGAGATAAGTGATCACGTTATACATCATAGGTTTAAGATAGATGCTCCCCCTCAACATGTGCATGGATTTCTTGAAATCGTTTGTCACATGTGGGAAGGAGAGCATGTTCATCCTTATAAAACCATTTACCGAATTATCAGTTTAAATCCAATTTAAATCACACATTCTCCCCTGATCACAATTATCAAATCATTTGAGATTTGTGATCTCTTATAGATTTAAATTGATTTTGAAAGCTTTTAAGGAGAATTGTGACTTGATTATGAAAGCGTTTTAACTGATAAGGATCGGATTTTAAGACTTTAAACTCCATTGATAAAACATGCATGTATATCTTTTGAAAACAATTTAATGCCAAATAACTTTTTAATTTAATTGAAATCATTCTCCCCCTCAATCAATGACATAGGTTGTTGATTGAGAGATTGATATTTTGACAAATAAGTCCAGATGATTATCAAAAATAGAGTCCGAGTTATTTTTCAAAACAGTTAGTTTTCATCAGATAAATGATTATAGAATCAGAGCATGGAATTTTGAAAACATGATAAAGTATGGCTCTGTTCTTTCTTTAAAAAAACGAGTTACTGCCTGAGATGACAATAAGCCATAGTTTCTCTTTCTCCCAAAAATATTTTTTGATTTTTTGATTTTTTTTTTAATTTTTTTAAAGAATTCGAACAACATCTAAAGTCCCGTGTCATTCTTTGAATGACAACACAAAGACCGTAGATATTATCGAACCGAGAAAAACATGACAAATTGACAATATTTTTTGAAGATTTTTCGAATTTTTTAGATTTTTATGGATTTTGAAAGTTTTATAATTTTCTATTTTGTTTTTCGAATAAATATTTACAAGAGATAAATTAGTTTAAGAGAATGATGAAATGAGTATCGAGATAAAGATATCGCTCAAAGACGCTTGTAGAAGAAAGGAATCAACATCTCTTAAACTTTCGCCACCAAAGCATTCGAGGCTTCTAAGAAAATCGTCTGGACATGAGCCTTCTCAATTTGAATCTTTGGTAGCTTCCCCCCAAACCGACAAACATCGAATAAAGACCATTTCCCTAAGAAGTAGAGTTGAATACAAAGCGGTCTCATTGATTGAAGCTCAGTACCCTGAAGAACACGATAACACCGAAGTAACAAGTTGAAACATTGATCGTCCCTCATGGTTATCAAATCCGGATTAACTGATTACGACCGATCACATGAACCTGTTGTGCATCCCCGATGTACACCTTACTCTTCGAGATTGACCAGTTGTCTATTTAGGGAACAATATATCAACATCTTCATTTTACCAAGTGCATTTCAGTTATATAACATATAACCAATCAACACATAATGTACACATGTACCCAACAAGAGTAGAGACGATGACATCCATGTAACATGTTGAGTCACTAATCATCTCTATGGATTTCAACTCTGAAATAACTGAATTAGCTCAATCAAGTGAACATGTTGTGCATATAACCGGAAGTACTTTATCATAAACCGTATATAAGATGTCGATAGGCAGTATCATCTCACGCTCCAAATATTCTTCTCACATTTCTTCCAACTGAACACTGAAGTAACAAAAACCAAAGGTCTCCAGAGGCCACTTCCCCCAAATAGTTGTAATAATATATCCTTCCCCCAAATAGTTGGAATAATATATCCTTCCCTCAAATAGTTTTGATACCTCAGAATCAGCAAAACAAAATATATCCATAAACTTGAAATCTTGTGAGAAGAACTCAAATAGCCCAAATGAATCCTGTGAGAATCAACTGCTACATAACCTCTCTCTGACTATCTTTATCATGATAGTCATTATAAACGCCTTGTGAAATAACCGGAGATAAGGTTTCTTGAGAATTCCAAGAAGTACTTCTTAGATGGTGAACCAGTTGAGTCAATAGAAACCGGAGCATGAGCTTCAGAAGCTGGATGATCAACATTCGTCGGAGGTTGAAAGTACTCATCAAACATATCTTTGAATCACAATGAATCCCAAACATTGATTCCCATTTATCCTTAGTAAGTGAAGCATTAGGCGTTGGAGGAGAGTCATCAAAAATCAAAACAATGAATCCCAGTTATCCTTAGTATATTCACTCTTCATCAAAAAGAATATACACTCATCATCATCAAAAATTAAGTCGTATAACCATTATTCAAACATCCATCATCATGTAGTATATTCACTCTTCTCTCCCTCAAAAATTGCATCCGAAGTTGCCATTTTTGATTTAACAAGTGAATAAGAGTATACACCAATGAACGTAGATCCACTTGATGATTGAATGAGCGTGGAAAAACATGAAGCTTGTTGATGAAGAATGTAGATGAGTATGTCCATTCACGAGAGAATTTCTCATTAGCTGAAGATAAAGCGCACAGAAGAGCGTACACTTTTCTTTTCTATGAGGAACGGGGCCTGAAGTGTTATCTGCAGACGCCATAATGATGAAGAACGAGGCCTGAACTGATGTGAACAAACGTCATTGATAAGAGCCCATTCATATGTTCAGAGCCGCCCGAATCCAAATACCAAGGGACGATTTGTACGACCTGCTTTGGACAACAGACGAAGACAGAGAATTGGAAACATTGGATCCCCACGTGCTGATGGGTTCCTTTTGGTTAGCACAAACAATCTTTGAATCAGCAGAAACCCTAGATGCAATGGCATTATCCCTAGAAGCTGAACTAGTAGAAGCATCAGACTTAGTCAAATGACATTTTGTGCTTAATGGGATTATTCTACCAGTTGGCTTCCAAACCTTAACAGGTACTATTCTAGGCATAGTGGATCTAGCTGAGGGGTAAGGTTTGCCATTCGTTGATATTCGATCTGTGGGCTTCCACTGAAATCCTACATTTGTAAACACATTCCCTGTAGGTTTCCAGGATTGCTTAATCTGTTTTGCTCTCCAAACTTTCTTAACTAGGCTATGAATCTTAGACCTCAGAAATAACACATCACATTTATCATGATTACCAGAAAATAAACATTTTTTACATGTTTTGCAGACAGCATGAGGCCTCGAATTAATTTCAGTAAGCTTAGAGCTAATACTAGAACTAACACGATTCTTTTTGTTCAAATCAAACTTCTTGTCCCTATGGTGTTCTTTCACTTCCTTATCATGAACACTTTTAGTTTGCGTAATCCTATCCTTCTTTGTCTTGCTTATAGGTTTTGACCCGCTAACTTTAGTGTCAATCTTAACATCTGTAGAAGTAACGATGGGAACATTACATGGCTTCACTACTTTCTGCATTCCTGGTCTAGAAGTGCTGGGATCTGAAATTCTAGGAGGCATATCAAAGGTTGCTTGCTTGAATTTCGACATGGAACAAGGCATATCAAGGGTCACATGCTTGGCTTTAGGCATAGAACAAGGCACAACTATTCTATCTCGCCTATTGCTAGCTTTCAGACTTGTGACAATTACATACTCTAAGAGTTCCTGAGATCGTTTGGCATCCATGCAGGCATAGGCTATAGTACTATCAAAAGGTTTTTCTAATCTTTCATCTTCAACAATCTCACGGAGACCCTTCAAACTTTCCTTAAGGTATGAGAGATATGCTTTATGTGCAAGTTCATTATTCCTAATGGGCAGGGGAATATATAACATATCGATAGCATACTTATCACAAAGTAAATCTTAGGAACAGAATATTTGCAATTGGGATTGGCAACTTTCCTTTCACCTCATGCTTGATTCTCAATCTCGTTAAGTAAAGAAGTTATCTTTTCAATTTGTTTATCATGATTAACTTTAAATGAATCACATAACTCTTTGTGTTGATCATTAACCTTTGAAATTTCAGCTTTAAAACAATCATTTTCCTTTTGTAAGTTATTAATAATGTTTTGAAGTTGGAAATTTTGAGAATCTAAAGGTGGAGGCATATGGGAACCTGTCACATCCTTCTTTTCACCTTTCAGTTGTGAAATTTGGGCTTTCAATCTTTTGATCGTGTGGCAATGAGCTTGAATCTGTTCATCACGTTTGTTTATTTCAAAAACTGCATCAAACTCTGGAACATCCGAGGATATCTTGATATTTGAGGTTTTAACATTTTCTTTGAGATGTTGATATTTAAGTTGTAAATCAAAATGTTCAACTTCTAGTTTAGAAAGATGTTTTACCAAATTATCGTGATCATCCTGCTCAATTTTCTCACTTAGTTCAGAGTTTTCGATTTCAAGTTCAATGACACGATCATGGGGGACTTTCAAATCAACAGACAATTCATGAAATTGAGAAGCAGTAATAGAACAATTAGTGGCAGTATAGAACACATCTTGAGAGATACACTCATAAATCAAATTCTCAATTAAGGTATGCAAGTTCTTCCTCTCAATTTCATTATATTTTAGTGCTTGCTCATAGTCATTAACCTCAACTATCATTGCATCAATTTCCTTTTCCATTCCTTTAATATCTGTTTCTATCCCTTTTTTAAGACTCTCAAAATGATCTTTTAGAAGTTTAAAGAAAGGCATGACTTCAGTTAAATAGCATTCTTTTGTTTGTTCAAAACCCCTTTCCCCTTCAGTTATCCCAGTGGGTGTGATCCTTTTCTTACATGTTTTCTCAAAATCGACAAATAGTTGAAAAATCACATATTGACTGATTAAGGTCTTGCTCTTAGTGGCAATAGTCCTAGGAACTAAATGCATTGGTGTATTAGGAGGATACACAGTCGCTCTATGCATTTTCATAAGGGGAGGGTTGGTTTCAACAATATTTTTAGCTTTCTGCTTATCTAAGTCCATTTTCCAGAACACTTGTTCGGGAGTTAACAAAGTCTGAGGCTTAAACTTGTTTAAGGCAATCCAATTCTCTTTTTTGTAATCATGGGGTGTGATAATTACTTTTTTTTCTTTACATTTTGGATCATCTAGTTTCTTATTCATCTTTTCCCTAGTGACTTTATCTGATTTCTTATCTTCCTCTGAGCATTCAACGCAACTAGGTTTTTGTCTAGGTTTAAGAATCTCATTGCCATCATAGATTACATTTTGAGCTGCTTTTGCTATCATCCCGTACTCAGGGTTGGGTTTATCTATAATGGGAACACTATGCTTATCACTGAGAACTCTATGCTTCGTGATCATGTGAGCAGTCTGAATTGTATTCCCATGTACGTACAACTCATTTTCAAGCTTGTTTTTCAAGGTTTTTAGATTAGAAAAATCATTCAAAAGTTTTGATTCCTTGGCACTGAATTCTTGCTTAAGCATTTTAACATTTTCTTGAAGTTTTTGTTTTTGCTTAGCAGTTTTAGAAAGCTTTTCTTGTAAGGAGTTTAACTCTTGTTTTAATACTTCTTCTTTAAACTTACTTTTTCTAATAGTTGTACGGACTTGGTCATCCATTTCCTGCTCACGGGTGATTAACTCAAACTTAGCACGTTGTTCATAAATGGCAACTCGTTCTTTATAGGCATTAAGTTCAGAGATAACAGAATCATCAGGGGCACATGCAGTGTATTCATCAAAAACATAGTCATCATTTTGAGTAGAAGATGCACAGTTAGGTATACCATAAACTTCCATGCAGCTTTCCTCTGCATTAACGTACACAAGTTGTGGTTGGTGTACCTCTATCTTGAGTAAATCTGAAGCTTCCATGGAGCGTTCCTTTGCATTAACTTGAACAGGTTGTGGCTGGTGCACCTCTTTCTCTTGTGAATTTGAGCACGAAGATTCCATTTTAGCATTATCTGACTCAAACACGATAGTCTGTAGTACATTGTTGGTTATCTTCTGTTCATTGGTCACGTCGTATTAACCGAGTATCTTAGATACAATCAATCGAATCATTAGGCATGATGTTGACGTGCACGGGATTTTACAAGTCTATGATTTAAACCGAGAAATAGAATCTTTCACGGGATTTTACTAAAATCAAGACCAAACCGTTAAGCAATGCCAATAGAACGTGTTAAGATAACTGATGGATAGACACAATGATAGACAATTGTGTGTTAGGTCTTATGATTGTTTGTGGGATTAGCAGAGATGTTGTTTGGTTGTGATTTGGGTTGGTTGTTGCACGATTTTATAGAGAAATTTAGGTCTAAAAATTTAAAAGCTCAATAACTTCCTTTCGGAGAGGATTTGGGCCTTGAAAAATTCGTTTCACAACATCGTGGCAAAATCTCACAATATTCAGCCTGTTCCGGTCGTTTTGACAGGTATTTCGCTAAAAACGGAGTTACGGATCAAAAGTTATGGCCGTTTGAAGTTTTGACGTAAAAAGTCAACTTTGGTCAAACCTCTTCTTAAGACAAATCGCTACAGAAATAATAATTAACCAAGTCGCTAAGAATTCTTGAACCAAGTCGCTAATCACCAAGTCGCTAGCAAATTTTGACAGCAAGTCGCTAATATGTCAAGTCGCTAAATAGCAACTCGCTAAGCACCAAGTCGCTAAGATGTTAAGTCGCTAAATAGCAACTCGCTAAGCACCAAATCGCTAATACCAAGTCGCTAACAAACTTAAGTACAAGTCGCTAACTTACACTAAGTCGCTACCCGTAGTGGAGAATCCACTAAGTGTACTGTTTGTCGGCTTGTCTCAAGAGGCAAGTCGCTACGACCAAGTCGCTACCAAAACACACTACAACTCGCTACCGTTTTACAAACCAAGTCGCTACCACGAAAAGAAGTCCGTAGCTCAAGTCGCTAGCTAGAAAAAACTTTAAAAACACACTTTTCAATCCAAAAACATCCCAACCACGATGATTCAAGCTTACCAAATCAAAACCCAAGCACATACAATGATTCTAAACACAAAAGTACACCCAAGATTCAAACTTTAACACTAGAAATGATCCAAATGATGCAAAAACCACTAAACTTTTTCAAACTCTAAAACCACCTAAAAACCACTAGAAATCCAAAGATATGTAAGATATGATCTAACCATGGATCTTGATACCAATTGTAAGATATTGGATTTCACATACACATCAAACCATAACACAAAGTGGGCGTATAAAGGTGAGTTCTAGAGAGAGAAAGTTAGAGGTTTAGGGAACTTGGTGAGAGAAAGAAAAGATCTTATTATGAGCTCCAACTCTCTACCTTGGGAGGTAGAGAGTATTTATAGTCTTACATAAAACGCCACACAACGGGCTGTGGATCAGGCATACAGTGGGTAAAGACCCGTCCGTCCTCCACGGTGTTACTTAACTAAATACTACTTAACTTAAAATAACTACGACTACGAGCTTTCTAACGATTACATATACTTGAGGTGACCGACTCTTTAATACCTGGAATTTCTAATTCCTAACACCGTCCCCTTCAGTTCCTGCAGCTTGAGTGTCTCGATTCTTGACTTTGGCCATTTTCTTTGTATATTCGCGCCTTTTCGTCCGAATAAGTGTCATTCAAGCATTTTGCCTTCAAGATACCTAAAAAGTGAAAAAGAACGATATTAAGTAATAACGGATACAAAAGTGATCAAATAAATGCTTAAACGACCCCTCAAAAAGGTACATTTTAAAACCTTATCAAATATCTCTACACTTGGTATTTGCTTGTCCTCAAGTAAATGTGCTTTTAGCCAATCAATTTATAAGTTAGAGGTCATGAAGCATTAGTTTAGAACGATTCACAACACATATAAGCCCCGCAAAAGTCATAACAAGCACGGAAATTACATACTAGCACCTCACATGGGGTGTTTGGATACTCACATCTCTCGGGTGTATATGAAATATAACAAGTTGGAAATGGAAGATAAACACTCATTAACCGGTCCTAGTACATAGATTACCATAGGCTTGAGACTAGATCAAACCTCCATCGCTTTGGCGTAAGCACCTAGGAAAGACTATTCAAGAGGTCTTTTAAAGGGTTGTAATGATAGGCTTATGGTAGGGAAACAAAGGGTTTGGTGGGATAGGCTATTTAGTGGTGGCAAGTCAAAAATCTTTATGTTACAAGCATGCGAAGAATGGCGTTGCTAAGCCAAGACTCGACACTCTAGACTCTAGATAAATGAAACAAACAAACATAAATTAAAGATAGATGTAGGATGGTAGCCCGTATGTTTTTTTTTCAACACTTTATTTTTTTTCTTTTTCTCTCTTTTTCTATTTTTTCGATTTTTTTTCATACACTTTTACTCTACCATCCTCTTTGATAACATCAAAATGATAGGGATTTATAGGCACATCCCTACACTTGATTTTTTATTACTCTAACACTAATTTGACCCGAATTGAAAAGATCAAAACACTTGGAGTGCATTATTATGCAAATAAAGGGAATTTGAATTTAACGTTCCCTTCCCGTCATCTCATAAAATTTAAATTTTCCTATGAGTCCCAATCGTCCCAAAACTATGTACAAAGGATATGACTCGACTTAGCAACTTATGCAAGCAACTAGATAATTGAACTAAGGGTTAAGTGTGATAACAATAATGCACTAAAAGTGAGTGCATACAAGGTAGGCTAAGGCGATTTGGGTGTACATTTGGGGGTGGATTGTAAACAATGTTCTTCATTGATATTCCGGAAAATCGAAACATCACGAGAAGTGTGAAAAGGATAGGCTCTAAGGGGTTAACTAGGGGTATCGTGTACTAAAAATGAGTACAACGCAAAGGTGTGGGGGAATTACTCAACCGATGTGGAAGAAGTAATTATATTACGGGTATCAAACAAGGGTAATCCTAATGCCTCTTGTCATTTGGTTATTCCTAACTACACAAGTGTAGTCTTACTAGCGATCTCGGGATGCATCACAAAACAAGTTCTAGAATCTATTATACTACCGGTTCACACTCTAAGAATTAAAGATGAATGCTTCAATTCCTACTAATCTAAGGGAGATCCTTACATTTTGGGTGGAATTTAAGTGGTAAAGGGTTTTTGTCCTAGTCATATAACTTCCTATCCATGAGACGCTTTATTAAGACTAATGGCCCACTCCTATATGTCATGAAAAAATTTAAATTTGGTGCCAAAATTACTCTAACCGATATTTCTCATGGTTTATTATACAAATGCAATTGGACAAAGCAAATATTCAAGGATAAGCATAGTTTCAAAGTTCCCGTTTTATTTTCCATCCCTACACTTAAACTGAACATTGTCCCCAATGTTCCTCGAAAGTTTCAAAGTTATGATAACAGAAGGTAATAAAAGATGAAAGAAACTAATACTCCCCTAATTAGCTCGATAGGATCCGTGTGTGAAGTAGTGGTTACATCTTTCTTCAAGAAGAACGTTTGCGTGAAAAGCTCCTTCTCATCTTATGTATCTTCTTCTTGGTAAATTAAACCTGCACACTTGAAGAAAACAAACGAAACCTTCATGTAAAATCGGCGTAATAATATATATAAGACTCTACTAAACTAGGATATAATGCTTGTGGAATGGATGTTTACGTAATATCGGAAAATTAAGATCCGAAAATTCAAAAATTTATAAGTAGCTCGTAAAATGAGAAAAAGTAATTAGTTGTTTCTGCTCCTTCCCGACGCCGTCAAAGTTGCGATCCCGACGCCGTCAAAGTTATCCTCGACAAAAGTGGTCTCGATTTTCTCTGGAAAATTTACATCTTTTGAATCTGAAAAAATTTCCTGCAAAACATCCGTTATGACTCGATACAAGCATTTGACTCGAACAAACACACGTGTATATCTTTTAATTCATTGAAATTCTCATGTTTACGTTTCTTTGAAAATGTGTGTAATCCTCCCTACACTTATCCCTTATGTAAAATACCTTTATATGTAATTAAGACGAGGTTAAAGACAAAATAAAGCATTTTTACAAATTTAAACATGGGAATAAACAATCAATAAAAGATACACGACACAAACAAGCAAACAATTAAGCATGTGTTGCCTCCATAAGCTTTTTCTTTATTTATGAGTCTTGTAGCTAGACTCGAAGTCATGCCCCTACGTGACTTCATTACCGTCACCTTCTTCCTTCGCTCGTCCTTCATCAAAAAGGCGTAGTCGTTGTATGCTCACCGTGGATTCCTTGCCGACGTCGTCTATTATGGTAACGGTTTTACCCTTTAGATTAGTCCCTTCACCGTATAAGGCCCAAACCATCTTGGTTGGTTTCTACCTCGTAATGCTCTTATTCGTGATTTGTATAAGAGTACTTTCTCTCCCTTTAAGAATTCCTTAGGGTTCTTTTATGTTTGTGGTATTGAAGTGGGATTATTTCCTAACTTTTTATCGCTCTTCCACAATGTTGCATGTAGTCCTTGAACCATGAAATCTCTAAGCCCTTTTTCCCAATCGTTCATTTTCTTCTTAAACACATTGTTAGGGACTTGTGGATCCTCATTCGTAATCTTTTCCATGAGTTTAAGGGGATACCTTGGAACAATGGGTATCCTAGCCACTTTGCCGCTTTAAGTATCATGACGCCCTCCCCGCATTTGATGGTTGCTTTGGCAGTGGCCAGAAGAGGTGTCCCAAGAATGAGTGGCATGTTTCTATCTTCCTCAATGTCTATGCCCACGAAATCCACCGGATAGACGATATTAGCCACCTCTATTAAAACATCCACTGATTCCTATGGGTAGACATAGGTGTGATTTGCTAAGGAAAGTCTAAGATCGGTCTTAGTTGGCTTCTCCCTAGTCAACTTATTATAGATTGATAATGGCATTATGTTTACATCCCCCCCTAAGGCATTTATATTATCAATGTCACCTATGCTACATGGTATCACGAAGTTCCCTGTGGTGTCTCGTTTTCTAGTTATGGTTTTTAGAACCAGCTCATACAGAGGTCCCACAGGCATGGTGTCATACTCTTCTTCTGTTATTTTTCCTTCAAGGGCTTCCCTAAAAACCTCATTGTACCTAAAGTTGTTCACTTGGTTAACAATGGTTTTTTTGTTAATTTCGCGCTTAAGGTAGTACTCAATGGTCTCGGGCTCATTATTAGGTTCAAGC
Organism: Chrysanthemum makinoi; assembly: GCA_910596185.1. Lineage (NCBI taxonomy): Eukaryota > Viridiplantae > Streptophyta > Magnoliopsida > Asterales > Asteraceae > Chrysanthemum > Chrysanthemum makinoi. The sequence goes on from OU343217.1 coordinate 74,768,380, forward strand.
CCTCCTCTTGCTTTTCTCGCTTTTCCTCAACCTTTCCATTTTCATGCATAATGGAAATGGCGTTAACAAACGAAGTGGGAGGATAATCATTGCTTCTTACTAGTACCTTTTCGGGAACTTTTGTCTTGGTATTATCTTTTACCAGGTTCATCATTTTAGTCATCTTTGCCTGCATTTCCTCTCTTTGCCTATAAACCTCCTCTTCAAATTTTGCTAATCTCTCCGTATGAGCTGCCATGTACTCCCTCATTTGCTCCTTAAAGCTTGGTGAGAGTGGTATTGGGGAAGTAGAACAGAAGCGCCGTTCGGAATTAAGATTTTGCTCACGACTTGGGGATTCGGAGAAAGGTGTTGAGTGGTTGGTGGAATTGGCGAATTGACTATTTCCCCGAGGGGTTTGTACGGGGCTCTCTTATGCCTTTTCTATCGATAATCAATCCTTCTCTCAAGAGCACCTATTTGCTCTCTCTGACGTTGGAAGATTCAAGAGGAGTTGATATGGAAAAGAACCACTTTAACGGGGGTTTCAGTAGATTCATTCCAATCTTCGTAGCTTCGATCGGCAAGCTCTTCTATAATATCCCAAGATTCCTCTGCGTTAAGGTAGCTAAGCCTTCCACCGGCACCTTCATCAATGGATCGCCTTGTGATGAAATCGGTATGGTCATAGAAGATTTGGATTTGAAGCCAAAGATCAATACCATGATGAGGGACTTTATGGAGTAAGTCCTTGAATCGAGTCCATGCTTTGTAGAGAGATTCGCCTTGAAGTTGTTGAAACATCAAGATGTCTTGTCTTAGTTTAGTGGTTCTCCCCGGTGGAAAAAATTGAGCAAGGAAGCGAGAGATGAGATCATCCCAACTTGAGATGGAGCCGGCGGGAAGTTGCTCAAGCCAATTACTTGCTTGGTCCCATAGAGAGAATTGGAAGAGACGCGCAGCGTGGTCTCCCGAAAGTAGCATCGAGGTCGATGGAATCGACAATTTTAAAGAAATCCTTAAGATTCTGATTAGGATCTTCGAACGGTCCATGGAATGCACATCCATTTTGCACCAACCGGATGGTGTCGGATTGCAGTGTCCTGTAGGAGTTTGGGCTTGGTCGGGAAGCTCAATGGTGTTCCTATAGCCTAGGTGGCTTGGTCTCAAGTATTCACCAAGAGTACGACCTCTTGGAGGGTCATTTGGTGGTAGGTTGATGAATGGTGGTTGGTTATCACCTTCCATGATGAAAAGTGATGGGGTTACGAACAAAGGTCACGAAGAAGGGGGATAGACTACGAGGAAGCTAAAAATTGGGAAAAAAAGTTTACTTGATTGGAATCAAGCAAAGAAACCTAAACGAGGTGGACTCCTAACTAGCTATTCTATTCCCCTGTGAGCGCCAAAACTTGATAACGCACACCGTGCTGCTCGGGTGGAACTTCCTTTTCGTCGAGCAAGTTTTTCAACACTCTAGGCAGTAAACCTAATCGTTGTAGTGTAGTATTAGGTAAGCCACGGATTTGATATCGCTCTCTAGGGAATAGGAATGCTAGTGAGAAGTTACTACGCTAAGGTTGGGGCCGAGGAAGGTTATTTTTATCTTTTTATGTTTTTTAGGAAATGGAAAGGTACGAATCTCGGGGTTTGGATTTGGGGGGTTGGTATTTCTACCGATTACTCTACTTATCTAATTACCTAATCTAGTGGGTAGTCTATGTCTAATTATTGTGTGCTCGTATGATGATTTAAAGATGTGTTTACTTAGGTTTTATTACTCCTTAATTATCTCCTATTGATGGTTGAATTGGCACGTCCTTATTCTTAATCGCATTGTGTGTCTAAGGTCGTAGGGTATGTGTTTATCCCTAACTCTTTGAAACTACCAAAGTTTAATGACTACAAAATCTCTAGGATTTATAAACTTAACACTAAGGTACTCTTCGGATGGTTCAGCCTACAATGACTCTAGGTAACTATAAGCTAAGGTTCGCAAAGATTAATCAAGCATTAACTACACAACGGATGACCTATCACAATACTAGATCATTAACAATTAAGATAAGAGACAACCAATCAATATTCAATAATTAAGTTTCATATTCCCTAAGCAAACACATAAGTAAATTAGCCGGACATGGGAAACATGCAAGCATACACACAATTAATTGAAGACATACTTGAATTAATGTAGTAAAACACTTATCTTGATGTAAGATAGGGTATGAAACCCTAAAATAATCTGCATACAAGACATCCTTGGTTCGGTTTAGGTTTTACTCCAAAAAGACTACACACTGAAAACTAAAAAATTCGGATTCTATATATAAGATTACACATGCGACGGCATCACCCTTTAATTTGTGGCGCCGTCGGGTCGCCGTTATTAAGGTTTTGGCTTGGTTAGTATTGCGACGGCGTCACCTTATGCTTGTGACACCATCCCCTTCAGCCTCTCGACGCCGCCGGATCAAATCTAGGCCGCTCCGAGCCGAGTTGAGACGCCCTACTCTTTTAAAACCTGAAGCCGTCACTTGTAAATGAGCAATTTGGCTACTGAGCCGTCACAAAATTTGTTCGACGGCATCGCTAGTTTGTGCCTGAAGCCGTCCCCTTCAGCTCCTGCATCCTGAGTGTCTCGATTCTTGACTTTGGCCATTTTCTTCGTATATTCGCGCCTTTTCGTCCGAATAAGTGTCATTCCAGTATTTTGCCTTCAAGATACCTAAAAAGTGAAAAGGAACGTTATTAAGTAATAACGGATACAAAAGTGATCAAATAAGGGCTTAAACGACCCCTCAAAAAGGTACATTTTAAAACTTTATCATATCTCATGCAAATCCGTCCAACATTCGAAGTCTAAGTACATCGATCTTCGATATCATTTCATCAAGGAGCATGTGGAAAAGGGTACCGTTGAATTACACTTTGTGGGTACTGACATCAATCAACTGGCACCTTCTCACCAAAGCCTTAGCTCCTGTTAGGTTTACTGAGTTGGTCCACCGGATTGGTATGAGGTGTTTGACTCCAGAGGAACTGGACTAACTTTTGACACATTCTTAAAACCAAAGAAAACACCAAAATCTCTTTTGTAAATATTTTTCAAAAAACAAAATACAAAAATATAAAATTTATAAAATGCAAAAATATTCTTCTATCTAAATTTCTTTCAACATGGCAAGTACAAATCTTCCGTCAACACTTTACTCTTTCAAATATTTCAATAATTTTCGGTCATGTGTTGAGGGGGAGAAAGTATATATTTTCTGTTTCATAAAACCTAGTACTTGCATGTTACCCAGAACTGGCTGTATCTTTGATAATGGTGGATACGTTTCTTGCTTCTTAAACACTCCTCGGACTCTAATTTATAAAATTTCAATATTTTTGAAGTCGAGGGGGAGTGTAGTTAATTTTCTTTCCAAATTTACACTTCGTACTTAACCAAAATGGAAGTTATGGGCTATGGATGAAAATGGTTGAGGTGGAGGGGCCAAAGTTGTCAAAAGTTTATACTTATTTTTTACAAAAACCTCCCACCTAATTTCATTAACATTTAATTCAAGAATTTATTACTTTACCAACCATCATCCACGCTCAAAATCAAACTCCAAATTTGTAAGTGTATTAAGATTCTTTGAGTGATTCTAAACAATGGTTTTTAATGGTATACAAATCCAACGGTTGGATTTTACTTTAAGCTTGATTATGTGCTTTACGCATATGCGTATGATCATGTGATCAAGTTTGATGGTTGTTGTGAAATGGGTGTGTGTAATGTGTCTAGTATCTATCCTTAAACCGTTTCCAACATCTAAATCAACCTGAAAAACGCTTTTAATCATTTTCAAGATTTAGGTTTATGTTGAATTTGGGGTTCCTTACTTGTGAATGTTTCTGTCTAATTAGAAGCTTTCATGATGTTTATTACATGTTTAATTAACCAAAACCAACCTTGAATCATGCCCAGAAACACTAATTTTGCAAAATTAAACTTTAGGTTTAAGACTCGTTGAAATAGGGATTTTTGATTCATAAGGCTTTTGATGTTATAACTTTTGAAAAGTCTCATCTTGCTTCTAAGATGACTCAGAAATCATTTGGTGCAATTCCATGGTTAAATCTCTTAGGCGTAGGATTTGAATAATTAGGGTTTAAACCTTACGCTTAAGCTTAATCTTCGCGTAACCATATTCAATATGTTATACCATGTATTCTTTGAAAGTGGGTTGAATAAATATGTTAATGGAAATGTTGTGATGAATTTATTTCAGGTTTTAAGCATACAAAATCAGAATCAAGGTTAAAATTGGAATTATACGCTTAGAAATACCTTACTAGATGTTACTCGTAGAGAGAAATCTTACGCGAACACTTACGCCAAGGGTTCTACAAAGGACTACGCTGTATCCCGTGAAGGATATGCGTAAACTTGAGTTCACGCGCATAAGGTTCACTTTACGCAAAACCCACGCATAAGCTCTCCCAACATACGCCACGCTGCAAGCCTTGCGCCAAGAGCTTTTTTCACGCTGAAGATTCTTACGTAGAGAGGAACTCCTACATAAGCTTAGGGTCTAATGTATGGTTACACATTGTTTATGCATAAGCTTCCATTCTACGCTTCTTAAGCCTAAATTTTAACTTTGCCAATGAAATGTTACGCTGCATTAACTTGTAAATAAGTTACCTTCAACGCACAAGACCAAAATGTCACTAATAAGCTATAATTGATAAAATGTTGTGTGAATGAGTAAAAATTTGGACTTTAAAATTTAAAATTGATATACTCACATAACTTATCACATCAACTTTGGACTATTGGACAAACAAGTGACATTGGACTCGTAACATTCATTAACATAACATATTCAATAATCGGACAATAAAATCAACTTTTGACTAACATAATGTCTTTCGATATGTTGGTTCTTTTGGCTCAATATCTTTTAGATCACGATATGGACATCATAATGGAAAACGTTAACGCACCAAATGAGCTCACAATTGAAGACATTCTCCCTATTGGTTATAGAATGAAGATTGGCAAGAACAACCTCAGAGTGGACTTTGATAACTTCATATGCTCTGAATCCTCTTGCCAATTGCGTATGGATATTCAAGACTCATCCTTACAACAACATGCTTACCAACAACATTAACTATAATTTTACAAATTTATATTCTACTACCGCACACTATGAAGAAAATTGATGGCCAAGATGCGTTATCATGTTGACACTCAACAATATAAACAAGTCACCATCACAAGCTGTCGTATGTAATTTGAGCAATTCTTCGCTTCCCTCGCTATCCGAAATTTACTCGCGACGCGGCTAACCCAACAAGTTAGCTACTCTACAATTCATGGTCGATATTGGCTATGATGAAGTCACTGAATCATTACCAAACATTCTTCAAGATTTAAAGAATATTCTCACCATGGAGAACTTTATACATCATGATCGCGAAGTCCGCGGCATACAGCATCCTAAGCTAATGGAACTACAAATCTTCAAGTGGTAAAACAAAATGCACATTGACTATGCAGTATGATTTGGGAAGACATGATGTCTTACCTTCAAGCCCTGGCACAAAGGTCCCTTTTCATCGATACACAAAATTGTTGATCTAGAGGATACTCAGAATAATCAAGACATTCCCTCGAGACTTAATGACCCCAACCATCATTCTCACAAGGCTTGTTCGAGCTGCACATTAAATGTTGTTAGATTCAAAGACTCATCAACAAAGAAACAAGGTGTAGTATTGACCGACCGCCACTCACCGATGAGATTAAAGCCTTCAATCGATTCACTTATATCAAGAAGCAAGTGACCTTAGGCAAATTCGCTTCATGGATGAAAAGTATTCATGTACCAAGAGTAAGAAGACCGTGAGAGGTAGTAATCGAGTATAGCAAGCACTAGGAGTGCCCATAAGTATCCTAAGAGAAATCCTTCACCTAAAAAGAAAGGTTCCATCTCGAGGGTGCCATTCCTACCCTAGACCGCACTTAAATTAGAGGATCAAGACTGAGGATAATGAGATCGATGAAGAGATTCACTATTCAGAAGTTCATACTTGATGATACAAAGAATAGTTGAAAACCAATAAGTCCCAAAATGCATAAGGGTAAAATTTCTTGTAGAGGAGGAAGAAGAAGAGAGTTCAGATGAAGAACCAAAGGATGAAGAAAAGGACGACCACAAGACACTGAAGCATCTAAGGATTTAGCATGATGCATCAGAATTTAATCGCGGACAAACAAGAGGTCCTAGGGTTCCAGTGGTGGTATAATTTACCATACCAATTGTGATGCTGTTAATCAACCCGATAGGCTAACCGTGCCACCGCTTAAGGAATCCACGTAACAAAGAAAGATCAAACTTATGAAGTTCCATTCACCTTTGAGGAAGAAGAGGAACAAGAAAAAGAGGAGATGATCATGGACAAAGACATTGAAGAAGTCAGCTAAAGAAAAAGTCAAGAGGAAGCTCGAGCTAAAGCGTAAGAGGCCGTGGTGTAAAAGTCAAGACGCAGGCTAAAGCTCACAAAGAAGCCGATGATTATATTCTAGATAATCCCGAACACAACCCCTCAAGGGACTTCTGAGCCGCCAAAAGACCCGAGCCATCTCATGACTCATCATCTCCCATCTTCATCATCTCTACTCACCACCCACCATCCAAAGATGCTACCACCGATCCACATCCAAATCACCAAGAAACTGGACAAACACTTGGGCATCACGGGCTAAGAACAAAATTGTCAAGGCTGTCAGGCAAGTACGGAAACGAAACATGGTCAACAAGAAATTCAATCAACTGGCCGACATACTTAACTTACTCCAAGATGTGATGAATGAGTTTTCGAAGGAAAGAGAGCAGATTCAGCAGTTTCTCAATCGAGATATCCAAGGGGAAATGGACAAGACGATCAGAGACTATACTCACAAGTTTCTTCTCGACACCGTCCCTGGAGTGACAAGAGAGATGTTTGCCAGACAACTCTATCATAATCTTATCGCATTGGTCAAGCATATAATGTCAACTACCCCTATTGCTATGCAAATCAATCCAGTCGCGTCTCCGATTGTCTCTGATGCGGAATTGATTTCCAAGCTTGTTACACAAATGTCTCAATGATCTGGAACTTTCACTTTTGACGAAGCTAAACTATTTGAGGCATTGCTAGAAAAAGGGCTAAGCAACCAAGAGACGAAGATGATGCGAACAAAGATTCTAAGCCAAAACGCAAAAAGAAGACTGACGAATCATCATCTATGCCTCCACCACCCCAAAGGACCACCACCACTAAAAGATCTTCACAACGTCCTCCTACTAAAGACAAACCTCAGGACTCTGAGTCTCCACCACCAATGGAGAAAACTGGTGATCATTTTGAATACACTGGTGGTGACGACGAGGAGATTCCTGAGCCCCAACAACAACCTCCTTCTTCTACATCAACTAAGCAACCAACATCATCCTCCAAGCCAAAGAAGAAAAATTCAACATCTATTGTACCTTGGTTGGATGAAGATGACACTGAAGAATACGAATGGTTCTCCAAGCTTGTTGATGCAACCCCTCAATTACCGGAAGGCCAAGAACCGGTAGATGGTCAAACTCTAGAGCATGTCAAGAAAATTCAAGAAAAGTTTAAGGTGAAGAAGATGACGAAAGCAGAGTTAAGATGAATCAAGAACAATGCATGTCAACTGCTAAAAGACAACTCTGACAGTGCCATTGAAGTCGAATATCATCTCGACAACATAGCACGAGCCATGTCCAACAATATTGATTGGCTCAACCCTGAATCCAACATCGACTTCACCAGACTTGACAAGGCTCCATACTACACTGACTGGACCAAGACACTACCCACCATTGGTTGACCTGATCAACCTCAGATTCCCTACCGGTATTTCTTCAACAATGACCTGGAATTTCTTCAGCACGGTAGCAATGTTAGCAAGAAATACGCTACCTCACTCACCTTCCCTATCCCGGCAGCAATCTTCTCCAACAATGTGGCCATCGAGGAAGAAGCCACACATATGTTCGTTGATAATGTGGTTAATTATGACCTCGATGCACTGTATGGAATTCATCACTGGCCTGAACGAACAAGAATCTATTACAAAAGCTACCAGGTACTCAAATCTAAGAAATAGGTGTACAGTGACCAACGGATCATTGATATAATGCATGTCAGCCTGTCTACTAAGTGGGACTACTCATTCCTGAAGAAAATCGTAGTCAAACGCCAAGACGAACAGGAATACGATTTCTCTGAAGCGGATTTTCCGAGATTGTCACTCAATGACATTGAAGACATGTATCTTTCTAAGGTACAAGGTCGAATGCGACATTTATCCACCAACATCCGCCAAGCTCCAGTATATCAAGTCATTAGGTGATATTCATCGAAGCATCGCGAGCGTTATACGGAACGTGTTGAAGACCTTAAACTTGCCGTGGAATCATACCAAAAACGTGTTAGTCTCACAAAACCAATGCTTTACATTCCGATATCAACCACGGCTTAGTACACCATTCTCAAGAAACCAAAGTTTCCATGAGTTCACCAAGTGAACTTCACCGTAACTGTTTCATGGCATGTAATGAGCTTCACAAGTTTTGTGATCACACTTTGAAGAAGGTTCGGGATGGGTTAGCATATCAGTTAAAGGAGATTCATGAAGGCATAGGGTCGAGAAGAGGTGGAATTCAAGGGAAAAGAGGGATGCGAAGAAAATCATCACAAGGATTGATGAAAGGTTGTTTCGTGGCGATCAAATGAGGACTTTGGAGAGCTTCGTGGGTGGACGACCGCGTATCTATCTAATAGGCTATCAATGTCCTGAAAGAACTCCCGGTGTTATTGACGGATTGCCTGGTACTCCTTGATTATTTTCTTGATTCATATTTAGATGTGTTGATCTTTTTTATTAACTATGGCTTGTGCACACATAACAGTGTACAACCCGTACTTGTAATGAAAGGACCCTGTGATACGCATCAGTGCCACAATCCTATAAAAGGAGCGAAAGCTTCTTACTTTTGAGTAAAACTTATCAAAACTTAATTTTTTCAAAGTTTTGCTCAAAAAAACAAGTACTTTCCCTTATGTTTTTTTCAAAACCTCAAAAGTTAGTATTACTTGTTGAGGGGGAGTACTTGCTTAAAATCTTTGTTCACAAATGATTCTTCGTGGAAATCTTCCCACAAAACTCGAAATGGACATATTCGATATCAAAATTTCGTCAAAAATAACATTTATATGCCATTTTTTAGGGGGAGAAAAATTGTGTGATACAAATATGTTGTGAAAATTGTGATTGAATCGTCGTGCTAAAGACTTAATCCATGAATTGACGAGATCTGAACTGTCATACATCGAAAAGATTTGTCTTTCAAGACTTATCCAAGTAGATTGTACCTATTCGAGAAGCTCTTGATAGACATGAACTTTGACGGGTTTGACAACCTTTCTAGGTTTGTCCACACCTTCAAGGTAGTTATTAGAGCTAGTTGTCACCTAAAAGCTAACAATGTAACTCTTTAACTATGCAACGTGATTGTACAATAATTCGTACGATCAGGCCTTCGATGGTGATCGAAGGGTATAAGGGGTGATATGCTTGCGCCAAACTTGTAGCCAATCTGCAATAAGAAATAGTAGACACTTCGTTAAGTGATTGCGCAGGGTTTGGGCCCTGTGAACCACCTCCGGCGTGAGAGTAAGTATGTGATATGTGTTGTAAATAATATGGAGTATGTGAAATACTGTGTTGAATGAACATACCATTGAAATGACTCGCCCAACCTATTTATAGGTGAAGAAAATAGCTTGGAGAGTGTTAGCACACGTTTATGAGATCATGGGGGCGCCCCTCGATTTGTGGTAACCGCTTGGGCTTCATCCCCACTATCTCGGACTTGGCGGGGAAGCTAAGGAAATAGTGGAAACATGGGGAAGACCAAGTCAAGGTTCTCCTTTGTCTTGGCGCTTTCAAGAGAAGACACCGAAGGGCATAGGCCTTCACCGACGAATTCCCAACTGGTAACCATGTCAATGATGAAATGGCCTTACGCCACCAATGACTTAAGAAGAAAGACTTGGGTCTTCGTAATGCCATTTCGACTGAGACCGAAAGGGAGTCCTTCGACCTGATCTGAGGGTACGTCATCAAGCCCCCCAGTCGAAAGTGATATGTACGAACAAGAAATGTCGCTTACGACTCATAAATAAAAATGAAACCTCCTCTTCGTCACAAAAAATGAACGAAGATGAAAAGTCTTGTACTTATTGACCGTAATTAATGCAAACACTTATCCTAACCACTCCCTTTTCCTTGGTAAAAGTAAAGGTCATTTCAAATTTTAAAAAGGGTTTGAAATCCGGTGGTAAGGGGATAAGTCAGATTAACACGTGTAGGGCTGAGATTTAACATATGTAGGGGTATATAAAATGTAAAAATAGTAAAACCCTAACATAATTTTATCTCTCGCCCAAGTTTTTCACCTACTAAAACCTCTTCCGATCAAGCTTTCGATCAAACAAGGTAGAGTGTTCCTTCGTATCTGTTTTTCAAATATGTTATTGTGGATTTTAGAAGGATCAATGTCTACCAATAAAAAATTTGTAATCAAACAACAAGGTTGCACCTTGACAAGGGAGGAGCTCAAAGCGTTCCTCACCGATTACCCAATTCCAAAAGAACATAAAATCATGTTACCTAGTAGAAATCAAGGGATATTTGATGCCCCTAAAAACTATGTAGGCCTCAGATACCCATGCATTCACCACCTCCAACCTTAGGATACCGTTGCACCCTTTGATTTTAGAATTCCTTCGGTACTATGAGGTACACATTTCTAGGTTCAACCCTTTTGGCCTAGCCAAGCTTACGACATACATTGTGATGTGCAAAGCTTATGGGTTCGAACCATCATTGACTGTGCTTAGGGGTTTTTTGAATTTATACCCTGGAGTAGATTGGTTGACCTTGGCTAAGAGGGGTGAAAGGGATGTGCCCATTCTCATAGATAGGCCGTTTACGAACATCAGGAACTGGAAAGGCAAACTCTTTTATATCCAAAACACCATTATCCTCTCGACATACTCGCATTGTTAAACCCGAATTTCAATATGACGAAAAAAGGTTCAACGATCCCTTGCCCTATACTGTGAGAAGGAACCCTTTGTATCAGCGTTTGGCTCGTCATCCAGCTAATTGCCAAACATTCCCTGAGCCAATTCTTTTCATGGCTGGCATTGCTAAAAGATGGGAGGGATCTCCTTTGGTACCTGAGATTATTTGTGATGGAGAAAGTATGTATTTTTTTGATTAAAATAAAAAATAAAAACTTATCTTTCTGATATTTATCTTATATGCTCCTTCGTGCAGAAATGTCATTTAGAAACTTTGTGGTAGCTGGTGGTGCAAAGGAGGTGAGCTTCATTCCAAAGAATCCCCAAGAGACGAGCTATGGCGTGGGCTCTCCGTCAGTGTCAATAAATAACAATGATGTGGAAGCCCAGCCCATTGAGTATGTATCCTCTGCTCCTCCGTCAAAGGAACTCATAGATGTGGAAGACCAACTTGTGGAGAATGTTGCTGACTCTGATGAACCAGTCTCCGAAGGACAGTTGGCCATCGTAGGACCATCCGGGATATGTGAGAGGGTCCGAAGCAGGAAAGGTGCCAGTGCAAAAGTTGTGAAGTCCGCCAAGAGGAAGCTCATCCTACCTACTCCTCCTCTCGCCAACCCCGCAAAAGAGTGCCCTGGGTAAGGCCGTGGAATTTCCAGCTATCGAAGGGCCCAGCGGTGATGATATCCATGGTAATGTTTCTTGCCTGTAACAAAAATTAGATACCAGTAATAATGTATTAACAAATTTATATATGTTGCAGGACTTCCTGATACGAAAGAACTTCCCTCTCCCCTAGCTTGTCACCAACTCGTGGGCCATGTAATCCCACCAAAATGGAAGGGGGTGATGGACAAATGTCCATAGAAAGGCTCTGCGACCTTCATGACAAAAGTTATGTCCGACAGTGCATGCTAGACAACCAACTCAATGTTAGGACATGGGAACTGCTCTGTGCTGTTACCAAAGCTCGAGAAGAAATGGATATTATGCTGAGAAGAGAGAAGACTAGAGATCAGAAGTATGCAGACCTGGAGAAGAAGTGTGAGGATGCCTTGGAGGATTTTGACAAGAACCCCTTGGTGAAAGATCTCAGAGCTGAGAATGAAAAGCTCAAAGGTCAACTGGCAACGAGCGAGGCTGAATGCAGCAGGCTAACTATCGAAGGCTGAAAGGTTGTAGGCTATAAAGAGCAAATATATGTTCTTTCATCCAAGTGTAGAGGCCTCGAACAAGAGAGAGCGAAGTTTCTGGACCAAGAGATCAAGCTCAGAGAAAAGGTAGATGGGTTAAACCTTTGTTTGAAGATACTGAAGAAGGATAGGGTGGACTTGGTAACCAAGGTGATCCCCTATGTTGCTATGGAACTTTACCATAGCGATGATGTGGGGATTGCAATTGGGAACCTGGTGAATGCGCCCATATTCCATGGCAAGTGTACCATCGCTGGGGAGGAGAGAATGCGACGAGGAACCGTGAAACTGAGGAAGTTCCTTACTACAGGGCAACTCATGAGAAAGAGTATGATGATGCAGGTAATCACTTAACTGCTTTAGAGTTCCCTTTCCTTACAGATGTGACGAAGGACCCAGCGGCCCCTACTGAGGACCTCACGCAAGAAGCCAAGGAAGTCCAGCCTTCGTCTCCCTCTAAGAAGACTCCGTCACCCAAGGCTCCCTCCCCAGGTTCAGCTGATCCCACTCATTCCAAAGTTTGATGAAGGCAACCATGTGGTTGTAATTTGATCCCAGGGTGGTATGTACCCTGTTTAAAACAATTTGTCTGTGTTCCTTTCCAGGCTTCGTACCTGATGAAACAATTAACATTTGGTATGTGTGATGTAGGCTACGGCCTAAGACAATGTTTTGTTTGGTTGGATCGTTAAGGCTATGGCTTGTTTAGACTAGTTTAAACTAGTCATTAATCTACATTAAAGCCACTAGGGCTTTTATTTTACCATGTGTGATTCTTCTCTTTTAATTTTACTTGCGTAAAAAAAATTTTTACAACCTAAGGCGTATGGTAGATGCATTGCCTCATTGTGTGTAGTTACTTCACCAAGAATATTAGCAATCGTATAATTTGATCACGAGCAGAGGTTCGTGACCCACTCCATCTTAATCCTTTGGGCAGCAAAAGACTTGAAATACCTTAAGGCCATATAGGAAAGTTAATGTCAAGTTGAGGTGGATGTTATGCATATGAGCAAGACATGTTGTTAGACTTTGTACATCCCTTCGACATGAAACTTATAAAGCGACTTGGTGGGCAAATCTTTGTTGTATTGAACAAAACAAGAGATTTGAGGGAAATGCGTTATATCATTAAATGGGTAGGGAGGATTACATCATTTTAAGAAATGAATACTAGAAGCCTACCATTAATGCTTCTTTCCCCAAGTGAGAAGAATGCAAATACATTGATTGAAAGCAAAAATAAAAAATGTCCTCAGACATTGTAAGTTTCATACGTAGAACTTATGAAGGGTAGTGCCATTCCGTGTTTTATCAATAGCTGCCATCCAAGGTTTCCAGTTTGTAGGCTCCGTTGCCATATGCTTCCTTAATAACGTAGGGCCCTTCCCATGTAAGTCCTAGTTTACCCTCGGTACTTAGCTTTTACTTACTTGCGCTTGAGTCTGGAGGACATATTCCCCCTGGTTTGAAGGTCGGCCAAACCCGATTGTTGTAGTACCTTTCAATCTTTTGCTTATGGATAGCCTCTCTGATTGAGGCTATTTCCCTTTGTTCTTCGAGTAGGTCTAGGTTGCTACTTGAGTCTTTCTTCATTATCTCTGCTTCGAAGTTCATAACCCTTTCAGCTTTGACACTTACTCCGAAGGGATGACAGCTTCCGTGCCATATGTCAAGCTAAAAGGTGTCTCTCCATGACTTGACTTTGTATGCCTCACGTGAGCCCAAAGTACTTGAGGTAGTTCATCTACCCAACCGTGGTGATCAGTATCCCAGCCTTCGTTCTATTCCTTGTGTGATGTCCCTGTTAGTAACTTCCACTTGTCCGTTACCTTAAAGATGATAGACGGAAGTGAAGGATTGTTTGATATTCGGCCTCCGCAAAACATGGGAATACCCTTCGCGAACCGCTTCCATTATCTGAAATGATGATGTGAGGTACTGAACCGCAGATAATATGCTCCCACACAAACTTTTCCGTGTGCCTTCCTGTGATGGATGCCAAAGGCTTCGCTTCCACCCATTTAGTGAAGTAGTCGATGGCTACAACCAAGAACTTTACTCCTCCGGAGCAGTAATGGGAGAGGACCTATGATGTCTATCCCCCATTGGCTGAAGGGCCATGTGGACGCCACAGAGGTCATATCTTGTTTGTAGCCTTGGAACCCTTGAGTGAACTTGACAAAGCTTCACACTCTCAATGATTTCGACGGGCGCCCCTATGCATCGAAGGCCGTAATATCCGAACCTCATGATTTTAGAAACAACTGAGCGGGTCCTACGCGTGAAGCCCGCAGATCCTTCATGCACTTCTTGAATGATGTTGGCGGATTGCCTAGGTCCTACACAACGAAGCCATGGGGACAGAAAGGATCTTCGGTATAGATAGTTCCCCATGATTATGTATCTGTGGTGCTTTGATTTGGACCTTCGAGCTTTCTGATCCTCCAAAGCAGTGTATACCACTTATTAGATATTCTCTAATTGGAGTCATCCAATTTAAGTCTTCCTCCTGTATTACGTTAGATACCTCCTTTCTCGCATAATAGACCTATCTGCCAACACTTCGACCAGAACTTCTTTAGTTAAATGAGCAAATGCCATTGATGCCAGTTTACTAAGTGCGTCCGCCTTCTTGTTTTGATTTCTCCGGACATGCTCTATGTTGTAGGATGTAAACCCTTCGAGCATTTCCTTGGCCTTATCCACCGTATTGTTTGATCACAAGTTGTCTCACTCATAGGAGCCTTTTATCCTGCTTGGCTACCACCAAGCTAGTCAACGAAAATAGCCAAGTCTTCTACCTCCATGTCCTTAGCCAATCGGAGGCCTGCTAGTAAGGCTTCGTATCGCTTCATTGTTAGTAGCATCGATTCAATGCGAGTATGTAAGTGTACTCCTTCCCTTTGGGGTCAACAAGCATGAGACTCGCTGGGCAGAACCGTCGAGCTCTAGAGTTTGAGGCTCCGTCAGTATAAAGTTTCCACCCTTCTACCGCGAGATTATCAGGCTTCTTTTCAGAACCTTTGTGTCATGCTTTGGCCCGGAGGGTGTTTTCGCTAAGAAGTCTGCCAATATTTGCCCTTTGACCGAGTTTCTACCTTTGTATTCAATTTCATGTTCTCCTAGCTCGATAGCCCACTTAGCTATCCTTCCCCGATTTCTCCTGGCTTCAAAAGTATCTGCTTAATGGGTTTGTCTAGTACGATTATAGGGTGAGCTTGGAAGTACCTTCGGGCGTCTCGCAAAGCATGGACCAAGGCCAAAATTAGCTTTTCCAATGTGGATAATTTAGCTCACTCCTCTGTAGAACCCTACTAACGAAGTAGATGGGAATTTGCTTCTTCTCCCTTTCGCCAATAACACACACGCGATGCTTTCGAAGGAAGGAAGGCGATATACATAAACAACACTTCGCCTTTGATTGGGGCAGTAAGTTTAGGTAGAATAGCCATGAAATCCTTGAGCTTTTGGAAGGCAGCTTCTGCATCTATACTCCATCGAACGTCTTTTTATCCGTGCATCCTTTGAGTGTCTTAAAGAACGACAAAGATCTGTCTGCACCCTTCAATAAGAACCTCGCCTGAGGGCTGCTAGCTTTTCGCTCTTCAGACTTTGCACTTCCTTTAGGGACTTAGGAGGTCAAACTCCGTGATGGCCTTAACCTTCTAAGGATTGGCCTTGATACCTTGCTTGGTGATCAGATGCCCCAAAAATTGTCCTTCTTCCACACCGAAGGAACATCTCTTGGGGTTTAACTTCATGTTGATGGCGCTGCTGGTCGGGTTTCCTTGATGTCGGAGAGCATGTCCTCCGTTCTACTCTTGATAACCATATCGTCTACGCGACGCCTCTAGGTTCCTACCTATCTGCTTGTGGAAGGCTTTGTCCACTAAACGTTGGTAGGTGGCACCGTGATTTTCAAACCAAAAGGCATCTTTTTGTAGCAATAAACGCTTTTCCTGTGAAAAGGCCGTCTTCTCTCGTCCTCTTCCGCCATTTGTATCGATGGTAACCCTTATAAGCGCCCGAAAAATACGAAACCCTGACAAGGATTCTACTTTCCAATCAATTTCTGGCAGAGGATAGCAGTCCTTCGGATAGGCTTTGTTAATATCTGTGAAATCCACGCACATTCGCCACCCTCCATCATGCTTCTTGACCATCACCGGATTGGCCACCCAAGTTTGATACTTCACCTCCCTGAGTATGCCTGCTGCTACAAGCTCATCCACTTCTTTGCATGCGGCGGCATTTCTTTCAGGAGCCAGGTTTTGATGCCTTTGCTTGATAGGTTCAATATGTTTGAACTCATTGAGCTTGTGTTCAGTGCCGAAGGGCTTTCTGTCTATAGTGAGAGTTCTGGGGACCCCCGTCATGTCAGAGTAGGTCCATGCGAAGACATCTGTATTGGCCCGTAGTACCTTTTCCAATTCTGCTTTAAAGGAGGTTGGAAGCTGCTTTCCGATTACAACCGTTTGATCAGGATAGAGATTGTTTACTACAATGCGTTCTTCAGCATCAGATGCTGAGAACATCTTTCGGAGGCTCTTCCGAAGCTGTTTGATCTTTTGCCTACTTCGTAGGCTTTTCACGCTTGTAGCTGGAAAACCATTCCAATACCGAAAGGTGTTTGGAATTTGACCACGGCATGTATGGCGGAGACAACGATGCCATCTTCCGCATTGCCGTTCTCCTATCAATAGGTTATAGGGAGATTCAGACTTACGATCGCGGAAAACCGAATTTCTGTTCTTTTTAGCCTTCCTTCTCCAATCGTAACCTCTAGAGGGACTTCTCCCAAGGGCCATGAGTGTTCCCCTGAGAACCCTACTAAGGGTACCTTTGAATCTACTCTCTTCGACCTTATCGAAGGCTTGAGCTTTAGAAAACAACGTTCGTGAACTTCACGGAGCTACCACAGCCTAGGTAGGCTCTTACTTCTCGTTGGAGATTAAGACCTTGATGACCACGGGGTCATTTGAAAGAACTTTCCTGATTGAAGGAAAGTGACATCTCCTACCCGCATAGTGCTTCCTCCGATTTTTCTCTTTAGACCGAATCATCCTTATACACCATGAGGATGGGTGCTTCGCAGGTGTGGTGTCTTTCCCCAACTGTGTCGAGACCTTTCTTTACCTTCTTAATACCCTTCACCAAATGTCCCAATTGGCCGAATTCACTTCTCTCCTCTCTGTTTCTTGAGCTCTCTGCAATTGTTGGTGTTGTGTCCATAATTGTCATGGAAGTAGCAGTATTTAGAGGTATCTCTGGGCCTTCCTCTGTTTGCCAAGCGAGGAGGAATATCAAAGGTCTTCGCAGCCTTTTCCGTAGCAAGTATCACTCTTGGAGATTTGGACAGATTGGCCAAGAGACCGTGGTTGATGTTTTATGGTAGGTGTAAACCGTCCCTTCCTTTTATCTCTGTTCTTTGACCCTTCCCACCGAAGGATGCTTCGCTTTGCTGGATTTTCTTTGTTTTCGATGGAGCCCCGTTGGTAAACACTTCTTTGGCTTCGATCGGTGTAAGCCTTCCACTAAACCCTTATAGGTTGCGGGAAGGTCATGGAGAGGAATTCAACCAAACTTTGTTTCAAGGCCATGCACAAAACCAGATGCGTTGGTCTCGCATAAAGCCCATTATCTGTAAGGTGTCATCGGTATATCTAGTAATGAAAGCCCTGGTGCTCTCATTTTCCTTCTGCTTGATGTTGTGCATCGTTAGGTGCTCTTGTAAACTTTTTCTGTTGGTGAAATGATCTGAACTTGGCCTTGAGATCGTCCAAATTCACAATGCTACCTGGTTTTTGCCCGTTCCACCATATACAAGCAGAGTCTCGTAGGGTATATGTAAACATGTGGCAAGCAACGAACATAACCCACTTTTGCATTCTGATAGCCCCTTCGAACAGGTGTAAGAAGTTATCCGGGTCCCCCTTTCCATCATAAGTACCAATATGTGCGGGCATTTTCAACCCATCAGGCAAAGGGTAGTCTTCTATCCATCTTACGAAGGGTGTTGTGGAGCCCATGGGCTCCGAATAAAGGAAGTTATAAGGTGGCATGTAGGTAGGGGCAGCATTGTACGGGTTATGATTTGGAGGTATTCCAACAGGGTTTTGGTTAACATATTGAGGGTAAGCAGTAGGTATATAAGGTGGGTGACTTCTGACAAGGTACGAAGGATATACCATAGGTTGCACGTAGGGCAGCTTCCGTACGGTTGAGTAAAACTGGGGTTGCTAGTCTGCCCATTAGGTGGGGGATAAACCCGTTGAGGGTAAGATTAAGCCTAAAAAGGAGGGTACATACCATGAGGAGGAAGATTTCCTCCCCCATTCATTTGAGAGGGATTGCCTTCTACGCCGCGTGAGAAGGTCGTGAACGAACCCCCGCCTCAGTTCTTCCCAGGTGAGCCACCAAAAGTGGTGGCAAATTAACCCCCGTAGTATCCCTTCGGTGACTCCTTCCATTGGAGCCTTCTATCGTGCCTTCCCTTCTAGTCGGAGCCCTCTACGGAACATCTTCAAAACCAACCGACCTTCCACTAGGCCTTCGACCGCCGGAGATCCTATCCTTAGATGAGCGTAGCCCCAAGAGCCAATGGCCTAGCCTCCATTTCTAACTCTTCGTCATACTCATCACTTGAGTATTCTAACTCCCTACGCATCTCCACATTCGAGCTTGCCTCCTTCGAGCCCTCAAGAAAGATTCTAAGGCTTCGATGTTAGCTTCGACAAATGCTGGGTGATTACCTTCCTGGGTTAGCCGAGGTTGAAGCATGGTTGTTGAGAGTTATTTCAGGGTGAGATCGTGTGGTAAAGGTGGACGGGTTATCTTGGGAAGGTTGTTAGGATCATTGACAGGATTGGTGTCAAGGTCAAAACCCGAGGGTGTATCTCTCTTCCTTGATTCATGCCGTAAAACTAGTGAGAGTGATTGACTGGGTGTAAGTTTGGAATAACGAGACAAATAGTAGCGGGTCCCACGGATGGCGCCACTGATTGTACAATAATTCTAGACCAGGCGCTCGATGGTGATCGAAGGGTATGAGGGTGATATGCTTGCGCCAAACTTGTAGCCAATCTGCAATAAGAAATAGTAGACACTTCGTTAAGTGATTGCGCAAGGGTTGGCCCTGCAAACCACCCTCCGTGAGAGTAAGTATGTGATATATGTTGTAAATAATATGGAGTATGTGAAATACTGTGTTGAATGAACATACCATTGAAATGAATCGCCCAACCTATTTATAGGTGAAGAAAATAGCTTGGAGAGTGTTAGCACACGCTTAGGAGATCATGGGGGCCCCCATTTATGGTAACCGCTAGGGCTTCATCCCCACTATCTCGGACTTGGCGGGGAAGCTAAGGAAATAGTGGGAACGTGGGGGAAGACCAAGTCAAGGTTCTCCTTTGTCTTGGCTTCTTCAAGAGAAGACACCGAAGGGCATAGGCCTTCGACTGGCGAATTCCCAACTGGTAACCATGTCAATGATGAATGGTTTTACGCCACCAATGACTTATGAAGAAAGACTTGGTTCTTCGTAATGCCATTTCGACTGAGACCAAAGGGGAGTCCTTTGACCTGATCGGAGGGTACGTCATCACAACGTAACCGTGTCTCGCAGGGAATTGTCTATCTTGAGTCGATCAATTCAAATGTGTATTTCTCTCACCGCGGCAGATTTTCACAAAACACTTACACATATGGAGGGGAGTATTTTTGCAAAATACAAAACTCTCACAAAGGGTACAAAATGTTTCTACTCATAACCACTTTGAGAGATTTTCATGAAAATAGTTTTATGGCAACATAGGTTAGTCATGGAGTTATAAGGTGACTAAGGTTATGATAACCGTCCTATAATCCGCCAGAGCCGGAGGGATCTACCCAAGGACACCACCAATAGTTTGAACTTAGAAGTCCTTAGGTATGCTTATAAAAAGGAGAAAATGAGAATCGGAGAAAGAAGAAGTTGAAGAATTAAAAAGAAATGTAATGAAAAGGGTTAAAAGAAATAGCCCTCCAGATTATTCAACTTAGGGCAGACACCGGGTTCAACTCATATGCTACTAGTTGTCACTAGATGACACCGGTATTGAAGATCAAAGTCGTCATGGACCCAGTGACACATGCACTAAACCTTCTTAGCCACTCAAGTTTCTCCCAACAAAAGCTTGTTTCATTCTCACAAGGAACCCTACGTAAACTATCGGCTTTCTCTTAGAGATTGCTGGTATTGAAGAAGGAGACCCTCTCCCTAGTCTCCGCTTAGGTAAACCAAAGCGCACTATTGAGTTTAGAGCCATGAGATTCATCAAAAGATCTCTTAGGAACACTTGACATTTCATCACTTGTCGTTCAACAATAAGAACGCAAGTGATACTGTTCTAGAGTCCTACACAGATCTTAGCAATCTGTCAAGAACATTTATGAGAGGTTTACAACTGTGATCCTCAGTGATTGAATGGAAACTCCTGCCGTGGTCAACATCAAACAGCCCTGACAGCAGGTCACTTCGGTAACTCCTTGTGGGTTATGCTTTGTGTTGTCTCAAACGGTCAAGTAGTGCAGTCTGTGGTGATGCTTCTTGTACCTCAGCGACTCACCTGAATTATAGGTGTACTTCGGTACATCGTGTTATCCTACTTTAGGGAATCCAGTTCAGGAACAGCCTTTGCGAGAATTAGAGATGTGTTTTCACACTATGTTGTTAACAAGCTCGAAGTTCGAACTTGTAAGTGCTGGAAATCCCGCTAAGGAGATTCCTTTCAAGAATCGAGTCCTGAAGATGTGGGTCATTACTTGAACTTGTTTAAGGTAATGCCAACTGTCCCTTATGGTATTCGGACGGCTGATTCGCCCCGACCAAGGTGAATGGAATCAAGACATTCA
Organism: Chrysanthemum makinoi; assembly: GCA_910596185.1. Taxonomy (NCBI): domain Eukaryota; kingdom Viridiplantae; phylum Streptophyta; class Magnoliopsida; order Asterales; family Asteraceae; genus Chrysanthemum; species Chrysanthemum makinoi. The sequence goes on from OU343217.1 coordinate 74,789,619, forward strand.
TCAGAAGAACAATCGTAGTGGTCAATTCTCTAAGAAACGACCACAATGATCGATTGGTGTTTATCACTAACCCATTCTTATGTTTTCTTCTTATGGATGCTCCTGGGAGATGATCGTGCAGATCCTCCACATGCTCATACCAACAACAACACATATTGAAGTTCTCTCGAAAGGCAACGCAAAAGTCAGAATGATTCTTCTTCAAATCCAAAGAATCTACAAAGTATAAAGACTAAGAGAACTACATCTATTCTGATATCCAACATAAAATAGCGTGTGAGCATGTTGGAGAAGGACGTGGAGACACCTGAGCAATGAAGCAGACTTGATGCAGATCACAACAACATAACATCACCATATCCACACCAGAACAAAGAACAAAGATAAATGGAGACGTCAAAGCTAAAAATTTCTAAGAAAACAAGATCCTCACACTAGGGAGATTTTTTGAATCAAGTCACTTCTTCTCACAAGAAAGAAGAATGTCAGAAGACGTCAAAGCAACTATTACATCAGCACCAACAACGTTTAAAGATTACTTAAGTCATTAATTACCAACACATAGGGAGAGATTGTTGGAATCACTCCTAAACTATATTTCAAGTGTTTGTAATCAATAGGTAATAGGTTGCTTAATTAGGCTTTTATGTTAGAATTAATGGCAAAGCTTATGTAGAAAGCCCATAAGCCTTGGCCCAAGCCCATAAGGAAGGAAGGGAACTTGTAGTGTTGCCCTAGTCCCTTCCCCTATAAATAATGTTGTAAACCTTCATTTGAAGGTTGGTTGTTCACTTTACATTATATCCTATGCATAATCTTTCCCATTTCATACGTGTATATCATGTTTAAGTGTTCATTTGATCTCTCTTATCCATATTTCTACATAGATGCTTGTGTTACAATATGGTGACCTAACAATTTTTGACACGAGAAGAGTTCCATATCCCGACACCTACACTAGATGAGGTTTGTGAGGAATATTTTAGTTCCATGAAAGAAAAAAGTAAAGTTCTGAGTAATATTTGAAAAAGTAACCATAATAGTCATGTTATGGACATCGTAATAGATTTGTGTGACCCTCGCCCGCCAGCTCATCAGTATTTTTTCCATAATGATTTGAAATGCTTGTGCGAACTCGTTTGTGCAACTTTTTGATGTTAAACATTGCAAATAGAGAGTCTAATCAGCCCAGTACATCAAATATCGATTACATGTAAGTTTGTTCTGCTATATATTATTGATAGATTTTAAGGGGTTATATGCGAGTAACTCTTTTCAATTATAATTTTGTTGTTGTATTTCTTGTGTTTTTAGGGGTCAATTTAGCAGTGGTGACAAAACTAAACAGGTTGCTAGCACTAATAAAGCTGAGACAAGCTCAACAAGGAAAAATTCAAGAAAATCAAAGACTCAAGAAACATCACAAGGTTTCATGAATCCTAAAGCCAATATTGTGAAAGGGATCACAAAAGAAAGGGTTCAAGCAGATGGTCAAGGGACGGAGCATTGGTTCACAAACAACGATGGGAAGAGGGTATGTTGGAAAATTCTTGTTCTGTTATTGTAGCCATTTCATATCAAGAAACTGTTAGAACTAAATACGGATCAGGTTTTGGTTCGGATTGGCATGCCAAAACACCTTGGCCCAAGCATGACAAGTTAATGTAGTTAGGTCAACTATTCCAATCCTAACCCGTTTACATATAACTCAAACACCGCCTATTCAACCCGTTTTTCTAAACTGGTCGACTTGTTCAACCCATTTAAGTAATTTAACCCGTTTAACCCACTACAAACATAATTTATCTAAATTAAGAAAACCCCAAGTGGGTTAACCGTTCAACCTGTTTAACACACACACGGCCCGAAAACTGGTTAGCCCAGACCCTAACCCGTTTTTTTCCGTATCGGTTTTGGGTCGTGTTTTGTGTAAGGGATTGCCACCCCTACTTTTTTGACGGCATCTCTTTTTGTGTGGTATGATATAAATAGATTTTTCTTGTACTTTCAGGTTTATATAAGTAAAAATGGGCAAGAAATGACTGGCAAAGCTGCTTACAATTAAAGATATAAGCATCAGCTAAAGAGTTTAGAAGTTGAAGGACTAATGTTGTATATTCCAGAAGTACAAGGTGTCTATGTGGAAGATCTTATTATTGGAGCTATAAAAGGACAAGTCAAGCCAAAGTCTTCACATAGTTCTCAAATCGTCTGTGTGTGATAATATCTTTCTCTCTTCTCTCTTGTTCCCTGAGATAGAGAGAAACCTAGTTTTTGTGTAAATATTTCATCTGTTTTTACTTGTATTGTAGACTGCTATACTTTAGCAATTGTTAATAATAAGAGTGAGCCAAGGGATGGTTGGCTGGTTTCACTATCAAATCTGATTCTTTGTGTAAAATTAATTTGGTTTTATAAGTTTCTACATGGTATCAGAGACAAGTTGCTCTATACCAAAGTGATTTTAAAAAAAAGATCATAACGTTTTTGTTAAAACTAGGGTTTCTCAAATTTGGGGGTTTTGATCTATTAGTGTATATCTTGTGATTTTGAGTATAGATATTGGTTTCTTGATATCCGATCTTTAAGATCTGAAGGTTAATTGTAATTTCTAAAAATTAGGGTTTCTTAATTTTTGGGGGTTTTTTGATCCTGGTGGTTTCCTGACTAATTACTTCTTGATTTAGAAATCTTGTGAGTTAATTAGTTATCGGAGTGTGTTAATTTGATTTTTATCAAATTAGTTAAAATTAGGGTTTATTGTGTTAAACCCTAATTCAGGTTGTTTTATCTTGATACTATTGATAATCTGACTAGTTTTGGAAGCTTGCGTGGTTGTAATACCTCTCACGCCCTCTTTTAGGTTTTTTCTTAGGTTTTTTGTTGGTTAGGATTGTTTGGAGGTTGAGTAGATCAAGGGGTTTGTTTGTTGGAGTTGGTTGAGATTGTTTGGTAGTTATTTGTGGTTGAGGAGTTACAAGGTGTTGTTGTTATTCTGTTTATTTTTCTATTTCTTGATTGTGCATTTATTATTGTTTCTTTTTGGAGATCATCATGGTTGATGGTCCTGATGATAAGTGTAAGGGCCCTAAAGGGGTAAGTAGTGAATTAAAATTGGATATATATGACCCTTTATATTTACACCCTCAAGACATTGGTGCTCAATTGATTACCTTCAAACTTAAGGGTACTGAGAACTATAAGGTCTGGTCTGCTGCTGTGCAGTTGGCTTTACATACTAGAAACAAACTTTGTTTTATTAATGGGAAGTGTGTTAGAGATCCCACAGATGCTCTTTATCAGACACAATGGGATAGGTGTAATTCTTTGGTGTTATCTTAGATTCTTGGTTGTATTTCACAAGATCTTTATAAAGGTCAAGTGTTTTCTGTGAATGCCAAATCTGTGTGGGATGAATTAAGTGAAACATATAATAAAGAGGATGGTTCTGTGATATATAATCTGCATCATAAAATACATACTTTAACACAATCTGGAATGAGCCTTTCTAAGTACTATCATGAGTTTAATGCATTATGGAGGCAGTTTGACTCTCTTGTTGATCTGCCTACATGCATTTGTGAAATAGCTACCACTTTGAAAAAGCATTCAGATCTTTTGAGACTGATGCAATTTCTCATGGGTCTTGATGATAGTTTTAGCTCTGTGAGAAGTCTTATTCTCACTACTGATCCCTTACCTGATGTTAAGTCTGCTTTTGCTACTCTATCTAGAGATGAGTCTCATAGGAATAGTCATGTGGCTAGTAAGTTTGTTAAGAATGGGGCTGCAGCCTTTGCTATACTGGTAATTCTCAAAACAATAACTGGAACTCGCATAAAAACAGTAATAATAATAACAAAAGGTTTGGCAGGGTGTCAAATTTTGTCTGCAAGCATTGTAATATGACTGGTCATGCTATTGATAGATGTTATGAGTTAGTTGGATATCCACCTGGTTTTGGTAAAAAAAGGCAATGTTAACAATGTGATTGATAATAAGACTGATACTGGTAAGAGTACTACTCATACTCTTACTAGTGATCAGTATAACAGATTAATGGCATTACTTAGTGGTTCAGGTGATGCTAGCAAGGCTCATGCTAGTGTTGCAGGTACTGTTATTGCATCCAATTGTGTGATTAGTTTCTTTACTTGTAGGTTTTTTAATTTCAACTCTAATACAACTACCTATAGTACTTATATTGGGTGGATTATTGACTCAGGAGCAAGTCAACATATCCCTTTTAGTGCTACTCATCTTTATGACATTATGGACGTTTCTCATATAAATCTTACAGTTGCACATCCTAATGGGACTGTTGCACAGGTTAAACAAATTGGAAGTTTTAAATTTGGAAATAATCTTGTTTTAAAAGATGTGTTGGTTGTTCCTGGGTATCATGTGTGTTTGTTGTCTGTTCATAAATTGTCAAAAGATAATCAGGTGATTGTCGGTTTTAATGATAAGATTTGTAAAATTCAGGATTCAACTCAAAGGTTCCTGATGGGGACTGGTAGTGAAAAGGTGGTCTTTATTTTCTTGATGAAGGTAAGAGGGTTAATAATAGTAATATTAAGAGTTGTATTATGTCAAATTGTATTTGGCATAATAGGCTTGGAAACCCCCTCTGACCATGTCTTAACTGTGCTTAAAACTAAACTAAAAGACCTTAAGAGTACTAGTTCTGAACCTTGTGAGATATGTCATAAAGCTAAACAAACAAGAGAACCATTTCCTTTAAGTAATCATAAAACTAAACATATGGGTGATCTTGTTCATTTAGATGTGTGGGGTCCATATAAGGTGACCAGTAGAGAAGGGTTTAAGTATTTTCTTACTGTAGTTGATGACTACACCAGGGCTGTTTGGGTGTTTCTGATGAAAAGCAAAACTGAATTTTTTGATCATATTAATAGTTTTTATAATCTCATTAAAAATCAGTTTGAAAAAACTATTAAAGTTTTTAGAAGTGACAATGGGACTGAGTTTGTAAGTAAAAGTTTTGAAGTTTTCCTTTCTAACAATGGTATTTTACATCAAACTTCTTGTCCTTATACACCTCAACAGAATGGTGTAGCTGAGAGAAAACATAGGCATTTATTGAACACTACTAGAGCCCTCATGTTTCAGGGGGGATTACCTTTGAACATGTGGACTGAATCTATTCTAACTGCTACTTACCTTATTAACAGGTTGCCAACTGTTGTGTTGTCTGGTAAAAGTCCTTTTGAAATGGTGTATAATACTGAACCTAATCTGTTGAATCTAAAATGTTTTGGCTGCTTATGTTTTTCAATTGTTTTAAATGAATCTGATAAGTTTGCATCCAGATCTGATAAATGTGTGTTTGTTGGATATGCTTTTGATAAAAAAGGATACAAACTTTATAACATTGATCAAAAGAAATTTATTTTTTCAAGAGATGTAAAGTTTTATGAAACTGTGTTTCTTTTTAAGAATACCTCTTTCACTAAAGACTTTGTGTTTGATGATAATGGAATAAATGATGAAAATTTCTTTGATCAAGAATTTGATAGCAGTCAAAATAATTTTAGAACCAATGAACCCTATGATGATAACATAAGTAGTATAGATGGTAACAACAAATCTGAACCTGAATCTAGTACTCATAAGCCTAGTGTTAGCACTGTAGAAGGAGATGCTAGTGTTGATGAGCATCTACATACTAAAACTGTAGAATCTGCTGATACAGTTGATGTAGATATCAATTTGCCAGTTGATACAGTAGAGGATATAGACACAGTTAATGTAGACAACACTATGGACACTTCTAGTAGGAAGGACACTGATGATAGTGAGTACGCAACATAAATTGTTGTTTCTGATGGTATACAGGGTACTAGTAATGTTGATGATGGTTATATATCTAAGGGTGAGGATCTAGATATGTTTGGTAAAATGTTTGAGTCACCAGAACCAGCAGGGGCACAAACAGTTAGAAGGACTAGTAGAATGACAGCTTTACCATCTAAGTATAAGGATTATGTGCTTAATAAAAGTTATAAATATGGTATTGATAAAGTTGTTAAGTATTCCAACTTAAGATTTGATAACTTTGTATTCACTTCTAGTCTAAATAAAATATATGAACCTACCACTTATGAAGAAGTTGTCAAAGACAGCAGGTGGGTTGATGCTATGAATCAAGAAATTGAAGCTTTAAATAGGAATAGTACTTGGGAAGTTGTAGAGTTACCTGATGGTAGAAAAGCTATAGGCTATAAGTGGGTTTTTAAAGTTAAATACAAAGCTAATGGTGAAGTTGAGAGATATAAAGCTAGGTTGGTAGCTAAGGGGTATAATCAGAGAGAAGGAATTGATTATGAGGAGACTTTTTCTCCTGTTGTTAAAATTGTCACTATAAGATGTGTTTTAAGTATTGTTGTTAATAACAAGTGGCCATTATTCCAACTTGACATAAATAATGCATTCTTATATGGTGAATTAGACGAAGATGTGTATATGACTTTGCCAGAAGGATTTTCTGATAAAAATGATAAAAGAGTTTGTAAACTGGTTTAGTCATTGTATGGATTAAAACAAGCTCCTAGAAAGTGGAATGAAAAATTAGTATATGTGCTTAAAGAAAATGGGTTTATACAAAGTCCAAATGATTTCTCTTTGTTCATTAAAAATGAAAATGATGTTCTGTTAATTATGTTAGTATATGTTGATGATATTATTATCACTTGTTAATTCTGTTAGTATATGTTGATGATATTATTATCACTAGTAATAATACTAATGAAATTAACAAGTTTTAAAGTTTTTTAAGTTCAAAGTTTTTGATTAAAGACTTGGGTAAACTCAAATATTTTCAGGGAATTGAGGTGCTTGACATTGATAATGGGATTTGTCTTACTCAAAGAAAGTATTGTACTGAGCTCTTAACAGAGTTTGGTATGCTTGGTTGTAAGCCTTGTGGTTCTCTTATTGAAACTAATCCTGATAATAAAAAGCTTGTTTCTAAGTTTGGAGATGATGAACCTTTGTCTAGTATAACAAACTATCAAAAACTTGTGGGCAAATTAATTTACTTGACTTTGACAAGGCCAGATATTTCTTATGTTGTGCATTGTTTAAGTCAAGTAATGCATAAGCCTATGAAGTCTCATTTGAGGCTTGCTTTTAGAGTTTTGAGAGATTTAAAAAATGAGCATGGTCTTGGTATCACTTTTAAAGAAGGTGATGTTAAGAATATTAAAGTGTTTGTTGATTATGATTGGGCAAAGTGCAAAGTGACCAGGAGGTCTGTTACAGGTTATAGTGTGTTTCTGGGAAATGATTTGATTTCCTGGAAAAGTAAAAAGCAAGTTGTTGTTGCTAGATCTTCTACTGAGGTTGGGTTCAGGGCAATGTGTAATGTGTGTTCTGAAGTAATGTGGATCACCAAAATCATGGCTGATCTGCATGCTAGTGTAAGATTGCCTATGAATATGTTTTGTTATAACAGTTTTGCTATGCAGATTTCTGTTAATCCTGTGCTTCATGAAAGAAGCAAGCATTTGGAAATTGATCTCTATTTTTTTAGGGAAAAAGTGGCTGATGGTTTCAGTAAGCCAGTGAAGGTCAGAACTGAGGATAATGTTGCAGACCTATTCACCAAAGGTCTTAACATTACTAATCATAACAGTTTTTGCAAGGTTCTTGGTCTGTTTAATGTGTTTCAGGATAATCCTGAAGATCAAGCTAAGGATGATGGGGGAGCTTCACGAAGCTAATGCTTATGGGAGAGTGTTAAAGATATAAGCATCAGCTAAAGAGTTTAGAAGTTGAAGGACTAATGTTGTATATTCCAGAAGTACAAGGTGTCTATGTGGAAGATCTTATTATTGGAGCTATAAAAGGACAAGTCAAGCCAAAGTCTTCATATAGTTCTCAAATCGTCTGTGTGTGATAATATCTTTCTCTCTTCTCTCTTGTTCCCTGAGATAGAGAGAAACCCTAGTTTTTGTGTAAATATTTCATCTGTTTTTACTTGTATTGTAAACTGCTATACTTTAGCAATTGTTAATAATAAGAGTGAGCCAAGGGGTGGTTGGTTGGGTTCACTATCAAATCTGATTCTTTTTGTAAAATTACTTTGGTTTTATAAGTTTCTACACTTACATTCACTATAAAAAGGTACTTCTGCTCAATTATGTTTATCTCCCAACTTCTTTACCTTGGTTTGCTTTATATTAATAAACTTTATGTTTAAAAATATTTTGTGTATAAATATGATCTGACCTCAATTATGTTGCTTTTGTCCTTTAGCAAATCTGATTTCTTGAAGAATATCTGCTTGTTTTGACAGGAGAGAGGAGGATTTAAAAATAAAAAGGCGAAGAAAACTTCCATCAAGAAGAAATGAGTGTTGATCATGTGGCTGAAATGTGAAATTGGTATATACTCCTGTTGAGATACTAAGAAACTGATTGGGATGTTCAAAGGCAGTTCGCTAATCGAAAACATAGAATATAGCAGAAGCTTTCCAAAATTCAAGTTGTAGTCAAGACCTTTTTTTTACTAACAAACATATTTAAGACCTGAGTGTAGTTTTAGAATTTGAAGCTTTTTAAGAACTCTTATAGTTATAATTGGATATCACTTTGATGGAATGAAGTTTGAGCCTAAAGTTTGCTAATTTGAAGCTCGTGTTATGCAAAATCAACAGTGTATTTGATGATTAAAAATAAAAGGAAACATTTGCTATTTTTGTAACAAATTGGAACTTGATATTATCTTTTAAAAATGTCAGATCAAACTGGGTCAAGAAGATGACCCGTGAAAAAAAAAAAGTTCATTACAATGTTAGTTTTCTCCAAATTGTTAGAAGTTATACTTGCAGGCTCTCAACTTGTAGAAAATATTTTTAACCATTTTTGAGGGCTCGTCATTATTAGAACACGTAATTTTCAGGAAGTAAAGTTCATATTGGTTTGGGAAAGTAATAAGATGTATGTTGAAGTCAAAGTAAAAAACGAGTGATTCACGTGAGCTTAGCTATATCTCTTAAATGAATCTTATCTTTCTTGACCAAAATAATAGCCTTATGTTATTGAGTCTTTGTCTTGTCAAATCTCAATATACACTTAATCATCTCATCCAAGTTTTCTTTGCAATTAGTTAAGATAATTCTCTTAAACAACAAATCCTTAGATAACAATTAGAATGGCATCTACTTCATCTTCATCCATTCAAAAGAGCTTCAAGTACGATGTTTTTTTGAGTTTTAGAGGTGAGGACACCCGTAACAGCTTCGTTGGCCATCTTTATCAAGCTCTTAAGCAAAAAGGCATTATAACATACAAGGATGATGACAAAATCGAGAAAGGGAAAACAATTGATGACCAGCTCATCAAATCCATTGACGACTCAAGATTCTACATTATCGTTTTTTCCAAGAACTATACATCTTCGTCTTGGTGTCTAGATGAGCTTGTAAAGATTATGGAGTGTCAGAATAGAGCTGAGCAGACTGCTTATCCTGTCTTTTTTGATGTGGAGCCCACCGAAGTCCGCAAACAAGGTGGGGCAGTAAAAGAAGCCTTTGCCGAATACGAAAAGATCAAGGAGGCTGCTGGAAACTGGAGAGAGGCTATGAAAGAAGCATCAAAACTGGCTGGGTGGGAGTTGAAGGCGACAGCTAACGGGTAATTTAGATTCATCCCTGTAACCATAGAGAGACCATCAGTGTAACTTTTCTAAGTGGGAAAAAAGTCAAAATACTAAAGGTGAAAGTCAACGTAAATAAAAAAACCTATAACTTTTCTAAGTGATAACCGATCAAACAGGTCAAGTACCGGTCAATATTACGTACATTGTTAAAAATTTGAAAGTATTTTGGCGATTCTGATAATAGATAAAGTTGGTTACGTATTTCGTTTATTTTGAAAAAATATGTTACGTATTTTTAGACTTCACCTAATCTATTTTATAATTAAAATGTGATTATATGATCAGAATGCTATTACTATTATTTATAAATCTAAAATTAAATGTTTATGTGGGATTTAAGCAAGCAAATTAAAATAAATGTTCGTTATGTTACAGGGATGAATCTAAATTGATCCAAATAATCGTCGACAATATTTTTAGAAAGCTCTGTTCCATTAGTTTGAGTATTGATGGAAACTTGGTAGGCATAGAGATGCGAAAAAAAGAAATTCTTTCATCTTTAGATATTCGCACTAATGGTGTTCGCATGATTGGAATCAAGGGGATGGGAGGTGGTGGGAAAACAACTTTAGCGAGAGCTGTTTATGATCAAATATCCAATCATTTTGAGGGAAGAGGCTTTGTTGAAAATGTTAGGGAAGTTTCAAACATTCCTTTGTTAGGTTTGAAGACGCTACAAGAACAAATCCTAAGGGATGTTTTCGATGATAGAAATATCTCCATTAGTGGTGTTTCTGATGGGAAAAACATGATGATCCAGATGATGTGTCGTAAAAAGGTTCTTGTTGTTCTAGATGATGTAGATCGATGTGACCAGCTTGAGGCCTTAGTTGGTGATCTTGATTATTTGAAGTCCGGAAGTCGCATTATTATTACAACAAGAGATGAGCAGGTGCTAGTATCACATGGAGTGAGCTTGATATGCAACATCAATTTGTTGACGGATGAGGAAGCAGTTTGTCTCTTTAGGAGATATGCATTTGGAAAGAAATCCAAATCAAGGGTTCCATGAGATGTCACGACAAGTTGTAAAATATGCTGCGGGTCTTCCTTTAACGATAAAAGTTTTGGGTTCATCTCTCCGTGGTAAAAGTGAGCTCGAGTGGAAAGATGCTTTAGAAAGACTAAAAAAGGTTCCGGAGCACGAAACCCAAGTAATCTTGAAAATAAGCTATGATGCTCTAGAGAATGATTACAAAGAAATATTCCTAGATGTGGCATGCATACTCAAAGGTGAGCAGAAAGACAATGCAATCCGAGTGCTTGAAAGCTGTGGGTTTCATGGTAGGATTGGTTTAAGAGTTCTTGAGCAGAAATGTCTCATAAATATATCTCAAAGTGGATCTTTGGGCATGCATGATCTTATTGAAGAAATGGGCAAAAATGTTGTGTGTCAATCCCACCCCAACGAGCCTCACAGAGATAGCCGATTGTGGATTGAAGAAAAAATTGAAGATATACTGGATAATGATCTGGTAAGTATCAGATTTAATTGTAAGTTTGAGAAAACTAAGTTGTTTCATTTTTTATGCCACAGTTCTGATTACTGATTTTTTGGCTTTCAGGTCAATGAAGCAATAAGATGTATAAAACTGTCGCAATCAAAACTTAAGTTTGAAACTGTTATGAGAGGTCTCAGAAACATGAGGAAACTTAGAGTTCTTTACATGTGTTCTAGAGCTAACTGGAATTACAAAAAAGTTAGCCAGCACTTTCCAGATTCTTTACAATATCTTAGTTGGAGATGTTACCCTTTATTGTCTTTACACAAAACATTTCAAGCAGACAATCTGGTTGGACTTGAAATGTCTTTTAGCTCAATAGTACATATTTGGGAAGGGGGAAAAAGGAAGGTAATATAACGGTTCATTGGCTGTTTTTCATGATTATATATAACGATATACATCTACATTGGTTTCTTATTATATGTTTATCTTGTTTTGAATTGTTCATGACAGGTCCTTAATAAGCTGAGATTCCTTGACCTCAGTTACTCAAAGTTGACAATATTGAACCTTGAGGTGACTCCGAAGCTCGAGATATTAAAACTTGAGCATTGTAAAGATTTAAAAGAACTTTACAATCCCCATGGATGCCCAAAGCTCCAATATCTCAACCTTGATTTTTCAGATTTGAGGAATCTTAGCCTTGGGCCGACTCCGGATCTTGACAGGTTGAGTCTTGGAGGATGCTCTAATTTGCTACAACTTCGCATGTCCCAATGTCCAAAGCTCAAAGTCCTCAAGCTTAATGGCTCTGAGTTGAGGACCCTCGAGCTTGGGCTGACTTTGGATCTTGAGACATTAAGTCTTGAAGGATGTAATTTGGCAGAACTTCACATGCCCAGTGAATGTCCCAAGGTCAAATTCATCAGTTTCCGTAATTCAAAGTTAAGGACCCTAGACCTTAGGCTGACTCCAAATCTGGAGAGGTTAGATCTTAAAGACTCTTCAAATTTAGTAGATATTAATGCTCCTGATGGATGTCTAAAAAAGCTTGTCTACTTAGACTTAAGCGGTTGTGGGAGGTTTAAATCCTTTTTGTTTGACAAACAGTCTAAACCACTTAAGGTTGGTTCTTTATCAGAGTTACATCTCATTTGCGAGTCGATAGATATATGCCCATTGCATCCCGACAATGGTTCTCCAAAGTTCCTGTTTACATGTTTTTATAAAGAAAATCCATCAGCCTCATCGTTTGGAAATCTTGAGAAGCTTATTTCTATTAATCAGTGTGTTTGCGCAAACTTTGAGAGTTTTTCAAGAACCATTTGTAGTTTAAAATTCTTAAGAAAGCTTACACTTGAAGGTAGTTTACTAGAAGTGCCAAAGGACCTTCACCACGTAGAATGTCTAGAGGAGCTAACTGTATCAAATACAAAGATTGAACATCTTCCCGAAAGTGTTTGTAGGTTGAAACAACTGAAATCTATAAAACTTATAGATTGTAACAATCTTTGGAGGTTACCCAAGAATTTTGGCAATTTAAAATGTCTAGAGGAGCTAACTGTATGGAATGCAGAAATTATACATGTTCCATATAGTGTTTTTAAGTTGAAACAGCTAAAATCTCTCAAACTTAGATCTCGTTGGGATCTTGACATATTAACTGCAGATTTTGGCGAATTAGAATCTCTAGAGAAGCTAATGTTGTCATCTACTGGAATTAGTCGTCTTCCAGATAGCATTTGCATGTTGAAACATCTGAAATATCTTGAAATTGAATGGTTGAGACGGAACCATATGAAGTTACCGGAGAATCTTGGCCGATTACAATGTTTAGAGATGCTAATTATAAGGTGCTGTGTATCTGCTGTGATACATAATTTACTATCGATCATAACAAATGAACCATTTCCTGCATGTTTCATTGCCAATCAGCACTTCATCGAACCAAAATGAACTCGAAGCTCATTCTCCGAGCCCAAGACTTTGTTCTAGCGCAATCAATTTTGCCATCTCTGAAGGATTTCGCCAAATGTTGGGAGCGTATTTGTGTTTATTTGGGGACATCAATCACTCTCACCATCACTGTTGTATCATCTTATAGATTAAGCTCTAGTGTGGTGTGAAGATACTTTGTTGGTCATCAACAAGATAGTTTTATTAGCATCAATGTATGATATGTTATTAGGTACATTCGCAAACAATGATTATTTTTCTTTTTATCATTCAGAATTAATGTTACAAAGTTTATTCATGGAGTTCAGTTTACGCAGCCAAGTTGTTCAGAAAGTCAATTTGTGTTTTTAATGAAAGGTTTATAAGTGATGTCAATATATTCGTGAAGATCATGTTAAAAATAGATTCATGAAAGGTTTATAAGTGATGTCAGATCATCAAGAAAGTTTTGATTTAAAGAAGGGAGTGAAAAGTCTGGCCGAAGCAAACTACTACAAGAATACTACCGACAAAAATTATGCTATGATTTACTCAGTTGATTTCCAAACTGTTTTGATAATTCCAATGCTAAAAATTTGAAACGTTTTAGATTATTTTTCACAGTTTCACGATAACGGTGTCTTTGGATGTGCCGTGAAAAATGTGATAACAGTAAAAACATTAACCTTATAGTGCTTGCTATTTCTAAACTACATATTTTTTAGTGATACATACATTAACAAAAATCACAAAATTCTATTATAGAGATAAAAAAAAAAGTGATTTGGTTATTATATTATACCTTTATCGTTTGAAACGACGTCATTTAAAAGGGCTCAAAAACGACGTTGTTGGCCCAAAATCAATGTCCATATGTTTTGCCACGAAACGGTGTCATCGAAGTTGTCTAACATGGTTGTCCCAAATCATCGCCGTCTTTCCCACTTTTACTAAATTAAATATCATTTGAAGGTTTATTTGCTAAAACCTTATCCTCGTCTGGTAGCTTCCATCATCCTTTTCCATCATGCAAATCGATGCAACATGCCCACTTTCTATTCCTATGTTTGCAGTTTTTGAGAATTCAGAGATTGTCTGATAAAATCTAATGTTTTGGGTAATTTTCAAATCAACAAGATTACACAAAGAAAGAAAGAAGAAGAATATTAGACACATAAAGCCTCAATTTTCTAATCAAGGGTTTTCATGTCAGTAGAATTTATGAGGTTTGTTTTTACCTTTTTATTAAAGAAATATTTGAGGGTTTTTGAAATCGTAGTGTCAAGTGAAAATTTTGTGTTGATCAATTTGTAGGTTTGGTTTTTTTGTTATTAATTTTGATAATTTTAATTCTTTTTAATTGGTGGAGAAAATAGGGTTTCTAGAAAATAGCTAAAATATGAAATTTTAGTGATTTGTGTGTTTTGGTAATCACCAGGATGACTTTTGGAGTTTATGAACACGTGTTGTACCAAAAAAGATATTGACATGTGATGGTAGAGTTTGAATGAGTTTGAGTGGATTCGAGCAAAGGTGAGATTATCCGCATGTTGGCGGGGCAACTTACTATAAAAGGCAACGATTATGAGCGTTATGGTAAAATGTATAATGAATAATTGTTTTCATAGTCAATGTTAAGATTTCTATATCATTATTGTTTTTATAAGTGACTTATATATGAGTGAGTATTTATTTGAAAAGATGAAGATGACGAGATTCCTAATGGTGACGACCATGTTGGTGAGGGTGGTGAAGGGGGTTGTAGGTTGTAGAATAGTGGTGATGTAGAGGAAGAGAGTGTTTGGCTTAATGTTTAGATGTGGGTTGAAAAGTTTGTTTAAAATTATTGAGATAAATGTGACAAGGAGATGTTGAAGAAAAGGGTTTTTTTTTTTAGTTGATAATAGGAAATGTCATGGACTATTGTTGTTATAGGGTATTTGAATAAGAAATGCTGAAAAGACGATAAATCTCTTGCAGCTAATGAGAATTTTAATCAGTGTTAGGGTTTCGGATCCTTAGCGAAGCAAAATCAAGATGTTAAGGACCATGGGTGGAATTTTGTTGATCTTAGGACTAAACCCAAGAAAATGAAATACCCGAGGGACCAACTGTGTAATTTACTCTTTTATTTAAAACGATCATCTTCTTCACCCTGACATCTGATTTGACCGGTTAACATTTTTCGGAAACTACTGTATAATTTTGTTTTGACAATACCTCCCATAAATTGAGTTTTTAATTAATAGATGCAAAATTTATTATCAGTGAATAAATTAACTTTATTAACTACAGAAACATAGACCAACTATAGAGTTTTGGCTACCAAATAAAAAACTGAAGCGATTGAACTAAAACATAAAACAGAGACTCACCTGATACGCTTACACAGCGAGTTCGGGGTCAAAGGAACTTCTTTTTCGTCGAGCAAGTTTTTCAACACCCTAGGCAGTGAACCTAATCGTTGTAGTGTAGTATTAGGGTAAGCCACGGGAATTGATATCGTTCTCTAGGGGAACAGGAATGCTAGTGAGAAGTTACTACGCTAAGGTTGGGGTTGAGGAATATTATTTTTTTTTTTATCTTTTTATGTTTTTTAGAAAATGGAAAGGTACGAATCTCGGGGTTTGAATTTGGGGGGTTGGTATTTCTACCGATTACTTCTACTATCTAATTATCTAATTAACTAAGGTGAGGGTAGTCTATGTCTATTGTTGTGTGCTCGTATGATGATTAAAAATGTATTTGCTTAGGCTTTATTACTCCCTAGTTATCTCCTATTGATGGTTGAATTGTCACGTCCTTATTCTTAATCGCGTTATGTCTTTAAGGTCGTAGGGTATGCGTTTATCCCAAACTCTTTGAAGCTACCAAAGGTTAATGACTACAAAATCTCTAGGATTTATAAACTTTAACTCTAATGTATTCTTTGAATGTATAGCCTACAATTACCCTAGGTGATTATAAACTAAGGTTCAACAAAGATTAATCAAGCATTAATAACACAACGAATGACCTATCGCAATACTAGGTCAATCACAACTAAGACAAGAGAAACCAATCAATATTCAATAACTAAGTTTCATACTACCTAAGCAAACACACAAGTAAATTAGCCGGACATGGGGAACATGCAAGCATACACACAATCAATTGAAGACATAATTAAATTAATGAAGTAAAACACTTATCTTGATGTAAGATAGGGTATGGAACCCTAAAATACTGTACAAGACAGCCTTGGTTCGGTTTAGGTTTTTACTCCACAAAACTACGCACACAAAACTAAAAAATTCGGTTTCTATATATAAGGTTACAACTGCGACGGCATCACCCTTTAGTTTGTGACGCCGTCGGGTCGCCGTCATTAGGGTTTCGTCTTGGCCACGTTAGCATTGTGACAGCGTCACCTTATGCCGTGATGCCGCTCCTTCAGTCCTGACGTCGTCCTGGATCAAATCTAGGTCGTCTGAGCTGTGATGCCCTACTCTTTTAACACCTGATGTCGTCACTTGTAAATAAGCATTTGGCACTGAGTCGTCACAAAATTTGTTCCGACGGCGGCCACAAGTATAACCGACGCCTTCCCTTCAATTCAGCAGCTTGAGTGTCTCGATTCTTGACTTTGGCTATTTTCTTCGTATAATCGCGCCTTTTCGTCCGAATAAGTGTCATTCCAGCAATTTGCCTTCAAGAGACCTAAAAAGTGAAAATGAACGATATTAAGTAATAACGGATACAAAAGTGATCAAATAAGGGCTTAAATGACCCCTCAAAAAGGTACATTTTAAAACCTTATCAAATATCCCTACACTTGGTATTTGTTTGTCCTCAAGCAAATGTGCTTTTAGCCTATTAATTTATAAGTTAGAGGTCATGAAGCATTAGTTTAGAACGATTCACAACACATATAAGCCCCGCAAAAGTCATAACAAGCACGGAAATTACATACTAGCACCTCACATGGGGTGTTTGGATACTCACATCTCTCGGGTGTATATGAAATATAACAAGTTGGAAATGGAAGATAAACACTTATTAACCGGTCCTAGTACATAGATTACCATATGCTTGAGACTAGATCAAACCTCCTTTGCTTTGGCGTAAGCACCTAGGAAAGACTATCCAAGAGGTCTTTAAAAGGGTTGTAACGTTAGGCTTACGGTAGGGAAACAAAGGGTTTGGTGGCAAGTTAAAAATCTTTATGTTACAAGCATGCGAAGAATGGAGTTGCTAAGCTAAGACTCGACACTCTAAACTCTAGATAACTAAAATAAACAAACATAAATTTAAAGATAGATGTAGGATGGTAGCCCGTATGTTTTTTTTTTTTTTCATTTTTCATTTTTTTTCAACACTCTATTTTTTTTCTTTTTTTTTATTATTATTTTTTTTTTCGGTTTTTTTTTTTCATATACACTTTTACTCTACCATCCTCTACGATACATCAAAATGATAGGGATTTATAGGCACATCCCTAAACTTGAGTTTTTTATTACTCTAACACTAATTTGACCCGAATTGAAAAGATCAAAACACTTGGAGTACATTATTACGCAAATAAAGGGAATTTGAATTTAACGTTCCCTTCCCGTCATTTCATAAAGTTTAACTTTTCCCATGAGTCCCAATCGTCCCAAAACTGTGTACAAAGGATATGACTCGACTTAGCAACTTATGCAAGCAACAAGATAATTGAACTAAGGGTTTAGTGTGATAACAATAATGCACTAAAAGTGAGTGCATAGAAGGTAGGCTAAGGCAATTTGGGTGTACATTTGGGGGTGGATTGTAAACAATGCTCTTCATTGATATTCCAAAAAACCGAAACATCACGAGAACCGCGAAAAGGATAGGCTCTGAGGGGTTAACTAGGGGTATGGTGTACTAAAGATGAGTACAACGCAAAGGTGTGGGGGAATTACTCAACCGATGATGAAGAAGTAATTATATTACAGGTATCAAACAAGGGTTATCCTAATGCCTCTTATCATTTAGTTATTCCTAACTACACAAGTGTAGTCTTACTAGCGATCTCGGGATGAATCACAAAACAAGTTCTAGAATCTATTATACTACTGGTTCACACTCTAAGCATCAAAGATGAATGCTTTAATTCCTACAAATCTAAGGGCGATCCTCATATTTTGGGTGGAATTTAAGTGGTAAAGGGTTTTTGTGCTAGTCATATAACTTCCTATCCATGAGACGTTGTATTAAGACTAATGGCCCACTCCTATATGTCATGAAAAATTTTAAATTCGGTGCCAAAATTACCCTAACCGATATTTCTCATGGTTTATTGCACAAATGAAATTGGACAAAGCAAATAATCAAGGATAAGCATAGTTTCAATGTTCCCGTTTTATTTTCCCTCCCTACACTTAAACTGAACATTGTCCCCAATGTTCCCCGAAAGTATCAAAGTTATGATAATGGAAGGTAATAAAAGACGAAAGAAACTAATACTCCCCTGATTAGCTCGGTAGGATCTGTGTGAAGTGGTGGTTACATCATTCTTCAAGAAGAACGTTTGCGTTAAAAGTTCTTTTTCATCTTATGTATTTTCTTCTTGGTAAATTAAACCTGCACACTTGAAGAAAACAAACGAAACCTTTGCGTAAAATTGGCGGTAACAATATATATAAGACTCTACTAAACTAGGATATAATGCTTGTGGAATAGATGTTTACAGATTTTCTGGAAAATTAAAACCTGGAAAATTCCAAAAAAATTATAAGTAGCTCAGAAAACGAGAGTGATAAGTAAGTCTTCTGCCCTCCTGACGCCGTCAGGTTGCGATCCTGACACCGTCAGGTTATCCTGACAGAAACTGGTCTGCGATTTTCTGAAAAAAAATTCTTGAAAATTTACATCTTTAGAATCTGGAAAAATTTCCTGCAAAACATCCATTATGACTCGATACAAGCATTTGACTCGAACAAACACACATGTATATCTTTTAATTAATTGTAATTCTCATGTTCACGTTTCTTTTGAAAACGTGTGTAATCCTCCCTACACTTATCCCTTATGTAAAATACTTTTATATGTAATTAAGACGGGGTTAAAGACAAAATAAAGCATTTTTACAAATTTAAACATGAGAATAAACAATAAATAAAAGATACACGACACACAAACAAGCAAACAATTAAGCATGGGTTGCCTCCCACGAAGCGCTTTTCTTTATTTATGAGTCTTGTAGCTAGACTCGAAGTCGTGCCCCTACGTTGTCCTAATCTTAGAGGCCCATTCGATCTCCTTAACCCTTCTCTCATCACGAATATATTCAGGGCCTAACTCAAGACAAGCAGTGTAGTAAACCTTGTTCTTCCAATCTACTTCAAATGCCGGAAGTTGTCTACGTCTAAATTATCAATACCCTCAAACTTCTTATTTTTGTAGGGCATTATATATTTAACACTCTCGGCTCCATTTGAGAATTCGACTATTCCTTCCTCTCGATCATAAACCATCTTAGACTCCTCTATAAATGGTCTCCCAAGTATCACATCCCCTAAAAACCCATCAATGATGCCCTTAACATTTTCCAAGATCATGAAATCACACCTATATGTGAAGTTACCTACGAAGACATGCAATCCTTTAACCCTCCCAACATAGTTACTCTCTTTCTTAGGGCGAAAGGGGTCCCTCATAGGTTCTAGTTTTTTGCTCATGATCCAATTGTAGTAGAGCCTAGACATTATATTCATGGGTGCTTTATAGTCAATATAAGTGTGATCCCTATATAAGTATCCAATCATGCACGGTATCTTGATATTTTTAGGGTTACCCCTTCTTATGCGAGGTTCGAAAGGTGGTCTCGGGAAGTTAACTACGTTATAGTGATAAGTGGTTTCCTTCCCTTTAGGGTATGAATCGAAATACTCCCTAAGTTTCTCCTCCTCCTTACGATCCTCCATAATTTCTAGCACCATATAATCTCCATCTTCCAAGTCATCATCCGAATCACTTAAGGTCGAATCACTATCTAGAGTGCTAGTAGATTCTTTAATGGCTTCCTCAAGTGCATTTTCAATTATCCTATTCAGTTTCCTAAGCTCTCCAATTTCACTAACAATACTAGCTCGAAGTTGGTTGGCAAAGGCTGGATCAAGTGGTGGGTATTTGTTAGGTGGTAAAGTGTTGTTTGGTGGGTTATCACCTTCCATGATAAAAAGTGATGGGATACGAACAAAGGTCGCGAAGAAGGGGGATAGACTACGAGGAAGCTAAAAATGGGAAAAAATCTTACTTAATAGGAATCAAGCAAGGAAACCTAGACGAGGTGGACTCGCGGCGCCAAAAACTTGATACGCTTACACAGCGCGTTCGGGGTCAAAGGAACTTCCTTTTCGTCGAGCAAGTATTTCAACACCCTAGGCAGTGAACCTAATCGTTGTAGTGTAGTATTAGGGTAAGCCACGGGAATTGATATCATTCTCTAGGGGAATAGGAATGCTAGTGAGAAGTGACTACGCTAAGGTTGGGGTTGAGAAAGATTATTTTTTTTTTTATCTTTTTATGTCTTTTAGGAAATGGAAAGGTACGAATCTCGGGGTTTGAATTTGGGGGGTTGGTATTTCTACCGATTACTTCTACTATCTAATTATCTAATTAACTAAGGTGAGGGTAGTCTATTTCTATTGTTGTGTGCTCGTATGATGATTAAAAATGTATTTGCTTAGGCTTTATTACTCCCTAGTTATCTCCTATTGATGGTTGAATTGTCACGTCCTTATTCTTAATCGCGTTGTGTCTCTAAGGTCGTAGGGTATGCGTTTATCCCTAACTCTTTGAAGCTACCAAAGGTTAATGACTACAAAATCTCTAGGATTTATAAACTTTAACTCTAAGGTGTTCTTTGGATGTATAGCCTACAATTACTCTAGGTGATTATAAACTAAGGTTCAACAAAGATTAATCAATCATTAACAACACAACGAATGACCTATCGCAATACTAGGTCAATCACAACTAATATAAGAGAAACCCAATCAATATTCAATAACTAAGTTTCATACTACCTAAGCAAACACACAAGTAAATTAGCCGGACATGGGGAACATGCAAGCATACACACAATCAATTGAAGACATAATTAAATTAATGAAGTAAAACACTTATCTTGATGTAAGATAGGTATGGAACCCTAAAATACTGTACAAGACATCCTTGGTTCGGTTTAGGTTTTTACTCCACAAAACTACACACACAAAACTAAAAAATTCGGTTTCTATATATAAGGTTACAACTGCGACGACGTCACCCTTTAGTTTGTGACTCCGTCGGGTCGCCATCATTAGGGTTTCGTCTTGGCCACGTAAGCATTGCGACGGCGTCACCTTATGCCTGTGACGCCGTCTCCTTTAGTCTCTGATGTCGTCTAGATCAAATTTAGGTCGTCTGAGCTGCGACGCCCTACTCTTTTAACACCTGATGCCGTCACTTGTGAATAAGCAATTTGGCTACTGAGTCGTCACAAAATTTGTTCTGACTGCGTCACAAGTATAACCTGACGCCGTCCCTTTTCAATTCAGCAGCTTGAGTGTCTCGATATCTTCGTATAATCGCGCCTTTTTGTCCAAATAAGTGTAATTCCAGCAATTTGCCTTCAAGAGACCTAAAAAGTGAAAAGGAACGATATTAAGTAATAACGGATACAAAAGTGATCAAATAAGGGCTTAAATGACCCCTCAAAAAGGTACATTTTAAAACCTTATCATCACCCTATAAGGGTCTAATTTCAATTCCTTCAATAATAAGCCCACGAAGATACTTCTGACAGGGATGCTCAAACTTAAAATTCATTGAAAATATTTCTAGAGTCTTTCGGGTTTGAAACTGCGATACTTTTACTTCCATCCAACCATCGTTCCTTTGTTGTGGAACAACATTTCGTCTGGGTTTATTCAGTGGGTCATGGGTGTTTTCGTCAAGCTTTGCTCCGATAACTGGGGTGTGTGGAGGCCTTACTAAATAGATATATGATCCATTAAGCTTGCTACGACCATCATTTCTCCACACATACATAGGAGCCTTAAATTTGGATTCGTCGTGTGGTAATTTGTAGATAAGATAACTTTCATATCTTGTTTCCGGGGACAGTAGTACTTGCTTATTAATTTCACACTTAATTTCAAAATCATATGTGGTAGTTATCACAAGCACTTCTCTAAAACTAAAAAAATAATAATAATAAAAAAATAATAAAAAAATAAATCTACTTTAATGGCACTTTATTTCAAAATCATATGTGATAGCATCATTTCCAACCTTTGGCCGATTATGCCAAAGTTGCAACATTTCAAATGAGAATCTATAACAACACCCCCTTTATCGTATACACACACCCTTTTATGCATTAGCGGTGTTGTACGGTGTGCATCATTGATGTATTTTTGTACTTTTTTTATACTATGAGGGTGTTGCTATAGCAACCCCCATTTCAAATGCGTTTTATTCGTTGGTGAATGCAATGTGTATGTGCACATGTACAAGAATCTAGCAAGAATATAGAAAAAGACCTTGATTTATCAGAAGACTTAAATGTCGAGCACCCCATGTCGTCCACTCTCAAAGTCGCTCTTGCAGATAGCATTTGACATTTTTTCCCATATTTATCAACATTGAACCACTATCAATCGATATAGACGTGTAAGTATATGAAAATTATGTCCAAAAAGGTTGAATCGTGTCTAGAAAAAGGTTTTATAAAATAGTAGTTGTATCATTTTTCATAAAGTTTAGACTTAACTACATATTTGGTCCTTATGTTTTATCAGGTATTTCATTTTCAATCCATTTTTTTAAGTATCCATCCTGTCCAAAAATGAAATGCCTGTAACAGGTTTGGTCCAACTTTCATTGCCGTTAGTTTAACTAGTTAAAAAATATGAAGTCACCCTTGCCTGGATACTCAAAATAACTAAAATACCCTTTTCTTCATATTTTTTTCTTTTTCATTTTTCTTCTCTTTTTTATTAGTATTGTTATTTAAACAAACCACTATACACAAATCAATAGCAAAACCACAAAAACTTCCAAAAACAATTCCATATTTAGCCAAGATCAATTAAAAAAAACCTAAAAAAGCCAAAACCATAAGATTTCACACGAAAAAACCAAAACAATAAAAAACAAAAAAACAAAAACAAAAACAAAAAACACAACTATGGTTTTTATTGATTGAGAAAGAGAAGGTGTGAATGTGTCTGAGTGTTGTTGGGTGGGTGTCAATTCCAACAATTAATTTTGTTTCAAACTGTAGATTAGATCTTAGATGCGGTGGAGACATGGTGGATTTGTGGTGGTTGAGGAGTGTTGTTGTGGTGATGGGGGTGGTGATTTTAGAAAATCCGGAAATTCTTTTGAAAATATGTGACGGAAGGTTTTGAAAATAAGAGGGAGATGCATCTAAGTGCATCTGAAAGTGTGATCGTGGTTTTTGTTCACCCTTCTCAATTTATTTTTTACTCTCATTTGATCGTAACTCACCTACGAAAAGTCATCCAGTGAGAAGAAAACTATAACTTATTGTTGGGTTTTACTAATCATAACAATTATAAAAACATGTAAACATCATCAAAGCATGCATCGGAAGTAATAAGGAATAATATATGTAAGTAATTAACTGAATAAGAATATGCGTACCTTTTAGCGAATCAAGAAACCAAACGATAATGTGAACAAGGAACAAAACCCAAAACCCTAACTTAGGGTTTATATAAATCGACCCACAAAGAAATCGACCACCACAAATCCCACAAACACAATTGTATTTGTTCTTCGTTCTTGTACACACGCATTAATCGCATTTGATGTGAAAGCTAGGTTCTTGAATCACAATTAAAACCAAACACTTGTTTCTTGGTTTGGAAAATCGAAACCCTTGGGTGAGAGTTTGGAACCGATAGGCCAAGCAAGAGGGAGGAGAGGAGAAAAGAAATTAGGTTTTCAAAGTGATCCAAGGTTAGGAGAATTATGAATACAAGGGATTGTATATATAGTTTCTCAAAACTTGGTGACCAAGAAAACTCTCCCCTTGGGCTTTAGGAAGCTACGACCGGCCATGGTACCCAAGGAGGGGTTCCAGAATTTTCTTGTCCACTAATTTCATCTCTAGTCCTCGTAGTTTACATTTAACGACCATTAGTCAAACCTCGTTAAATATTAACTATCGTTAAGTTTTATTTCGTGACAAATAATTAATAATAACGTTTATATATATTAATTATTTTAACATCAACTCTCATAATGTATTCCGTCTCGAGTTCGAACTGTCATACATATATTTAAAATATCCATAAAACCTTTCAGCTCCCACTTGGATATTACTAAATATAGTAATGACATTGGTTTAGTCTTGCCTAATGCGCCAATGCCCCCAGATCGAATCGAGTATGGTATCCTGGAAAAACCATTTAATGATTCATCATTTTTACTTATCCTTTTGTTACTAATACTACATTAACTATGAATATGGATCAAGTCATTTCATAAGGTACTATTCTGTTCTCGTTATATTTGATTGAATAAGATTACCAAATCATCTGAACGTATTCCAGATTGATCTTGGGTATGGTCACACAAACATCTTGTCAATCCTACGAGGGGCCCAATTATAGTATTATGCTTTGAAACAAATTCAAAGGAACAAATTCTCTTCACTACAAACATAACTCATGAACTTTGTAACACTTCTGAAAATAGCCCTTATAACTACCAGTTACGGATAGCGTTAAACTATCTTACACAAGTGCACTACATTCATAACAGTTATCTGGTATCTCAAGTCTGAGAATAAACACTTCATGACTTACTTAATGACAAAGATCCATAAGTATCATCATGTAAAGTTGGGATCTGTCCTATATTCAATTCATTGAATATCATGTGAATCTGGTATGTCCCACGCATCAATATACTTTAAGTATATTCTACCAAAACTAAGATTTGTCTTAATTCAATGACATTCCCACATCATTGATCGACAACGGACTATTTAGAATAACATAAGTCATTCACGGATTAAACATGCAAATATAGGATATAATATTAAGAAAATGAAAAATAAACATAAACAACTATTTTATTTCATTAAAATAATATTTGTTCATAACATCCTTTATCCAAATACTAATCACAGATCGGCATGAAACTACTAGCTAAACGAAGTCCTATCCTATCAGCATGGTCAGTAAGTTTTTCCTTTGGCAAAGGCTTCGTAAAGGGATCAACTAGATTATCATCTGTATGAACTTTGAGTAGATTGATTTCACCTATTTCGACTTGTTCTCGAACATAGTGATATCGTCGAGGAAAATGTCTGGCGCCCTTCATGACTCCAGGCTCATTGGCAAATGTTATTGCAGTTGAGTTGTCACAATACACATTTAAAGGTAATTCGATTGAGGGCATTACTCCAAGTCCCGAAATGAATTTCCTAATCCAAACAGCTTCCATCGCAGCTTCCGAAGCAGCTATCTACTCAGCTTCTGTAATAGACATCGCAGTCGTTGTCTGCTTCTTGCTCTTCCAGTCACTCTCCTCCATTAATGACAAAGACATATCCCGTTTGAGACTTCTTATCATCTTTATCAGTTTGGAAAGACGCATAGCAAAAACCCGTAACATCAAGTTCTGCATCTGGATTCCCACCATACACTAGAAACATTTCTTTAGTAGCCCTTAGATACTTAAGAATGTTCTAACAGCTTGCCGTGTTTCACACCTGATTCTGTTGATATCGACTGGTGATATTCTGTGCAAACGCCACATTAGGCCTTGTACATCTCACAGCATACACGATAGATCCTACAGCCGAATCATAAGGAACTTTTCTCATGTGTGCCACCTCTTCAAGTGTTGACGCGCATAGTTCACTACTTAAGCCATGTTCAACTTGCATCGGCAAATATCCCTTCTTGGAATCTTGCATATTGAATCTCTTCAATATTTTATCAATGTAAGTACTTTGGCTTAGTCCAATCAATCGCCTTGATCTATCTCGGTAGATCTTGATTCCTAGAATAAATGCTGCTTCCCCTAAATCCTTCATAGAAAATCACTTTCCAAGATAAGACTTTACATCTTGCAAACTTGGAATGTCTTTTCCCATGATCAATATGTCATCGACATATAAGATAAGGAAAATAACATTACACCCACTAGCTTTATGATATACACATGGCTCATCAAGATTTTGAGTGAAACCAAATTTCTTGATTTCTTCATCAAACTTCTTGTTCCATTGCCTTGATGCTTGCTTCAACCCATAAATGGATCTTTGAAGTTTGCATACTCGCTTTGGAAATTTTGGATTCACAAACCCTTCAGTGCGCCATATAGATGTCCTCATCTACCGCTTAAGAAGGCAGTTTTGACATCCATTTGCCATATCTCATAGTCATAGTACGCAGCTATGGCTATAAGAATCCTAATAGCTCTAATGTCTGGTACAGGAGAAAATGTCTCCTTGTAGTCTATCCCAAAAGTTTGAGTAAACCCTTGAGCTACAAGGCGAGCTTTATAGGTGTGTACATTGCCATCCATATCAGTCTTTATCTTATAAAGCCACTTACTTCCAACTACCTTGGCATTTGGAGGTAAGTCAACCTCTATCCAGACTTCGTTATCTCTCATGGATTGCATTTCCCCATTCATTGCAACTTGCCATTTATCCTTTTCAGGACTCATCATGGCAGCCTTATAGTTAGCAGGTTCACCAAGATCCCTAACATATTTCCTCAGCTTCTACGTTAAGACATAGACGCCAGTGCACGCGTAGTCCTTGTGGATCTACGAATGGGAACCAATTCAACTTCAGGTGGAACACTCGACTTTCGTGTTTTACTTGAGGTTGGCTAGTGTTTTTCGAAGGTGTTGTATCTTCTTGATCATATTCCGATCATAAACTCTCCCACTGAATTCATGAGATATGAGATCCCTTTCAAGGAAGTCTCCATACCTAGCAACAATTACTTTGTTTTTAGGTGGAAAGTAAAAGTAGTAACCCATAGTTTCCTTTGGGTATCCTACGAAGATACACTTAACGGATCTTTGTTGTATCTTATCAGCTGAGTCACGTTTAACAAACGGCTCACAACCCCAGACCTTTAAGTAAGACAAGTTGGGAGCTTTCCCATACCACACTTCATAAGGAGTCTTATCAACCTTCTTAGTTGGAACCATATTCAATATGCGAACAACAGTTTCTAAAGCATAATCCCAAAATGATAATGGAAGAGTTGTAAGATTAAACATTGATCGCACCATGTCTAACAATGTACGATTTCTTCTCTCAGATACACCATTTTGTTGTGGAGTATATGGAGATGTGAGTTGCTGAACAATTCCACACTCAGCAAGATAATCTTTAAACTCTTGGCTTAAATATTCACCACTTCTATCGGATCGAAGAGCTTTAATCTTCTTTCCTAGTTGCAGTTCTACTTCACTCTTGAAAACCTTAAATGTTTCAAAGACTTCATGTTTATGTTTAAGTAAATAAACATAACCATAACAACTGAAATCATCAGTAAAGGTTAAGAAGTAGCTAGCACCCTTCCTTGACACATGTCTTAGTGGTTCACATACGTCAGTATGTATTACACCAAGAAGATCAGAAGCCCTTTCTAAACTATTTGTAAAAGGTTTCTTGGTCATCTTCCCAGATATGCAAGATTCGCATTTATCAAATGATTCATCATTGATGTCTTGCAAAAGCCCATCGTGTTGCAGCTTTTGCATGCGTTTCTTGCCTATGTGAGCAAGTCTACAATGCCAAAGAAATGAAGAATCCAAATCACTTTTGATTCTTTTATTATTGATGCTAAAGACAGAATTATTTTTATCAATCACATTATCATGCAAATCAATTTCAAACACACCATTTACTGGAATAATTAAAGTAAAAAACACCATTTAAAGAAACCGAAATTCCATAATCAGTAAATGTATGAATAAAACCAATATCTTTTAACAAGGAAACATAAACGACACCCCTAACAATAGAAGGCGTGTAATGACAATCGTTCAAAGACAGTACTAAACACGAAGGTAAAACTAAATCAAACGTGCCTATAGCTTCAACGACTGCATGTGCTCCATTACCCACGTACATGTATTGTTGTCCATAGGCGAGCTTCCTTGCACCTCTAAGTCCCTGCAGTGTATTACAAGTGTGAATACCACATCCAGATCATATACCCGGAATTTATTTTATGAGGAAAAGCAAATAATTCTATCATCAAAAGAGTACCTGAAGTACTAGCCACAGTGCCAGCATTTTTATACCTCTTAGTAAGCAACTCATCAAGGTAGAGCGGACAATTCCTCTTCCAGTGTCCTACTCGTGCAGTGATGACAAGCCTGATCCTTCTTAGGATTCCCACGCTTTTTGGGAGGGTTCTTCTTGGGTTCTTGTTGATAAGTCATAACTTGTTTTCCCTTATCAACTTTACCCTTTCCTTTCCCTTTCTTGTTCGCTAGCGGCTTATTAGGCTTAGAAATCCTACCCTTTTGGATGGTTAGAACCGTAGGTGTAGGGTCCTTCTTGGGCAAACCTTTCTCGTAGTCAATGAGCATTGCATGTACCTCACTAACTGTCTTCCCCGTGCAATGCATATTATAATTGCGCACAAAACCATCAAACTCCTTGTTAAGGGATATGTTGATCAGGCCAATTTGTATGTCATTAGGGTAGACATAATTGAGTCTCCCGAGCTGGTCCATGTAACTCATCATTTCCAGTGCAGCCACAAGTTTCCCTTCTCCTTTCTTGCAACTGTGTAGGGCATCTATCAGATCATACAGCTCTACAGTCACAGGCTTTTCAAACAACCTTTGCAATTCAGCAAGCATGAGGTGAGGGAAGTAATTCTCAAGCTGTTTTTGCAAGTTTGGAGCCATACTCCCAAGCATAATGCAGGCGACCTCATTATACCTATCATACTTTGTTTGCCATGCAGCTCGTGCTTCAGCAGTAGCATCAGCTGCAGGTTCAGGAGGACAAGGCGTAGTCAAATAATCTAGTCTTTTGGCAACTTTCAAGACAATTCTGAGTTGCGGATACCAATCATTGAAATTAGCGTTACCAGTCAATTCTCTTGATCAAACATAGATTTGAACGACGAGGCTAGTGCAGTAGATTCAGCTTGAGCCATTTCTACAGAAAATAAAAGTTCAAAAGTTAGTACTTTCGATAAATAAACATTCAAGAAAATATAATACCCTTTGGTCAATATTCATATTAACCATAGAATTTTCCTTGAATTTTGGATCCTCATTATCATAGTTTCACCACATCAGTTGATCTGCTAGTGGTGAAAGTATAGAATAAGTAATTGTTGAAAAACAATAATTGACAAACAAGTTTTAAATTCCAAAAGTTATGGGATTTACAATTTTGCCAAAACAATTAATGCAAAACGTAAGCATGTTTTATCCCATCTTATGCCTTAAGTTATAGGTCTCACTAACTAACTTAATTAAGTTGTCTAATTTAGAAAGTGCAAATTATTAAGCTGAGGTCTCACACAACATAAAGATTCACCTTGTTATTGTAATCTAGCTCAAGGTCTCACATAACTAAATTACAACTTCAAGTGTTTCATATCATTAGATGGCATAAACTTAAATTTTAAAGGGTACAATTTTTAACGTGTAATCAAAACTTATGTATAAAGAAGCATGCATACAACTTTATAGCATAAAATTTTCGAAAAAACTTACATAATATTTTAATTGCTAAGATTAAATTCTACAAAGTTTTAATCGATGCGTTGAGAAACTTACAACTTTGCACTAAGATGCTTCGTACATAGAATGGTTATACTAGGTAGCTCCAATCGAATGCATAGGGGGGCAGAGGACCAGGTAAGCGCAAAAGTATAACCTTAGACATCCTTTCAGTGTGACTGTGCGCACTTCTTTAAACCCCCTTTCTAGTTTGTTCTTTTGGGTGAGTCGTTCTAACAATTTAGTACAGTCGCATCAATCGATTAAAAGTTCAAGAATTAATACTTAGAAAAACAAATCAATTTCGCCATTATTTAGTCCATTTAATTTTATATTCATAAAAAACCTTTTTTGCTTACTAACATGTCAAACAATATATAAACAAAAAAACACTTTAATAAAAATTAAACAAACTCAAATAATATAAACATATAACTAAACAATTTAAGATATGTAAAACAATTAACCACATGCATAATTATTTCGATAAAACCTAATAAACAATTCTAGGCGTAAAATAATGCATACATTAACTAGGGCTTTCACCTAAAAGGTAGAGAGCCACATGCATCGACAAGTCGATTGCGTAAGCCAAAGTCAATAATATACCAATTAGCACATAACGAATTTTTATTAGTATAATTGAGGTCTTCCCCAATTCAATAATTATCAAATAAATAAACATGTGTATATCACTTAACAATTAATAAACAACAATAATCCATAGCAAAACATGCATGTTCCACCATGGATTCATCATAACAATTATATCCCAAGATACGCATAAATACATGGCACATAACAATTCTTCATAATAACCACATAAAATTTTGCATGCAATCCTAGGGTTTCTACAAGTTTTACAAAATTAAAACCTAATTAATATAATAAAGGGTAATCGACCCTATTAAAAAAATTAGGGTTTCCAATATCCAAACCCTAGAAACCAATAAAAGCATGCAATAATCGTAAAGATTCAATTTTTATGTGTTTCGGTAATTAATTACATCATATTAACGGCTCGTGATGCCACTGTTGAGTTTTACTAATCATAACAATTATAAAAACATGTAAACATCATCAAAGCATGCAGCGGAAGTAATAAGGAATAACATATGTAAGTAATTAACCGAATAAGAATATGCGTACCTTTTAGCGAATCAAGAAACCAAACGATAATGTGAACAAGGAACAAAACCCAAAACCCTAACTTAGGGTTTATATAAATCGACCCACAAAGAATCGACCACCACAAATCCCACAAACACAATTGTATTTGTTCTTCGTTCTTGTACACACGTACTAATCGCGATTTGATGTGAAAAGCTAGGTTCTTGAATCACAATTAAAACCAAACACTTGTTTCTTGGTTTGGAAAATCGAAACCCTTGGGTGAGGGTTTGGAACCGATCGGCCAAGCAAGAGGGAGGAGAGGAGAAAAGAAATTAGGTTTTCAAAGTGATCCAAGGTTAGGAGAATTATGAATACAAGGGATTGTATATATATAGTTTCTCAAAACTTGGTGACCAAGAAAACTCTCCCCTTGGGCTTTAGGAAGCTACGACCGGCCATGGTACCCAAGGAGGCGTTCCAAAATTTTCTTGTCCACTAATTTCATCTCTAGTCCTCGTAGTTTACATTTAACGACTGTTAGTCAAACCTCGTTAAATATTAACTATCGTTAAGTTTTATTTCGTGACAAATAATTAATAATAATAACGTTTATATATATTAATTATTTTAACATCAACTCTCATACGTAATGTGTGCAATCCCGAAGTCTCGAGTTCGAATCCGGTCTATCCATAAAACCTTTCACTTATAACCTCCTAATTTAATAAAATAGCCTTCCATTCATATCTGAGATCATATCCTCGAACAAAAGAAGCTCTTTCATGACATGCTTTAGTTTCTCCTCCCATCTAAGTTTTGGTCTACCCTTTCTCCTCAAGCCGTCAACTATCAAAGGTTCCACTCTTCTAATTGGTAATGATTGTGGTCTTCTCCTAACATGTATGAATCACCTCAACCATCTTTTTCTCATCTTTTTTATGATAGTTTCCAGTTTCACTCCATTCCAAATCATGTCAAATATGGTTTTACTACAAGTCCACCTTAGCATTCTTTATTTCACCACTTCCGCCCTATTTGCTTGGACTTTCGTAATAGGCCAACACTCTGACCCGTGCAACATAGTTGGTCTAGTTGCCACTCAATAGAATTTTCCCTTTGGCTTGAGCGGGACATTTCTATTACATAGGACTCACATGCTGCGTCTCCACTTCATCCAGGTTGCTTTACTATGGAGGGATACGTCTTCGGATTTGTGAATCATCGACCAAAGATATCTAAAAGACTCCCTTGGTTGTAAGATCTTGTTTCCAAAACAGATATATCCACTTCTTCGTTGTGCGCGATCTTATAGCTACTGAAGTCACACCTTAGATATTATGTCTTCTCTCGGCTAACCCGGAGGCCATTGTCTTCGAGAGCGTCTCTCCAATTTTTCCAATATTGTTTAATCCTTCCGTCGATTCCAAAACTATCACGATATTGTGAGCGAATATCAAGCACCATGGGATGTCCTCCTATAAAACTAAACAAATATACCAATACAAAAATATATCACATACATAAAATACCCCAGAAAAGAAATCATCACTTATTCTAGTGGATTCGACAATGATACAAGTAAACTCATAAAAATGTGAGATATCAACAAAAAATGAAAAAAAATTATTTAAGTTGATGAATGGTGGATGACGCAAATTGAATGAGCAAAAGAATCAATGATAAAAGAAGGAGAAGGTAGCGGATGGTAGAACCGAGGATGCGCCACGGTGTAAACAACATCGAGAGTGTGATTATCGCTTTTGTAGTCCACGACGTGTATATGAAAAATCATAAATACATATTTTCATAAGTTATAGTGCATGTAAGTAACTAGATTAATATTACATTTCAATTTATCTTTGTTTTAGCACATGGGAAAATAAAAGTACAAACGTAAAGTTTTTCCCTCTTACTTAAAATTAGATATTTGTTTTGAATTACTGAGAAACATTACTCGCAAAATAGTTTATTGTCACGAAAGTGTACGGCAGAAAATATTACTTGTTAAAAAAATTTATTACATGGGTTTTTTTCCCGCCATATTGCTGCAACATCGTGCAAGTACTTTACGATTTT
>OU343217.1:74822717-74939708 GCA_910596185.1 Chrysanthemum makinoi
GGAATCAACTTCCAAGGCGGTTTCTTAGAAGACTTGTCTTTTAAATCTTTGAATAATCGATTTTGTAAAAACAATTCCTTGAATGTTTCTAATTTAAGTACTTCTTCATGTAATCAAACATCTCTTTATTTGACAAATCTTCCAAGAAGAAGACATGTTTTGTATGTGGAAGTAAATTTCATTTGATTAAGGATTGTGATTTTTATGAGCAAAGATTGGGTGCATGTGCTACTCACAGAAAACACAAATCTAAATGGACCAATGTTGCTAATATTTCCACCTTATGTCCCAAGCACTATCTTGACTCATTGGAGAGTTCGATCACCAGAACCTTATGTCACTGACCAACTAGCCCATACTTTAAACATGGTTATTGGCCTACATATGTTGACTCTATGTTTGCGGGGATGGGATATGGGACTGCTAACTGTGAAGCCCTCGGCGAGGTTGTTCTTGGACCAACACGGGACCCAATTATCAATGGAGGACCAAGAACAATGGTGGATCCTCTAAATACTCTTGTCCTAAACTGTGATCCACAAGGCGGGTTCAAGTCGATAATGACTTGAACCTCCGTTGTATACTAACTGTATGTATATATTTTATTGTTGTTTGTAGGATCATCCCCTTAAGCATAAGAATATTGGTATTGTTGATAGTGGTTGTTCGAAGCATGTGCGGGAGCAGGGGATATGATGCACAATTTTGTCCTATAAGAAAAGGAGGCAATGTGACTTTTGGAGGAAGTGATGGTAGTATCACAGGGAAAGGCACCATAAAGACACCTCATCTAGATTTTGAAAATGTGTACTATGTTAAGGAACTTGACATTTCAACTTGTTCTCTGTTTCACAAATCTGTGACACTAAGAACAAAGTCCTCTTCATAGAGAATGAATGTCTTGTCTTTGTCTAAAGACTTCAAACTCGGAAGAAACTTCAATTCTCTTGAAAGTTCCTGCACTCACAACTTATACACATTCAACCTTAATGAAGTTCAACACGATGGTGACCTCACATGTTGGGTGGCTAAAGCATCACTTGATGAATCCACAAAATGGCATAGGAGGATGGCGCATGTGAATTTCAAGACCATTAACAAACTCTCTAAAATGAGTCTTGTTGAAGGTCTTCCACCAAAGTTTTACCAATGATCATAATTGTGTCGCTTGCAATAAAGGAAAACAACCACGAGCCTCTTACAAAGCTATCAATGCTATGAGCATCATTCTTGAACCTCTTGAGTTGCTTCACATGGATCTGTTTGGTCCACTCAAGTCGAAGCATTGATCATAAGTATTTCGTTTGGTGATCGCGATGGCTATAGCAGATTTTGTTGGGTTTTCTTTCCGGAACCAAAGATGAAACATCTCAAGTCTTGGTGAATTCATCACTCTTGTTGAAAATCAGTTGAACAAAAGGTCAAAAGGTATTGATTGTGATAATGGGGCCGAGTTTAAAAATGTTGTTCTTATAGAACTCGTGGGTCAAAAGGCATAAAAAGGGACTATAGTAATCCAAGAAACCCACAACAAAATGGGGTGGCTGAAAGAAAGAATAGGACCTTAATAGAGTACGCTAGATCCATGCTTGAGACTCTAAAAGCTGCCACTATGTTACGGGTGAAGCTGTTGTACTGCTTGCTATGTGCTAAGCGGGTGTCCATTACTAGACCACAACTCAAAACCCCATATGAACTTCTCTTTGGGAAGGTTCTTGTCATTCACTACCTAAAACCTTTTGGTTGTCAAGTGACCATTCTGAACACAAGTGATCCATTGGGAAAGTTTGATGAGAAGGCTGATGATGGTTATATTGTGGGCTATTAGCTCATAGTAAGGCATCTGGTGTACAACTTGCAAGCCAAGAAAATAGAGGCGTTGAACACGAGATTTTTGGAAGACAAGCCTAATATTCAAGGACAAGGTCATTCATGGTCCTTTGATCTTGACTATAGCGATTATCACGGGTTACCACGGACATCTGGCTAACCAAAATCACGAGGTCCTCAAGTGTCTCCACTAACAATGCGAGGTCCACTAGATGATGGCTCACGAAAATGAGTTTGAAGATGATGAGCAATCCATACTTGTACCTTCTTTCTCCCCTAACAATATTGCGGTACCACCTCCAGGATACTGGCGATTCAGTGATGAAGATGACTCTCATTATCTTGAGGACCTTGCTAGGCTCAGGACTCAAAATTTGCGGCTAAGCTTGAGAGCGGCTGAATGGAGAGGTTGCTAATGAAAGTCGGGTGGAAACCATGTTTTACTGAGAGTTGATTCTGTCACACCTACCTTCCCCAAATCTGCTGAAGGCTATCTTTGTTCCTTCTCAAGTATCTTAGGACTTTGGTGAACCCTATACACGCTTTCCAAAACCGGATCTTGGAAATCATCAACCCAAAGTGGCATCTTCACCTCACCCTCGTATGATCTTTGAATTTGAGCCAACCATTACTAATCTTGACTCATCCATTGAAGTCAACCCCACCACTACTCAGCGGATCAACATTGCTCATCCTCAATCCAACATCATAGGTGATCTTAGGCTTAGAACTAGAAGGGCTATCACGGTCCTCGGTTTGGACAGTTGCTTTTCTCTCTTATGTCTCCAACCCGGCAAAGAGACAATCACGAGACCTCAAGCATTGTATGTTTGCTTGTTTTCTCTCTCAAGTGGAACCAACTAGTGTTTCTCAAGCTCTCAGCGATTCAAGGCGGCTTGAAGCAATGCGAAGAAATGCAACAATTTCACAATCAGCAGGTTTGGATTTTGGTTCCACTCCCTGATGGCAAATATGCCATTGGGACAAAATGGGTTTTGAAGAATAAGAGAGATGCTAGGGGTGTTGTGATCAAAAACAAAGCAAGGTTGGTAGCTCAAGGCTTGAGACAAGAAGAAGGATTGATTATGATGAAGTGTTTACTGTTGCCGAGTTGAAGCAATTCACATTTTCTTGGCATATGCTTCATACATGGGTTTCATGGTGTATCAAATGGATGTCAAGGGTGCTTTTATGTATGGTGAGATTGAAGAGGAGGTTTATGTCTCTCAACCCAAGGGATTTGAAGACCATGATCACCCAAATCATGTCTACAAGGTGGTTAAAGCTCTTTATGGCTTACATCAGGCACCTAGAGCTTGGTATGCTCGGCTTTCATCGTTCTGGCGAAGCATGGCTATAGAAGAGGTGCTATTGATAAAACTCGTTCCTCGAAGAATTACTAGACATCATTCGGTGCAAGTGTATGGGCGACATTATTTTTGGTTCCTGGCGAAGCTTGGTGCGAGGAATGAGGAACTTATGAAGGGTGAATTTCAAATGAGTGCTATGGGAGAGCTTACTTTCTTTTGGGTCTCGGGTTGTGAAAGCAGGATGGCATCTTTATCGATCAAGATAAATATGTGAGGACATTTTGAAGAAGTTTGATATGGAAGGTGTTAGGGTTGCCACAACACCTTATGAAGCTCAGGCTAAAGAAAATAATGAACGGATCACTGTGAATGTTCATGCATGCAGGTCCATGATTGGTTCATTGATGTATTTAATGACTTCAAGACGATATTACATTTCTTTGTGAGTGTTTGTTCTCGACATCAAGTCACTCCACTTGCTTCCCATCTCAATCTTTGTCAAGAAGATCTTTAAGTACCTCAAAGGCCAACCTCTTTAGGCCTTCGTACCCAAAAGAATTCCTTTCGTTGGAAGCATATAGTGGCAAATTGATTATGCTGTGCAATCTGGATAGAAGATCCATTAACTGGGCTGCCAATTTCTTGGCAGGTTGATTTCTTGGCAATGCAAGAAACAAAACCATCGCGGGCCACCTCAACCATCGGCAGTACGCTTGCTCTTTAAAGAAAGCAGCCGTGGACAAGTCCTTTGGATTCGAACCAATTACCGGACTATGGGTACAACTCTATGAACACTACAATTCATATAGATAATCAAAGTACCATCTGCATAGTCAAAATCCAGTTTTCATCGGACAAAACACATTGAAATCAGGCACCACTTTATAAGAGATGCTTATGAAAAACATTTGATAAAAGTGGCTAAAATCCATACTGATGATAATGTGGCGGACTTGTTAACAAAGCGTTGATGGACCAAGGTTGCAACACCTCGTGGTCAATATTGGAATGTTAAACCCTTGACTGCATAGTTTGAGGGAGGCATAGGCCTCAGGGGAGGCATATGCCTCAGGGGAGGATTTTGTGCATACTCTGCATTATTTTTGTATATTAGTTTGTATTCTAACACTAACTACTAATATTTCTCTAGTTTGTTTGTTTTTGTTGTTGTGTATGTTTTGTGTGTCTGCTTTTGCGGTTGTGCATGCTTGCATTTTGTCTGTTCCTTATCTGGATTGCAGTGTATATATCCCATGATCAAGATCAAAGTCATCAAGTGTGGTTCATTAGTAAATGGTCAGATAGCTGAAAGGGTGTTACTTGTTTCTTCGATATCAAATATGAAGCATACAATTTGATTCCACTGAAGTTATATACTGAAGAAAAGAAATTGAAGTCAAATTGTTCATTCATTCATTCAAGAAACAGTTTACAGCTTACAGCTTACATAAAGTCAACCTACTATTATGCATCTTCAAGATACGAGCTGTACACTTAAGCTAATCCTAATCTAGTGTATATCCCTCATTCCGAAATCTAAGTGAATGTTGGATATGCATTAGATTTGGCTTTGTTTTCGTAGGTCTTGCATAACCATCCATTCCGTCTTTCTAGATGGTTGGATATGCATGACCAACACGACGAAGATGCTAAGGACCAAAATGGGAGGATGGATTGATGCAAACGATTGATGATGTCGATGACCACGCTGGATGACGTAGAAACATAATGTGTCTGTGTTCATCTATTCATTTCAACAAAATGCAATCGATCCACCCTCCAATCCCTTCTTCTATCGATGTGTGTTTATGCACCAAAAGATGGCAGTGAGACCAAGAACCACCTCTCTATCTTTGGGAGTGCGGATTCTGCACGAGGTCTTTGTGGAGACCAAGATTGGAGGTTGGGAGTAAGTCGTTCCTCCTTATGAGTCATCAGAATCATCAGCAGATTCACTTGGATTCACTATACTTGTCATCTTCAAGAAGGGAGAAAGGGCTTATTTATTTGGTGGATAGGGTTGAGGAAAGTTATACAGCCATGGGTTTGATTCACCACTTGATGATGATGAAGAGGATGATGAAGATGAGGAAGTGAGATCTATGATCTCAGGTCTGGTATTCATGGTGCAATTTAGTTGATTGGGGTTATTTTTGCATCTAGGGTTTGTGGTAAATATTTGGGGATCTTGGTGAAGAGATGAGTTACATTGGGATCATTTTATAGACGGGTTCGAGGTTCAATGAGTTTAATGCAAGTGGGTGGCACAGTAATTCTAGAAACTTACCAAAGATATTCTTATCTTTGATGCATTCTGCTGAAGCTATAACTTCAGTAGATTGATCATGTGTTTCGCCAAGTGTTATTTGGGTTGGGTCAAAGATGCAATACACGCCAAAGGTCAACCAATCGGTCCATTTTTCTTTGACTAGAATTTGGGCAAAAACACTTCATCCACCATTACTCGCTTCAGAACAAACCAATTCCCTCTCATTCCACTTTCACAAACACTCACCATTTCAAGAATCATAATCCTAAACACTCATATTCCTCATGGCTCTTGAATTTAAACATGATCACAACAAAGTTGCATTTCTGGAAATGGCAAGGATATGAATTGTACAAACCAATGGTGGAATTTCTGAAAAGGTCCAAAATTTATTATGCTCTAAATCATTCTCCAAATGAGATATATGAGTCTCGATCACCAATTTGGGAAAGCTGCTGAAGTGGAGCGAGACAGATTAGGGCTTTGATTGATGAAACAGAGTACATTGTGACCGAGGACCTGATCGAGAGGAAGCTTCACTGGAAGATGTGAAGGAGTATTTCATTCGAATCAGGAAGATGTGCTTAATGGGCTAAGGGCTATTGGGTATCGAGGAACAAGAACAGATATGTAAAGAAGGAACTCGCCAAAATGGAGGTTCCTGGTTCACACACTGCCCAATGCATGAGCAAGAGGCGGAGGATGGGACCAGTCTCTACACGACGGGCTATGGTATTGTGTGTCTTTCACAAGGAGTAACTTTCAATTTTTCTAAGTATATTTTTGAAAACTTGGTTGAAAATATTCAAAAGACAAAGGGAAAATTTTTAATGTACCCCGGGTTTCTTCAAATGATTTTAGACACCTCTACCCAGGCCCAATCTTTCTATCCCATAGGTACTTTAAGCGCTAAATTGTTTGCTACTATGAAAACCCACTTTCAGGGGGAACATCATCCCTTGCTAGCAGCCATGTTGCCCCAAGGTAATGAGGTCGCTAATGAGGAGAATGTGGCTCCAATCCTCCTTCCTCACCTGCTGCTACTGATGGTAATCCATTGGTTCACTTTGATGAGGGCCCATCTTCAACTGTTGAAGCAACTCATGTTGCTCGGACCAACCACCATGTCCCAGTCCTCCACCCACTCTAGCTACTCATGTTGAGTCGGATCTCAATAGACCACCCACACCAAGTCCTGTGAGGAATCCTCTCGATGAAGATCTTCTCGCATTGAGCATGACCGAGTTTCTTCGAAAGGTCCAATGAGGCTCCTTACCACGAGCAATCTGGCGGTGGAGTGAGGACCCCATTACACTCTCATCTGTGTATGCTCTTGTCAACAGTATGCCGCAGAGGTTAATAGTCCGAAAAAGGAGCTTGCAGAGACCAAGTCTTCGTAAGATTGAAGAACTGAGAAATCAGGTCAAGGTCTTAGAGCACAAACTAAAAGGGGCCTCCAAAAGGAAACTTGTGGTTTCCTCTGATGAAGAACAAGAAGGTCCTCATTTTGAGTCTCTGGACATGTTTCTGCTTTCTCAATGATCCTTTATCATTAGCCGCCACTTCCTCAAAGAAGGAGCACTGTCCTTTACAAAGAAGGAAGAGATCTTATGTTCATAAGGTTTCTTACGGCTTCAAAGGAACCGGGGTTGATAAGAATGCATCTGGCGATGTACTTATGGAGGATGTATCTTGATCCTAATCAATCGCATCAGTTCAAGAACCAAAGATCTTTCCCCTCACAGATCGTTCGACATTGCTACTATGACCACTCCAGTTGATGATCAGCATCAACATGTTGACCTAGGTACTACTGCAGAGGTACTGTCATTGATTTAAGCGAAGAAGAGTGTGCCAAGAAGCGATGATAAAGGGAAAATGTCATCAGCGAAGATGAGCTTGGTCCCTGGGTGAGTGAGGTGGAAAGACTAGGTCAAGCAAGTAGATTGGCTGAGTTTGAGAAGTCAAAGGAAAGTGTAGCATTGGCTAAACAACTTGAAACAGAGGAATTTTCATCTTTAACTCTTGAGAGAAGAAAAGAACTCGATGAACTGAGGGTTCGGATGCTGAACAACAGGATATTCTAACTCTCAAGTCATTTCAAGACCTTCTCTAGCTCAAAGTATACTAGGTGGTGATTTTATCAGTGACAATTATGTGGAGCGAATGATGGCTCAGGGAAGACAAAGGAGGCAAGAAGCAATTGCACAAAAGAGGGCCATCCAAGCTCAGAAGGCCAAAGACAAACCCCCTACTAAAGATGAAATAAGAAGGGTGGTGAAGAACCAATGCTCAATGTACAACTTTGGGTTAACAATGAAACAAGTCAAGGCCTTTCCGATCATGTCCTGTACGCAAATATAACCAAATCATGAAGGAAAGATCATCATCAGCACCTTCTACCAACTTAAAAGGATTTCAGAGAATGAAGCTGCTCCGAAGCCAAAGACTCGGCTGATGATGCTCCAACCAAGGAATCCTCTCCAGTCATTCCCTGTGAAGCAACTTCAGTTGCTTCTCTACTGTCAAGGGTCAATCTGCTGAACCATCTTCCATTTCTCCTGAAGCACATGAAGCATCAACTCCCTCTCCTCGTGGCACTGTTGTCACTGGAAGATTCTGAAGTAAAGGAAGCTGATCTCACGAAACTAAAAGAGAGGGCTATAAATATATTCCACAGGATGAATGCACTTCTCGCTCCAACCAAGTCTCAATCTACCGGTTCAAGCCCTACTGCAAATGCACAAGATGAAATTGCTCCCTCTAGGGATATCTATCGCCTGGGAGGGAGGAAGAAGACTATGGCCAAACGGTCTCATTTGGATCTTGATGACCTCACTTTCTTATTAGAAGAGGTCTGGCGATTTTCCGATGGAAATTCAGATGAGATGTTAGAATGGAAATTAAAGGATGATGAGATGAATGTTCTTCTTCGAAGGGACTCCACTTCAATGGAATTCACCTTTCTAAAGGAAATTCTACACTTGGTGAAGCAGGCACTTACTTTCTCTGTTCACTCAAGTTACCACCTATTATTGCAACAAGGAACCACAAGGTTACGGGATGTTCTTACCAGAGATCTTCAAGTTACGTTAAACTCCCACATTCCCAATAGCAAAGCATCTTCCATTTGGGAAAACTCACATCGGGGAAGCTTACATCACGGAGATTCTATCCTCTCCCTCGTGTACATGTGCTTGAGACTAAGGGTGGAATCACTGTATGCATGTTGTCGAAGAAAGTATCCTTTGCCTAAAAGACTTATGGAAAGATGCTGAGTCGGTTGGAAATTCCTCCGGATCCTGTGGGAAATGAAAGAGGTCTGCTTTAACACTGGTGGGATTGATCAAAACTCAACTCCAACAACTGCAATAGGCCTCATCCTCATCCTAATCCTGGCACCTGGTACTCTCTGCACTACTTTGTTTTGTTCATTTAGTTTGCTTTATTTATGTTATTTGTCTATTTTGTCTTAGTCTTTTTTAAGTAAAAGACTTTCATAAAAAGAAAACTCACAAAAACATCTTTTTAAATATAGTGATAGCGTTTATTTAATATAAATTAACCTTTTAATTTTCTTTTTCAACTTATTACTTAGTACTTTCCGTCTTTATAATTTGTTATTCTTAGTTAAAAAAAAACTTTTATGCAGTTTTTGGTTGTTGTACAATTACTGATGGTTTTTAACTCACCGGATGTACCTTGTGTATGTCAAAGAGTTGACTAGTCCAAAGGGTACAGCTTTGGTAAAGACACAACAAATCTGTTGATAGCTGTAATGATTTGCTCAAAATCATAGGGTATGCAACCACCCATGCTTAATTGCTGAGGGTTGTATGGTCATCAATTCACCATGGTCTATTCCTTTTGGAATCCAAGAATTGGCTAGCCCACATGTATATGGCATGTGGTAAAGGCAATTGAATCCATATTTGGTTCTCAATTCACCAATTCTAAGAATTGACTAGTCCGAGCAAACGGCTACGTAAAGACAAGACAAATCCGTTTATATGGTTGTTGGTTTGCCAATAAATCAGATGGTTATCAATGTACCATAGTTTTCGAACTCAAACATGTGGCTACTCCGGTAGTAATGGCTATTGGTAAAGAGACATCAAACCCATTAATTTCAATGATTCACCTCTCACAAGAGTTAACACACCTGGAAGTGATGAGAATAGTATGAAACTTATATGTTTTGATGTACATGATGTCATATGTTGCTGCAAAGATCTGGCGTATCAAATTTCAGTCATCATAGAGATGTTCCTCTTTTTAATCTTTGTTTTGATGTTCGAACACAATCCTCAACAATTTTACAGATCTATCACAGAAACTGGAACTTAACCTTGTCAAATTCCAGTTTAGGGGAGGATTGTTGGGAATTAAGGTAAACTACTGATTAGAAGATTCTGCACAAGAGATTCTGCCGAAGAAGAATGGATTTCTGCGAAGTTATACTTCAGCAATGCTAAAGGAATATTGTGTTGTCAGCTGAAAGTGCGTACCACGTAGGAGAGATAAGCTCAGTATAGAGTAAAAGTCAGCGCCGTATTAAAGATAGGTTGGCGCCGTATTATGTAGAGCTTAATCAGAATAAACAATATGATTAGTTGCATGCTTGTCTAGATGCATGCTTGGTCTATGTTAGTATTAGGAGCGTAAATTGTCAACGCTCATCTTAGGGTTTCTTGCCTTTATAAGGAACCATTATAGTTTGTAATAGGAAGTTTTTCTTAAGTCTTTCAAGTCTTGTATCTGAAACATAGAGTTTCAATAATCAAAGATCCATAGAGGATCAAAAGCGTTCTTAGTTATTATAACTTGTATTTATTTTCCGCTACAATACCAAGTTGTAGAGATCTTCTATTAGTTTGCTTGTGATTACATTGGCAACACTAACGATCTCCGAGTGCTTAAAGATCTATCAAGGTCTTTGTGGTCAACATCGAGACACTCAGGCTGCAGGAACTGAAGGGGACGGCGTCAGGCACAAACTAGCGACGCCTTCGGACAACTTTTGTGACGGCTCGGTAGCCAAATTGCTCATTTACAAGTGACGGCTTCAGGTTTTAAAAGAGTAGCGCCGCAACTCAGCACGGCCTAGATTTGATCCAAACTACGTCGAGACCGGGACTACGGCGTCACAATCATAGGGTGACGCCGTCGCAAGACTAACGTGGCAAAGACGAAACCCTAATGACGGCGACCCGACGGCGTCACAAATCAAAGGGTGACGCCGTCGCATGTGTAATCTTATATATAGAATCCGAATTTTTTAGTTTTCAGTGTGTAGTCTTTGGAGTAAAAACCTAAACCGAACCAAGGCGTCTTGTCAGTATTTTAGTGTTTCAAACCCTATCTTACATCAAGATAAGTGTTTTACTTCATTAATTTAATTATGTCTTCAATTAATTGGGTGTATGCTTGCATGTTTCCCATGTCCAACTAATTTACTTGTGTGTTTGCTTAGGAATATGAAACTTAATTATTGAATATTGATTGGTTGTCTCTTATCTCAATTGTTAATGATCTAGTATTGCGATAGGTCATCCGTTGTGTAGTTAATGCTTGATTAATCTTTGTGAACCTTAGCTTATAGTACCTAGAGTCATTGTAGGCTAAACCATCCGAAGAGTACCTTAGTGTTAAGTTTATAAATCCTAAAGATTTTGTAGGCATTAACCTTTGGTAGTTTCAAAGAGTTAGGGATAAACGCATACCCTACGACCTTAGACACACAACACGATTAAGAATAGGGACGTGACAATTCAACCATCAATAGGAGATAATTAAGGAGTAATAAAACCTAAGTAAACACATCTTTAAATCATCATACGGCACACAATAATTAGACATAGACTACCCACTAGCTTAGTTAATTAGAATAGATAATAGTAGAGTAATCGGTAGAAATACCAAACCCCAAATCCAAACCCCGAGATTCGTACCTTTTCATTTCCTAAAAAACATAAAAAAAGATAAAAAATAATCTTCCTCAACCCCAACCTTAGCGTAGTAACTTCTCACTAGCATTCCTATTCCCTAGAGAACGATATCAATTCCCGTGGCTTACCCTAATACTACACTACAACGATTAGGTTCACTGCCTAGGGTGTTGAAAAACTTGCTCAACGAAAAGGAAGTTCCTTTGACCCCGAACGACGCGTGTAGCGTTATCATTGTGCTACATATACTTCTTCATTAATAAAACCATTTAGAAAATCACTTTTGACATCCATTTGATAAAGCTTAAGATCATTAGCACAAGCATAAGCAAGAAGTATTCTTATAGACTCTAATCTAGCCACGGGGGCATAGGTATCATCAAAGTCTTTTCCTTCTTGTTGATTATACCCTTGGGCAACGAGTCTAGCTTTGTTTCTAGACA
The DNA here is from genome assembly GCA_910596185.1 of Chrysanthemum makinoi. Taxonomy (NCBI): domain Eukaryota; kingdom Viridiplantae; phylum Streptophyta; class Magnoliopsida; order Asterales; family Asteraceae; genus Chrysanthemum; species Chrysanthemum makinoi. Next base: position 74,834,518 of record OU343217.1, read on the forward strand.
CTACACCGTTTGCATCTAACTTGTTTTTATATACCCATTTTGTTCCTATTATGGTTTGATTACTAGGTGGAGGGACGAGTGTCCAAACAACGTTAGAAACAAATTGATTTAGTTCTTCTTGCATAGCCATTACCCAACTTTCACCTTTTTTTGCTTCTTTTGTATTTTTAGGTTCTATGGTTGAGACAAAACAAAATAAGCTACTTTGGTTTTGGACTTGAGACCTTAAGGTTCTTTCGTTTAACTTTCCTATGACCTTATCTACGGGGTGATCTTTAGACTCTTTAATATTTATGATTTCATTATTTAAAGGTTCTTCTTCTTCGTTTGTCTTTTTCTTTATTTCAATGCTTCACTTCTCGACAATCTCGTCATCGACAAGAGGTAGAGTGGGTTTGGGTGGACTCTCATCAAATTTTACGTTTAATGACTCTTCAACCTTCATTGTTTCTTTATTTAATATGACATAAGCTTTGCTATTAGGAGAGTAACCTAAAAGATACCTTCGGTTGATTTAGGATCAAATTTTGTAAGGTAATCTTTAGTGTTAAGTAGAAAACATTTGCTACCAAAGACTCTAAAGTGATTTAGCGTAGGATTTTTGCCTCGAAGTAAATCATATGGAGTTTTTCCTAAAAGTGGTCTAATTAAGACTTGGTTAAGTATGTACGTTGATGTATCAACGGCATTGCACCAAAACTTTTGAGGTATGGATTGCTCATTTAGCATGGTGTGACTCATTTCTTGTAGGGTTCTATTCTTTCTTTCAACTACCCCATTCGATTGTGGAGTGCGAGGAGCCGAGAAGTTGTGAGTAATACCATTAGCGTCACAAAAGGCTCCAAATTGCACTTCATTATCGAATTCCCTACCATGATCCATTCTAATTGACACTATAGGACTTCCTAATTGTCTTTGGATTTTCTTACTTAATATTTCAAAGTAATTGAACGTTTCAGTTTTGTTCTTTAAATTAGTCCATGTGTACCTAGAGTAATCATCCACTATAACCAAAGTGTAGTAGTTGCCTCCATAACTTTGGATAGCGGATGGACCAAATAAATCCATGTGTAGTAACTCTAGACACTTAGTTGTAGACACCATGTTTTTAGCTTTGTGACTAGAATGGACTTGTTTTCCTACGTTACAAGCATCACAAAAGTGATTTTCATCTTTTAATTTTGGTAGATATCTTACTAGATCTTTGGATGATAGCGATTGAAGCAGTCGCATATTGGCATGACCCAATATTCGATGCCATAAGGTCGAAGTATCATCCATAGAAGTAAGACAAAGTTTGTCTTTAGGTTCATTACCGATTTTAATGACATAGACTCCATGTTTCCTAATTCCTCTACCTATGGTAATACCGTTTTTCAATATCTTACTACCGGTTTCGTTAAAAAGTACGTTGCACTTCTTATCACATATTTGTCCTATACTTAAGAGGTTAAAGTTTAGGTTTTCTACGTGACATACATCGTTAATGGTTAGAGATTTGTTAGAAATCGTACCTTTACCGATGATTTTGCTTTTGCTATTTCCAAATACCATATTTCCTCCATTGAAGGATTCATATGTGGAAAATAGATCTTTATTGCCGATCATGTACCTCGTGCACCCGCTATCCTTGATCCACTCATCCGGATCTAGGTCGACCTTTAAGCACACCTATGAAAACAATTAACTCAAAAGTTTCGTCCCCATTTGTTCATGGGTCCATTAGTGTTAAACATTCCATTCTTGTTAGACAGATATGGATAAGGTGAGTATGCGTTACATGGTGGAAAGTTTTGAAATGGAAAGCCGTTTTCCGTATTAGGATTCCATCCCATTTGATAGTTACTTCTCGGATAGACATTATTAGGTCTCCTAGATGTGTTCGGTTTTGAAAATGATGGACCTTTGTTTCTTGTAAAACTTTGATTTTGTCTTGGAGGTGGTTGTCTAATAGTAACATGGGTTGGTTTCTTCTTATTAACAATAACAAAATCGGATCTAGATGAGGAAGCTATATTCTTACCACTGTTTGCTTCAGCAGACCCACGGATCCCTGGCTGTACACTAGCCGGTTCCTTTTGTGGGATCATTGACTATAGTGGTTTGTTTTTCTATTGGTTTTACAAATTGTGTTTCTTTGTTTTCACTAGTTGACGATTAAGTTCACAAAACCTAGACCTTTTTGGTTGTTTCCTGTTTTAACACTATCCAATATCATATATAAGGTATTAGTGTTCATTCTAGCAATCTTAGATTCTAGATGATCAACTAGTGTTTGAAGTTGAACGCAAAGTTCACATTAAGCCACTTGCTATCTTCCCCTTTTCTAGATGTTTTAATTTTGCCTTTAACTCTATGACTTCCTTTTCTAAACGTTGGTTTTGGTTTTTCAAAAACTTGTTTTTGTTGATTACTTTTAAACTAATTTTGCAAAGTTTATCATATTCATTATGCAAAGAGTCATCATCTAATGATGAGCTACTATAGTATTCGTGACATACCTCGTCATTTGCCATTAGACAAATTTATTCGTCCTCCTCCTCGCTCATTCCCCACGAACCGCTCGTGAATGCTTTTTGATCATCACGTTTGGGACACTTACTAATAAAGTGGTTTGGGTCCCCACATTTAAAGCAAGCACGATCATCCCTTGCCTTCTCGTCCTCTTTGCTTTTCCGGAATCCTTTCTTGTCGTCATATGGTTGCTTGACGTATCTTCCCTTTCTTCTAAAGAACTTTTTGAAGTCCCTTACCGCCATGGCATACTCCTCGTCATCACTATCCGAAGAGGAGTTCTCTTCATCGCTTGAAACCTTCTTGGCTTTAAGGGCAAGATATTTGTGCTTCTCTTTCACTTTTGAGGCTTCGGAATCGTTAGCGAGGACAAGCTCATAGACTTTTAAATTTCCTATGAGTTCATCAAGGGTGAGGATTGACAAGTCTTTTGATTCTTCGATTGCCGTCACCTTAGATCTCCACTTGGATGGAAGTGCCCTTAGATATCTCCTAACATGATTACGGCTAGAGAAAGATTCATCAAGTGCTTGTAAAGATGTAATTATAGTATTAAAGTTAGCAAAAGAATGATCTATAGTATCCTCGTCCGATATTGAAAATTGTTCATATTGTTGAACAAATAAATCAATTTTATTGTTTTTAACTAGTTGATTACTTTGATGAGTTACAACTAAAGAATTCCAAATTTCTTTAGAGGTTTTAAGCATGGAAATTTTTTCGAATTCCTTTTTGGGTAAAGCATTATATAAAACCATTTTAGCTTCACTATTTCTTAATATCATTGGTGAGTTTATCATGAGGTATGTTAACTAAATTTCCATTTTCATCTTTTGAAGTGGCTTCAAAATCGCCTTCAACAATGATGTACCAAAGATCAATATCTTTTGACTTCACATACGTTTCGAATCTATTTTTCCAATATATAACACCATTAGTTTCAAGTAGAGGAGGTCGTTGCATAGATTGCCCTTCCTTGTAATTTTTAGAACCCATAGTGATCGAAAAGTTTTTAAAATACAGTTTACTTTAAAACTTTTATCAACTTAGCTCTTGATGCCAATTGTGGAAAACTAGAAGGGGGGGTTGAATACTTTTGCCGATTTTAAGTTAGTTTCTAAAAACTTTAAATTCGATGTTGTGTGAAATCGTATGGATGAAGAGAAAGTATAGATCTAAGAGTAATGCAAGTAAAGAAAGTAAAGTAAGGTATAGAAATGACACAACCGATTTATAGTGGTTCGGCTACAAGGACATCTTCCTTGCCCTACTCCACTTCCCGAGTCACCTACTCGAGAGTTCAAGCACTATGTCAACAAACTCCTTCAACTTGGCGGAGAAGCCTTCACAACGTTGCTTACACCTTTTTCCGGTACAAAGCTAAATACCGAGTCCATAACACGGAGGACTAAACCAACACTACTATAACACAACAAATATGTGAAATATGAAGTACAATATCTTTGCTACAGAAATCTTGTGGAGGAACAAATCAATCAAGGACCCCTTGCTTGGATGATTTGTAGAATGCTCGTGATCTCTCCTTAGAGAATGACCTATATGAGAATCACAATAGAAAAAAGAAGAACAACTCTCTAGATCAAGTGATCTTTTGTTAGAAGAGTGTAAGAATATATGAGAGAGTTAGTAAGAAGAGGGGTGAGTAAAAATGAAGAAATGGCTATCTATTTATAGGCAAATTCTCTGTTGATCAAGGTAACGGATCCTTGCTTAAGGGATCCGTCTAGTGTAACACCAGGGATCCGTGGGACGCTCCTATTTGCCCATGGGTTTTTGGGTTATGGGTCATGGGTCATGGGTTGGCCCATGGGTATTTATTTAGATACAATGTATCTAATAGATGCAATGTATCTATTCAAATGGGTATGGGTTGACTCCATGGGTTATGGATATGCTCTATGAGTATGGGCCATGGGTTGTGGTTTTTACCCATCCTAATAAACTATTACAACAAATAGATTATTATAACAATTTGTATTGAATGACTATATGTAGATGCTTTACAAAAATAACATGTATCCTTATAGTTTTACTTATGATAACATTATATTTGTTATCAACAAAACACAAAGAGATGGCTAAATATTAATAAATGTTTTTACGGTTTATTTATATTAACATTAGATTTCATGCAGCCCTTTTAAACATGTTTATTAATAAGAAACGTGTAACCCATAATCGCAAAAATGAGTTGACTCGTGATGCCACTGTTGGGATTTTAGAACTATGTTAACCATTAACCTCTACGAGTACGCAGCAGATATGGATATAGTATTTGCAATTAGGTTAAACACATAATTAATAAACAATTAATTAATACAATAATTAATTAATAAAAGCGATAAAAGAAAACCTAACCTTGCTTGGCAATCGGACTTTAGTAACGAACAAGAAACCAAAACAAAACCCGAGTATCAAAGATAGATACCTCAATGACTATCACACACAAACCCGATAACGTATACGTTCGAATATGAAGCTAGTCGAGAATGTATTAATAAAAATTATCAACCTTTGACTCTTGAATATATCACGAGCATAAAACCTCCAAGAAACAAGTCTCCTTCCTGCCCTATTACTCCGTCCGAGAACGCACTCAAACCAAAAAGTTGTTTGCTTTACCCGAGCATCGCATTAATACGTCCGATGTCAAAAGCTTTGCTGTCCGAGATAATCACTACGACCAGAAGCTTAAATCCACACTTTGTTGTTGCGATTCTACTTGGAAATCACGAACAAATCAACTCCAACTAATCGACACCTAATGTACTTGGTTACGTAGCAAGTTTAGGAATCAAGTAAACAAACAAAACCCTAAACGACTTTGAAGAAAGTCGACTAGGATTTATGCAGAAACTGGGATCGGTTTTGGAGAGTGTTTAGGGTATGATTATACGTGATAATGCAAGGGTGAGGGGTTGGTATATATAGTGTCTTGACCGACCTATACTAAGGCACCAAGACTTGTTCGACAAGTCATAAACCCAAGCTGAAAAACCCACCCCTTCTTGCATGCTCAATCAGATGGAAACTCAGCCCCAAGGTAATCCATCTTCGACCCACTGAAGAACTAAAAACTGTCCATGGGTCAATAAATGTAATCGAGTCAAATCATGCATATCAGGTACAAATTATATTCAAGTATATTTACGGTTGTCACGTATACTCGTGTCTATCGTGTGTGCCCCCATCGGCTCACACACTCTTAGTCGTTTTTTCGTGTTTATAACTCCCACAAACCAACAGTAACTCAGCCTTAACGCAGGCCAAATTAAGCCATGACTCAGGTGTTGAGCTACCATACCGTGTGCTCTAATTAAATTAGACTTTCTTCGTATTATATAATTATGTCAAAGGCAATCTTTATTTGACGATAAATATGGCCCAAGCTCGATTATGTTGTAGTCATATTAATTGATTTCTATTTCTTTTTTCCTTCTAGAAAATTTTATACTTCTTTAGTTATTTCCTTTTGGCCGAATTGTAAATTTAAGTTTTTGCAAATGAAAAGTTAGTAAAACAGTAGGAATATTTTCAAAAGTTTTATAAAAAAGTTGTCTATCTTCTTGTAGCTTAAATGATAGCCCATGTTTCATAAAGTTTTCAATGTGCCTATGTCAATGGCTCATGTCTAATAAAACGACATTTTTATCTTCTTCAATTCTCCATCTTCACTACCAGTTAAGCCAACGTTTGCCCATTTTGTTCATTTTCTCAACTAATCAAGTAAGTCTATGATACTAGCGGAAAAAAAGTATCATTAAACCCATATGTCGAATGATTTAAATTTCATTCGAACTCCTTAAACAAGAAATCGTATGTTACTAATTAGAAAAAAATAAATAAAAAATAAGCCCCGTTAATATAAATTCCTGGCTTCGTCTATGGCCGGAGAACCTGTGAGGATTACACGTCCTTCTTTGATGAATCTAACTATTGTACAAGAGTCACTGTGTGCACGAACCTTCAACACCCTCTGAGGTTCAGAATCTTGAGCATAACGATATAGGAAAAGGTTGCCAGTGATTAAACAAGCAGCAACAAGGTTGTTAGAGGGATGAATATCAAGGTCAAATGGTATATTCTTAACGTTAATCTCCATACTGTATAGTCCCGATGCTTATGTGTATATCTTCAACTTAAGGTGTGATTCATCCCCAATAATATCGTTTAAAGTATGAAATCATAATGGGTTTAAAGAACATGCACTTAACTATGTGGGTTTACATAATTTAATGGGTTGGGCTATATGTGCACTCTATATAGAGTACACATAATGGTCGAAACTCACAATCGGGTTTGATCTATATTTTTCGTCTAATAATCATATATAAAATACACATAGCATGAAACTCTAATAGTCCAAACTCACACCCAGGCTTGGCCCAATTTATTGTCTAATAATCGATCTTAAGGTCATCAGCTAAAATAATACAACAGAGATAAATCATTACTCTCTTTGTTTCATATTTGTTATTAACAAAACTATGTCAAATAATTATAAATTCTTAAATTGCAGTGCATCAAAATAGTAGAGTTGAAAAGTAGGATGAAACTTTATTGATAACTCAGTGTAATGTGGATTTTGTTCGTAAACAATAATTTTGATAACAAAAAAAAGGTAAATATTAAACAAAATCACTTGATATGATTCATAATAACCATCCGAAGAAATCGAAAATTATAGTAAATACTTCAAACATTTGTTTAAGAACTTTAGCGAGCATCTTTAAGGCCATGTTTATGAAAAATCTATCGCAACCCAATCTCTCATTATAATATTCTTTTCTTATTCATCCACCTATACAGTTAATACATACAACCAATCTCAAACTTTTTACCATTCATCAACAACTCAACCTAACATATAATATTACTTTATCTATAATAGGAATAATCCATATCTAAATAAAAGAAAATATGCATAGCCTATCATGAGAAGACATGCGACAGATTGGGTCATGAAAAGAAAAGTCACCAAGTCACCGGTTGGGAGCATTCAGTTCTCAATTTTTGTATAAAATTAATATCAAATTATGTATTTATCAAATTTTTATTTTCAATCGTTTGTTAGGTCACCAATAAACATAGTCTAATATGAAGTTAAACAATAACATTTTTATGGTTAAAACATTTTTCAAAAAACTTTTTACCATTTGATAAAAAGGTTTTTCTCCTCAATCATCTGAAGTTACACAAGTCATTTAAAGGATAACTTGAGTAAAACCTCTCTCAGACAATTTTCATATCTTATTAATAAAGTAAAAAAGAAAATTTATAAAGACTTTTTTTGCATTTGAGCAATATAAGTAAAATACAGCGGAAAGAATATTTGGAAAAAGAAAAAAATAGTTAGCAAAAGAAGAGAAAGCCAAAACCAATATTTGCTCTGCTTTACTGTCAAAATTTACATCATGACAGTTGTATTTGTTTGATTACAAAAATAAAAGTGTCATTTTCAGCTTCTAAAAACAAACCAAACACAACCCTGACCCAAACATTCAACAACCCACTAAGTACTATTAACTATTTAACTCCACAGCCCAGCCCACAGTATTTAAAGCCAATAACGTCACCCAACAACCCACTTTTATAAACCATCCACACACACTAAAAACACACACTAACAAAAATGTCAACCGCCGCCTTCTCTACCACCACACCCACCTTCTCCACCACCGTAAACCACCGCAACAAACTCTCAACAACCCCAATCTCCACCTTAAACACCTCCATTTTCTCCAAACAAAACTCCTTCAAAACGCTAGTTTCACGTCGCACAACCGTCGTGTCCGCCACGTCATCATCCCCAAACTCACCACCACCATTACCCTCCGCGACGTCGTTTCACGGCACGTGCTACGTAGTCCGTGACAATATAGACACTGACCAAATCATACCAGCAGAGTACCTAACCCTAGTCCCTTCAAAGCCTGACGAGTACAAAAAACTAGGCTCCTACGCGCTTATCGGCCTTCCTGCCTCTTACGAAACTCGCTTTATCGAACCGAATGAGAACACAACGAAATTTTCTATAATTATAGCTGGGGATAATTTCGGGTGCGGTTCGTCGCGTGAGCATGCTCCAGTGGCGCTAGGGGCAGCTGGAGTGTCTGCGGTTGTGGCGGAGAGCTACGCGAGGATTTTTTTTAGGAATTCGGTTGCGACTGGGGAGATTTATCCGTTGGAGAGTGAGGTGAGGATTTGTGATGAGTGTAAGACGGGTGATGTGGTGACTATTGAGCTTGATAATAGTTTGTTGATTAATCATACTAGTGGGAAGGAGTATAAGTTGAAGCCTATTGGTGATGCTGGCCCCGTTATTGAAGCTGGGGGGATTTTTGCCTATGCGAGGAAAGCGGGGATGATTCCGGCTTAGATTGGCTTTTGAGGTATTGGTCGTTGGATTCGTTAATCTATTACTACTCATTTTAGTCCAACTTTGAAACTTGTGGTTTAAGACTTATTGAAACATGGCTAGGGGAAGCTAGCTTATAAAACAAGTTTTATTTGTCACACAGGCTTATGGAAGCTTTTATAAGCCATAAAAGCTTCTATAAGCCCAAGCCAGTTGAAACGGGCTTATAAACAACTTTGAAAATATAGTGGATTATTACGCAAAGGCTGGAAATATATTTGAATTTAATTTGATGTATTTTTATGCGAGTTTACATTAATAAGCTTTTGCTCCAACTAATCCGCCACACAACTTTACATAAATATAAGCTTTAGCTTCAACTAATATAAGCTTCGGCTCCGACACATTTTGCCAAACATACCCTAAGTAGTTGATAGAAGTGGTTTGAGTATTAATGTAGCTATAAAGTTAGTTATCTAATCCTACCTTTAGAGATTTATGATTTTATTGTTCGATTATTAATTAATCATTGAGTAGCCATCATTGAGTGGAAAACATAAGTTTGTAGGTGGTTTTAGATTAAGGTGGTCAATTGTTGTCACGTGTGTGTTGTGTTGTGCGTAAGCTGTATGTTTACGGTGAGTAGACTACATTGCAATATGAACACATCTTGTCATCATTTGTGTATAATATCTCTAAGTTAGTTCCTTTCATGTTTTGGTTTACCTTATCTTTTTCCGATGTTTTTGTTATTAGGTCTTAAACATAAAAATGAAGTTAAACAACTACTTTCGGTGTAACCCTTGTATTTGCGTGTGATTTAACATGAATATTATACATGCATAAACCACTCATCATAGCTACCCAAATTAATCATTTATCGCATCAAGGAAGGATTTACGGAAAATAAAACAAAAAAGAAGTTACTTTTAAGGTTTGATAGGTGCTTTTTAGCATGTATAATATTAATGGTTAGTCGCACACAAACACACCTAGTTTACAACAAAGTGTAGTGTTGACTTGATCTATATGTTTTGACCGTTTATAACAAAAATACGAAAAAAAAACAATATGTAAATCAGAATAAGGGTTGGCTCATTTGGATACGAGGTATGCATATGTTGACACATCATATTTCATATTGTCGTGAACTCATGATGGATACCCACGTAATCTTACGACCCTTTTAGGATATAGAATTAGGAGCTGTCCATTGAGCATCATAATTTTACAGCGACATGATACGGTGTTGTAGTACAACCGCACTATACATCATCTCTATGGCAAGTGTGAGAAGGGCTAGGCTGTGTGGATATGGCCATCCATCCACTGTACTACACTTATACACTTACCTTATGCAAAATTGTTTGACTTGATTCTAAGGATTCTAGGTACAAGCCATGTTTATGAAAGATATTTTAACCCTTACACTAGTTGAGGTAGGCACGGGTTGATTTACCTACTATAAGCTTTTTATTGGTTGAAATTTAGAAGTTGACAGTAAATTTGGGACAACACCGAATAGTTATCTGGACAATAAATATGGGATCAACCTTTGCGTAAAACAGAATAAGGAGAGACTCAGTTGGACACCGGAATGATTCCCGTACTATGTGACTATGGGTGAAAGTGAGAGGAGTCAGATTAACCACCTTATAGATGATACCCACTTACATTATGTGGTAGAGTTTGTTTTACTTGATTAAAAGGATTGGTACAAGTTATGTTAACAAAAGTTTAATCTTAACCCATACACTAATTGGGTTGGCACGAGTCATTGACTTGCAATACAATGTCTTACAATAATCTCAGTTAATAGGATTAAAAAAACATATAATCACTCCAAAGATTAACTTTTCAATTAGCCTAGTATTCCGTAGCCGAATCATGAAATTATAGTCAATTAAGCTGTCGGGCCCAACCCACCGACCCACTTTTAATCCCTTTGTCAAGCTCCGCCACCAAACAACCAACAATGGTGGTTGCTGCTTCTTTCACAACCACCACTTCATTTTATTTCACTATAATCCACCGTCACAACGACCACCAAGTCACCAACCTTATGATTTAATATTCACCCTCAACATCCCTAAGATCCTTGGTTTTAATGGCTGTATGTATGTATATTTGCATAAATTGTCTTTATGCTAAGTGAATGCCGGAACCAAACATTATTCAGATGATGTAGGTTCTTGAGGTAATGTATTGTGAGATATATTTGTGACTTGATTGGTTGAATGTTAAAGCCATAATTGGAGGTCAATTTGAATAAACTTAATTATGTAGTTATTTCTTGATGTCTGAAAATAACACACTGTAGAACCTTGCTGAATTGGTGGATCTTTGGGAGTAAGTAGCTGTAATCTATTGTGTCCCCTCATTTCTGCAGAAAACTCACGAGTCTCCCACATGTATTTTAGGGATAGTATCTAACATTAGTAGGTCCTTATATGGTTATGTTGAGTAAATAACACCTGATGTTCTCAATTCACTCTACAATGGTTCACCGTAAGAAATCATAGCTCCTGTATGGCCACATATCTATATAACAATCCAAATGAATTTTAAATGATACGTATTTTGTTCGAATATTAATTAAATATAGGAATATGGGATCATGTTACATACAAAGTTGATACATGCTCGTGTTTATGGATCCGGTATAGATTCCAAATATATTTTTCAATCTTGTTATCACTGTACTATATAGACACATGGTTTTACAGGCATTTGGGTCACGTCATTCATCTAATAATACCAAACACTTATTTGCAGGTCACTGTTTTCTCTTCATGCATCGACATCCTTGGCTCTCTGGACAATAATATCTTTAAGCCAGGCAATGTAGGTGAAAATTTGTGTTTGGGCTACTATTTTATCTACTTTTTTTGCATTGATGTAAAACTGAATGTAACATTGTCGCTTTTGTAATATCATAAATGTCGACTTAAGGTTTTGTTGTCGTATGAGTAATTGTTCACAATTCCTGTTTTTATATGTTGTAAAATTGACTTGTTCTGCTAAAAAAATAAGAACGTTTGCTCACTTTTTGTGAAACCATGATGACCGTTGTTTGCTGGCATGTGATTTGAGATTATTTTCCAATGTTAGTAGAGACCTCTGTGACGGGCCTGACCTTTGTAGTAGCAAGTGTGACGGCAATTGGCCTCCGTAACTTGTCTGGCTGTTGTTAGTGACACCAATTCTTTGAAAGAATATAAATATATATCGACAACAAATACTGAAGAGGATGATCCCACAAATGGGTACACAAGGTTGTTATTAATTTACTATAATATTCCAACCAGAATCCAGTCCGTAGTCATTTTTTCTTGCATTATATATCCTAGAACTCACTAAAGAAAGCTGTTTTTTTATTACACTACACACCTTATCTTATCAGACTCACGCCAAGTCCCCAAGTGCATCAACAGATTCACATATGCGTGCAATATTGCACAGCCATCTTGGTGATTTTCACTCTACCATACTAACACTAACAAGTCTACAAAGCAAAAACCATGTGTTCAACTAATCAAGAATCCGCGTTTTCTTTATTGATATGGTTTTGGGGGCTGATAACTCAGGATGTTCTCAACGGGCGAGCTATTTACCCTTTGACTTCTCTTTGTAGCACAAAATGTTTGAAATTTTTGCAGCCGTTGTAACATGAGAGCGCACAAAACTTGTTTTATCTAGAAACATTTTTTGCTTTCCAAGAAGATAATTTATCTCTAAAACGATTAATAATGGGTTGCCAATGAATAGATCTCGACGTGGAAGCTCCAACAGGAAGGCCTAAATATGTGGAAGGAAATGAAGATGGCTCACAAACAAGTTTTCTGGCTAAGGCTGAAACTTGATTAGCTAGAACCCTGACACCAAAAAGTTTACTTTTTTCAAGTTTATTTTTAGCCCCGAAGAGAGATAGAAACATCTAAGAATACGGGTCAGGTTTTGGACATTTCCTTGAGACCATTCGCCCATAAAAATAACATCATCGGCGAACTGAAGATGAGAAAGAGAAAGCTTAGAGTTTGGAAATTTAATACCATTATATCTACCTTTACTCATGGCTTCTCACATAGCAACATGCAATCCTTCAGCAGCGATAATAAACAAAAATGGTGACAAGGGGTCACCTTGTCTAACCCATCTTTTTAAGTGAAATTCTTTAGTTGGAGAACCATTAACTAAAACTGAAGTGAAAGCCGAGTTTAAATACCCTCGAATCCATTTAAGCCAAATAACGCCAAAACCCATTTGAAGCATCATTGAATCAAGGAAATCCCAATTTAAAGAGTCAAATGCTTTTTCAAAGTAAACTTTAAAAATTAGAAATTTTTTTGTTTCTTTTTAACCCATGAGATGACTTCGTTTAAAATTAAAGGACCATTAAGAATATGCCTACCTTCCACATATGCGATCTGAACCTCACTACTTACCGAAGAGATCACATTTTTCAATCTCAATGCTAAGATTTTAGCAATTGTTGGAATCACTCCTAAACCTTAATCAAGTGTTAGTGATTCACATGTAATAGTTAGCTTAATTATGGCCTTTATGTTTGTTATTAGTCTTAGGCTTATGTAGAAGGCCCATAAGCCTAGGCCTAGCCCAATAAGAAAAAAGATGGGAACTAGGAGTGTTGCCCTAGCTTCCCTCCTATAAATACCTCATGTAAACCCTCACTTGAGGGTTGGTTGTTCAATTTATTTCTTTCACACACATCCTACGCATAATCGTCTAAGTCTTAACGTGTGTGTGTGTTTGGTTTATTGTTCAATCGCCTTTATCTCTTTCTATTAAGCTTGTGTTGTAAATCTAGTGACCTAACAGTGGTATCAATCGCCTACTAGTTGGGTGAACGTATTGTTTCTTGAAGTGGGTTTTGGTCCTACGCGTAGAACATACGTGCGTGGTTTGATACTTTGGTTTCCTTAAAAACACAATTTTTACACGTTTGAATCCAAGATTCTTGTACTTTCAATGTTTTAAGGTGTTAAAATAACTGTTTTTGGCAAAAAGTTTCAAAATTTACGCGTGGATAAACGTTTTTGAGCTTGGTTTTTCACGAGGGTTTCTGTCTACGCATAACTGTTTTAGACGTTTTGGTTCATCAAGTTTCACACTTTTGTGTTATTTTGGTGATATTGAAGCTATCTCATCACAAAAATCTGGTTTAGAAACATCTTTGGGCAAAATCATTTTTACGAGTAAAGCTACGCGTAACTAAACCCTAGTTTTACGCGTAACTTTATCCTTATCTTCAGTTTCGTGGTTTACTCCGTGTTTTCTTGCTTGGATAAGCCTGAAAATACGTCGACTTGGGATATCTTTTGCACTGTGATAGTGTAAAAGATCACTTGGGCTAAAAACCCTAAACTTATGCATAAGCATAAGCTTACGCGTAGAAATCCTACGCATAAGATTAATCTTACGCCTAAGCCTTGTCTTACGCATAAGATAATCCTACGCATAAGTTTTCTACGCCTAACTTTGTGTCTACGCATAACTTTAGTGTCTTTTCCCTACTTACGCGAAGCTAAAACTACGCCAACTCTCATTGTTACGCGTAACTTTGGTGTTTTTATGCATAAGTGCTACTTGGTTTATTGTGATTTCTACGCCTAAGGATACTTCATCAACAAAGGTTCATTCGACTACAAAGATCCATTTTTACATACACAAGTTTTCAACATGTCACAACCACCATACTCTAACTATTTCCCTTACACTTATTCTCAACGTCAACAACAACTAAGTCCACAACATCAACAATGGAATCAACAACAAGCAATTTATCAACAACAATTTAATCAACAACATACTCCACAACTTGCTGCAATCCCACAACCTCAAATGGTTCAACCACCACCAAGTCTTCAAGTTCAACCCTACACAAACGAATTTAATCAACATCCATCAAGGAACACTATGAAGGAACCCACTTGGTTTGCAAAGATGTGTGAAGCTTTAAGCAGCCAACAATCAATTCATGAGGCTGGATCACTTGATAGACCTCCAATGCTCACCCCTGGAAACTACGATCAATGGGTGATAAGGTTCTTTAGGTTTTGTGATCCGAAGAAGCCACATGGAAAGTTCTTAAAGAAGGTTATCTTGGAAGGTCCATTTCGGATGCCTACTGTCATTGTACCCGGCGATCCAAATGCTAATCCACCAAGAGATGAACAATCAAACATTGCTCTCTTTGCAGACTGAATGCGAAGAACTTCTACACTATGAAGCTGATAAACTTGCAATGCAATATATCCTTTTAGGATTACCTAACTCAATTATTTGAAGTGTTGATGCTCAAAAGACTGCAAAGGCGATGTGGGAACATATTCATCTTCTTATGGAAGGATCTGCACTTAATCAGAAGGACATGGAATCCAAAATTTACTTGGCTTATGAACACTTCATGATTGAACTTGGAGAGACACTAGAGTCTTATCATCATCGATTCTCAGACATCATAAATGATTTGGATAAACACAACATCATCATGCCAAGAATTGCGGTTAATACTAAGTTCCTGAGTAGTCTTGGTCCTGAATGGGAGAAGTATGTCATTTTTCTCCGTCAAGCGAAGAACATGCATCATTCTACATACGGATTGTTGTACGATTACTTGAAGCCTCATGAAAAGGAAGTTGATAGGAAAGGATTCTCCGTGCTCAAATTGCTTCAAC
Source organism: Chrysanthemum makinoi (assembly GCA_910596185.1). NCBI lineage: Eukaryota > Viridiplantae > Streptophyta > Magnoliopsida > Asterales > Asteraceae > Chrysanthemum > Chrysanthemum makinoi. The sequence goes on from OU343217.1 coordinate 74,850,109, forward strand.
GTCAAATCCAGAAAATCAACAACTTGCCTTGTATGCTCAAAACAGTTATCCTCCTCAACCAACTCAACCAACCGCTACAATCACAACAGATGATCCTTCACAGCAACAATCTCAACAAACTCAATTGGTTCCATACAACAACAACAATGCTCAAGCACTTGTCGATGAAGCTAATGAGGAATCTGATCCGTTCAAAGCATTGCAACAAGGATTTGTTATGATTGCTAATGCTTTTAGCCGTTATACCAACAAATCCAACAATCGATTCGCTCCTCATCTAACACAAGGAATCAAGCTATTGTGAACAATGGACGAGTTGAAGTTCAGAATCGTGGTTATGGTCGTCCGATGGGCGGTGGTCAAGGGTTTAATGTTGTGGGTAGGAATAACAATAAAGCTCAAGTGGTGGAACAGGAAATGCTCGAATGGGTTGAATGGTCTTCGATGCTACAACTGCAATGAGAAGGGACACTGGCTAATGCATGCCCAAAGCCGAGGACTAGGGGCAGTGCTTATCACAAAGAGGCTCTTCTTTTGGCTCTTAAGGATGAAGCTGGTGGAACTCTCACCGACAAAGAACGGAGCTTTATGGCAAATGCACTGATGATGATATGGAGGATTTGGGCCAATGAATTTGTATGTTGATGGCTAATATGCATGAGTTACACATGAGTGACACAAGCCCAGTGTATGACACCGATGGCTTGTCTCGTACCGAACAAACCATATTCATCTCTCGATCTAATATCTCCGCCAACATCCGAATCCGAAGGCTCGAATGTTCAAAATGAGTCGTCCACATCTCATTCCGACGATTTTCAACTAGACCCGTAGTTATATTTGACGATCAAGATGACCAAATGGTTTCCCTTGATAATCAAATTGACTCCGTGGTTATACTTGAGGATCTCAAGTAATGATCATGTTGTGACTCACGTTGAACACGCCAACTTTTGCCTCATCCGCATTTTGCTCTTTAATACAAGACCAACAAACCATAGTGGAAGAATGTCGTGCAATTAATCGGGACTTGAAAAGTAAAAATGCACTGTTAACCAAGGATTTTGAATGTTTACAAAAGCAACTCAACTTTTTCAAAACTCAAGAAAAACGTGAAAAGGTTTTGAAAGCGCCTTTGCCAAATCTAATCAAAACGAACAATATTTAGAGAGACAGATGCGTGATCTAGCCGCTTCAAAGAATGCTTTGTTGTCTGAAATAGAACAACTGAAACATGAACATAAAAAGCAAATTAACGCCTCACCTTGGAAAATCAAAAAGCTAAGGCTGAGTTGTTAACTTGTCAAAAAAGTTCTCTGCATACAAAAAGCATTCAACGAAACAAATAGATGATCATCTTGAAGAAATCATCGGCTTGCAAAACAAACTTAAAGAGTTTAAAACTTGTTTACAAACATGGTGAGTCGGTCACGGCTATTGAAAAGTTTACTTTAAAACCTAATCCAAATGGATATGGACCAAATCTTGCCGATTACAAACCTAAGCTTTCAACCAAAGCATTCAAACCAAATCCTCGAAGTTTCCAAAGGAATATAAAATTGATAACTCTATTATGAGTGTTGTTGAATATCATCGTCAAGAGGAATTAGATGCATAAGACGAGAGTCGATCAAAATTAGAAAATGTTGTTTACAACAAACCTTTTAACTATTCAAAAGCGTCACTTTCGTCACACCAACGGATTCTTCTAACACACCAAGGATTATCATAAAACGTCTGAGTCTTCTAATGTTAATCCCAAACCAGATTATGCACAAACTTATGGTCCTTTACCTTCCATCGGTGAAGTAAACTCAAAACCTGAAAATCGCAAAATTCTTCGATATTTTGACCTTTTCATGGTTGACCTCAAAACTTTACAACATGAGATAGAATATCATTCTGAAATCAAAGTTCAACATTTTCAATCGCTTCTAGCGCGAGAACAAAGAGATATTTTTCAGAAAAATCTTTACCAAATGTTAAAAATTTGAAAAGTTGTGCATTGTCTTGGGAAAAGGACTTTCATAAGGAACTTGGATTGATGAAGGTCATTTTCGAGAAAACAGAAACATCTATTTCTAATACTAAACGTAAAAAGAAAATGTTGAGAAAAGATGTTGATCGACTCTTGGAAGATGTCATCTGTGCTGATGTCCATAATGCTGTGTTATTGAATTCTTTGTCATATGCATTTGATTATATCTCTGCCGATACTGTTGATTCTGTGGTAAATGTTGAGAACACCGATAATGTGCTTCAGATCGAGTCCTTAAAAGTTGAAAATAAACGATTGTCAAACGAACTTTCAAATGCAATACGCCGTCTTAATTGGTGTCAAAAAGATATTCACGATCAACAACTTGTTTTTCAACACAAAATCGCCTAGTTGCGTGCAAAATCTTCTGATCCTAAAATTGAGCAACTGGATGATCAAAACGTGTCTTTTAAGTGTCAAATCTCAAAATATGAACAAGAACTTGTAAAAGTTAAAAAGGAATATGGTGTCATATTTGATTTACTCAAAAAGACTCGTGATGAAGCATCAAATGAACTTGATCATTATCTTGCACACACTAAAGAAGTTATGCATTTTGTGGAAATATTCGTCCGAAAATCAAGATCTGAATCACACTATCTTCAAGTTAAGAGAAATGTTAGGAAAGTATGAACAACTTCCGCCACCGTGATTAAGAGAATATCACCAGTAACACTTAGTAATCGTGAACCTAGAATCCCTACTACCAAATCACAAGTTGCTAACGTGCTTCCTTCTACTGAAACAGGAATAGTTGCGTCTTTTCCAAACGCCCGCACTTCACACCTAGAGCACTACATCGAATAATTGGAAGTTGCGACCTAAGAAAAGATCAATAAGGAATGCTAAAGTAGAAGAACACCCTAGGACTATGAATAAGACTCATGTTGCTTCCACTATAGATATTGCGTCCGGCAAATGTAATAGAAATAGTGATGTAACGAATGCTAAACCTTTAAGCACTTTTGATATTCACCGATGCACCTTGTGTTATTTGTCGTAAAAGTATGAATTCCGATTGTCATGACAAATGTGTTGCTAAAGCTATCATCTCTCGTTTAAGGAATCCTAAGAACCGAATACCTCTAGGCCCACTAATCTTTCTAAGTCTGTGCTTGGTAGACCGCCTCTTTAGATTCTAAGAAACGCATTGTTGTCCCTGTAGCTCCAGTTTCACCTCCTAGGAATGTAGTACCACCTAGTGCATTCACTAAGACTAAAGCAAATACTAGTTGGAGATGGCGGAAATGGATATATAACACACTTGGATTTAAATGGATACCTAAAGCTATTGATGTGTGTATGTCTACTATAACGCTCCGAACCCTCTAACATTTCGGGTTCCACATCTACTTCTATTCCATCCGTGTCGCCGTGTAATGCGTGATACGATCATTCTCTGGATTGTTGATAGCGGATGTTCCCGACATACGACAGGCAACCTTAAACTGTTATCAAACTTTATTGCAAAGTTCATTGGCACTTTGTCGCCGATTCGGAATGATCACTTCACAGCTATCATGGACTACGGAGACTACATCAATGGGAACATCGAAATTAGCAGGGTTTATTATGTGGAAGGCCTCGGTCACAACTGCTTTTCGAGGGTCAGGTTCCTGTGATGGAGATTTGGAGGTTGCTTTCAGGAGAAATCTTGTTTCATTCGTGATCTACAAGGAAACGACCTTATGTCTCGCTCGCGTAATTCAAGTCTTTACACTATCTCTATGCAAGACATGGTTGCTTCATCTCCCATTTGCTTACTTTCAAAGGCAACATCAACAAAATCCTGGCTATGGCACCGCGTCTCTCACATCTAAACTTTCAAACCATCACCAACCTTGCTCGACACAAACTAGTTGAAGGACTCCCACGATTTCGTTATTCTAAAGATCACCTTTGCTCAGCTTGTGAACAAGGGAAAAGCACTCGTGCTCATTTTCCTTCAAAGGTGGAACACGCTCTCGGCATGTGCTTCATCTTCTTCACATGGATTTGTGTGGCCCGATGCGCGTGCAAACGATCAATGGCAAACGCTACATCTTAGTAATTGTTGATGACTATTCACGATGGACTTGGGTCTACTTTCTTCAAAGCAAAGACCAAGCTCCACAAATGATCATCACCTTTCTCACAAAAATACAAGTTCAACTCAAACACCGTCCGACAAATCGAATGCATGAGGAACTGAATTTGTTAACCAAACTCTTCGTGAATTTTATGAGAAAGTGGGAATTCAAAGATCGACATCTATTGCACGAACACCAGAACAAAACGGAGTTGTTGAAAGACGAAACCGAACGTTAGTGGAAGCCGCAAGAACAATGTTAATCAATGCTAAACTTCCAGATTACTTATGGCGTAAGCTGTATCTATGCATGCTATACTCAAAACCGGTCTATGATTACAAAACGCCACAACAAAACACCTTCGAGCTTGTCCACAACAGAAAACCGAATCTCAAACACTTTCATGTATTTGGATCTCTTTGCTATCCGAATAATGATCGTGATGACTTTGGAAAGCTCAAAGCCAAAGTTGACATTGGAGTCTTTATTGGATATTGTGATAATTCTAAAGGTTTCCGAACCTGGAATCGTCGAACAAAGGAGGTTATGGAAACGATTCATGCTCATTTTGATGAACTTACGGAAATGGCTTCGGAGTATAACAACTTGGAACCCGGTCACAACCGCTTAAACTTCCCCCAAACCCCATCATCACCTGATACAAGCCCTCAGCTTACTCGTCAACAAATGGAAAGACTATTTGCTCCTCTGTTCAGTGACGATATTGATGAACGTGCTCGTGTATCCGCTTTCACGCTCAACCCGATAATACTCTAATACCGATACACCTACTACAACAACTACTTGTTGAAGATGCACCTCCAGTTGACTCTACTACAACAGTTGAACAAACCGCTTCCAACAATGATGAACCGGCCGATGATGTTCTGAATGAAGTACCCCCACCTGCAGATTTTGATCCAAATGCTTCAACCCTTTGCTAATGAAACTGCTGCACTGATGTCGCGGAATCATCAACAAGTCATTTGAATCCTCGATCTGCATAATGTATACCAACATCAACCCTCTACACATAGATGGACAAAAGACCATCCTCCGGAAAATATTATTGGCAACCCGAATCAACCAGGGCCGTTACGAGACAACGTCTTCACACAAACGGTGAACATTGCATTTATGCACTCACCGTCGCCAATCTGAGCCTACAAACATTAAAGACGCAATGACAAAGGACAACTGGATTGAATCCATGCAGAAAGAACTCAACCAATTTAAACGTCTTGAAGTATGGGAACTGGTTGAAAGACCAACAGGGTCTTCGTCATTGGTCTAAAATGGATTTGGAAAACAAATGGATGTGAAGGAACGTTATCGAAACAAGTCACGCCTGGTAGCTAAGGGTTATAGACAGGAAGAGGGTATTGACTTTGAAGAATCATTTGCCCCAGTTGCTCGTCTTGAGGTCGTTCGGATATTTCTCGCGTCGCGGCTCATATGAATATGACGGTCTTTCGATGGATGTCAAACCGCATTTCTAAATGGACAACTAAAAGAAACGGTTTATGTCACCAACCGAAGGATTCGTTGATCCCGCGTTCCCGAACCATGTCTACAAACTGAACAAAGCTCAGTATGGTCTCAAACAAGCTCCTCGGCATGGTACGATAAGCTATCATCTTTCCTCATTGCCAATAATTTCACCAAAGGTTCGGTTGACCCTACTCTTTTCATACAATATCACGGGCCACATATCTTAATTGTTCAAATTTACGTGGATGACATCATTTTGGGTCTACACATAAAAAGTACTCAATCGCTTTTGCAAAACTAATGAAGAAAAATTTTGAAATGTCCATGATGGGTGAACTTACGTTCTTTCTAGGATTACAAGTTCATCAATCACCCCGTGGTATTTTTTGAGTCACCCAAATATGCCCTTGAATTGTTAAACAAATTTGGAATGAATACCGGACACCTATGCCACACCAATGGCACATACCAAGAAACTGGATGCTGATTTACATGGGAAATTGGTTGACCCTACCAAATACCGTAGTATTATTGGGTCTCTCATGTATCTAACAGCCAGCGCACTGATATTGTCTTTGCCGTATATCTTTGCTCCCGTATCGATCACGACCAACTGAAACCCACCTCTCTGAGGCTAAAAGAATCCTCCGATACATCAAGGGAACCATTAATTTGGGGATCCGGTATCCGAAGGATTCTGGTTTTGAACTAATCGCTTTTTCAGACGCCGACCACGCAGGATGCTTAGACTCACGGAAAAGTACTTCAGGAGCTTTACAATTTCTTGGTGACAAACTGGTGTCATGGCAATCGAAGAAGCAGGATTGTACATCGCTGTCCTCAACCGGCGAATATGTAGCCATGACCGCGTGTTGTGCTCAAGTCATTTGGATGAGAACACAACTCAAAGACTATGGTTACGTATTTGACAGAATCCCGATGTATCGCGACAATCGGAGTGCAATTGCAATCTCGTGCAACTCAGTTCAACACTCGAAATCAAAGCACATCGATCTTCGATATCATTTCATCAAGGACCACGTGGAAGTGGTACTGTTGAATTATATTTTGTGGGTACAGAATACTAATTGGCAGATCTACTCACCAAAGCCTTGCCTCCCGCTAGGTTTAATGAGTTGGTCCACCGGATTGGTATGAGGTGTTTGACTCAAGAGGAATTGGATGAACTCCTAAAACAGTCTTAAAAACCTGTCAAACACCAAAACCTCTTTTGTAAATAGTTTTTCAAAAACAAAATACAAAAATATAAAATATGTCAAAACAACAAAAATATTCTTCTATCTATTTTTTCTTTCAACATTGCAAGTACATTTCTTCCGTCAACACTATAATCTTTCAAAATTCAGTATTTTTCCGATCAAGTGTTGAGGGGGAGAAAATAAACACTTAACTGTTTCAAAACATCCGTGTACTTGCATGTTATCATATTCTGGTTGTTTCTTTTATCAATAGTGGTAAATTTTCTGTTTCACTGACACTCCTCGGACTAAAATTTATAACCTTTCATTATTTTCTTAAGTCGAGGGAGAGTGTCGTCAAGTTTCTTTCTTAAAATCTTTCGTTTGGTAACCAAAATGGAAGTTATATGACTTTGGATGTAAATGGAAAAGGTGGAGGGACCAAAACTGTCAAAAGGTTAAATTCTTTTTTAATAAAACTCCCTTCCACCTAACTTTCACTTCACATTTATTATCATCACCTAAATCATCCTACGCTCAAAATTCGATCTTCATTTCCGTGTATTGGATCATCATTTTGTAAGTGGTTTAACAATCTTTACATGTTTTTAAACAAGGGTTTTGAGTTTCACTCAAATCCAACGGTCAAATGATGAGATTGAGTGTGATTCGTGTTCTACGCGTAAGCTATGAACACAAATCACTCATTTGTGTGTTTATGGTTAAAAGGATAGTGTCAAAACGCTTCTATAACTTCAATGACATCTTTTTTATCATCAAAACTCACTAGAATCACGAATTGAATGATTTTTGAAATTAGGGTTTATGCGTGGATTTGGGTATTTTCAAATGTGAATATTTTTGGTCAAAAAGATTGTTGTGTGATGTTGATATCATGATGAATTGATGATATCCAGGCCTTATAACGACCTAGAAACTCTAATTGATTGAAAATTAGAGATTAGGGTTTAATGTTCTTCGCTTTTGGGTATTTATGATTCATTGGGAGTTTGATGTTAAAACTTGGTTATTACAATCACATGACAACTATACGCGTAATTCATGAACTTTAGGGTTTAAGTTCTACGCGTATGGTCTTCTACGCTAAACCGCTTTAACAAGTTTTCATGCCATGATCTGTCTTAAAATGAATACATATGTTAAGATTGATGATATGATGATTTTATTTCAGGCTTGCTACGCATAAAACTAGAATCAAGGTCATTGATACTCTACGCATAAGGATCACCTTACGCCTAGAAAGTTATGCGTAAGAGAAATCTTCCGCTGCGAATCGCTACGTAAGGTTCTACAAAGGGACTACGCGTATCCTGTGAAGGATATGCGTAAACAGGGACCTCTACGCATAAGGTCTACTCTTACGAGTAAGCCTTACGCGTAAGGTTTTATATACGCCAACGCGTAAGCTCTACGCATAAGGTTACTTTGTTCCTACGCGTAACATTTACGCCAGTAAGGCATTCCTACGCGTGCGAAACTTGTGCCTACGCATATAACCCCTGTTTACGCATAAGCTACCATTTCTACGCATAAGCCTTGATCAAACCTTCATTATGAATTGTTACGCGTGCAAACTTGTAAATAAATAAATCATAACGTCACGAAACCAATAGTATCACTAATAAGCTTAAACGTTCAATATGTTGTGATTAATAAGTGATAACATAAACTTTAAAATTTAAAGTTAACTAACTCACGAAACTCTTCACCACATCATTGGACTATTTGACATACAAGTGACTTTGGACTCGTAACAACCATTGACATTATACGTTCAATAATTAGATAATAAAACCTTCTGTTGACTAACATTATGTCTTTCGATATGTTGGTTCTTTTGGCTAATGTTATTTCAGATCACGACATGGCTGCTCAAATGAATGTGGATGCACCTGAGGTTCTCACAGTTGCCGATATCTTCCCTAATGGCTATCCGAGAAAGATTGGAAAAAACAATCTAAGAGTTGACTTTGAAACTCTTTCATGCTCAGAGTCTTCCTGCCTGATTGCTGTGGATATTCTAAAGAATCATCCGTACCAAAACATGCTCTCACACTCGCCATCGTTAGAGATCTACATTCAACAATTCTGGAATTCAATGCAAAAGATCAAAGGTCAAAGTGCGGTGACTGTATTCCGAAACTGACGAAGGAGATGTATACCAGACAACTTTATCCGAATCTCTTACATTTAGCCAAGCAAGCCATAAAATCAACTCCGATGAATTTGAGCATCAATCCAGTTGAAACTACAATCTTCTTAGATGATGAATTGGTGAACCGGCTAGTAGCCCAAATGTCGAAACACTCTGCAACGTTTGCCTCCCACGAAGCTAAGTTGTTTGAAGCATTGCTGGAATACCAACTCAAGTCATCATTCAGAGAAGAAGCTGTAAGGCCTAAACGTTCAAGAGATGACGAAGACAAAGATCAGGATAAGGATAACGAGCCTAAACGCACAAAAAAGTCTGATGAATCATCCTCCATTCAGTATTCAATGCAGCCTCCACCTCAAAGAACTCCATCTCAACAAAGATCTCCTCCTCACTCTTCTGCAGATAAACCTCAGGATTCCGAGACACCACCACAGACTCAGAAAACCGGTGATCACTTTGAGTATACGGGTGGTGACGATGAGGAATACCATGAGCCCCAACAACAACCCTCCTCTCCTGACAAAGTACAGAAACCAAAACCATCATCTAGGCCTCGAAAAAGAAGAAGAAGCCCAAGGCCGACGCCTTATCATGGCTAGATGAAGATAACACAGAGGAATTTGAATGGTTTTCTACACTTGTTAATTCCACTCCCTACCCTCTGAAGGTCAAGATCTGGTAGACGGTAATACATTGGAGCATGCTAAAATACTGCAAGAAAAATTTCGAATAAAGAAGATGACGAAATCTGAGTTGCGGCGAATCAAGAATGAAGCTTTTCAACCGTTAAAAGATAGCTCAGAAAGTGCCATTAAGGTCGAATATCACCTCGAAAACATTGCTCGAGCTATGTCTAACAACATGGATTGGCTCAACCAAGAAGCAAACATCGACTTTATAAAAGGGGACAACCCTCCATATTACATCGACTGGTCTAAACCTCTACCAACAATTGGCCAACCGGATGAGCCTCGAATTCCATTCCGATATTTCTTCAACAAAGACTTGGATTTTCTTCTACACGGTGGCGATGGTTCTAGGAAATACGCTACATCTTTGACACTTCCATTCCCGGCAGCAATATACTCTAACTGCATAGCCATCGAGGAAAGATCTAACCACTTGTTCTCCAACACGGTGGAAGAGTATGACCGTGATGCAATGTATGGGATTCATCATTGGCCGTAAGCCAAGAATCTACTACGAAGCCGCAGTGTTCAAATCTCAACATGAAGTGTTCAAGACTAAGAGCATCGCCATCAACACGCTGATCTTTCGTCTAAATGTGACTACACTTTTCTCAAGAAGATAGTGGTCAAAAGGCAAGACGAAAGGATTATGCATTCTCTGAAGATGACTTTGAGAATTTGTCTATCAATGACATTGAAGACATGTACCTTGCCAAAGTACAGGGTCGCATGAGACAATTCTCCATTGAAGTACAACGTGAATTCATCAAGTCATTACTCATCTTCATCAGACGCATAGTCATCAAAGAACGTGTAGAAGATCTCCAGCTTGCAGTTGAATCTTATCAGACCCGAGTAAACTTCACTCCACCGCAGCTTGATCTTCCCGACATCAACCAGCTCTCACAATGTACACTCATCAGCAAACCATTCGACGCCGTTTACCGTAGTGAACTTCAAAGAAATTGCTTAATGGCGTGTAGAGATCTTCACAAATTTGGAGATCACACTTTGAAGTTGGTTAGGGATGGATTGGCTTATCGGTTGAAGGATATACATCAAAAGATTGGGTCTCCTAAGCGATGGAATTCTCAGGATCGAAGGGATGTAAAGAGGATCATCACGATGATTGATGAACGGTTGTATCGAAGGGATCAGTTCCCGAAGATTGGAAAGCAATGTTGGTGGTCGACCCAGATTAACATCACCGCTTTCAACGCCCGGTTCACACTCCTGGCAACATCTCCGACTACCGGTACCCCTTGAACTGCTTCTTTCATTATAACTTTGGATGTATGATTTATTATGACAATGGCTTGTGCACACATTACAATGTACAACCCGCTCTTGTAAATAAAGGACCCTGTGGTACGCTTCAGTGCCACAATCCTTATAAAAGGAGCGAAAGCTTCTTACTTTTGAGTAAAACCTATCAAACCTTTCACTTTTCAAGGTTTTGCTCAAAAGAACAAGTACTTTCCCTTATGATTTACACAACCTCAACCGTTTATATCACTCGTTGAGGGGGAGTATTTGACATAAAATCTTTGTTCACAAATTGTTCACAGTGGTCATTCTTCCCACAACACTCGAAATGGTCATATTTATTCTCAACTTTTCAAAAATAACACTTTATATGCCATTTTTGAGGGGGAGAAAAATACGTGATAAGAAATATGTTGTGTTTTACTATATGAACTCTCGTGTGAAAAGACTTTAACCCATGAATTGACGAGATCTTAACTGTTAGTACCTCGAAAAGACTTGTCCGGGACGGTAATAATTTCAAGCTAGTTCGCTAGTGATGTAAACGTGTCTCGCAAAGGACTTGTCCGAGTAGAATGTACCATTCGAGAAACTCTTGGTAGACATGAACCTTGACGGGTTTGACAACCTTTCGGGTTTGTCCACACCTTCAAGATAGTTATTAGAGCTAGTTGTCACCTAAAAGCCGACAATGCAACTCTTTAACTATGCCACGTAACCGTGTCTCGCGGGGGAAAGTCTATCTTGAGTCGATCAATTCAAAAGTGCGAGCTCTTCCCTCACAGCATGATTTCCGTCAAAACTCTAAAGCACATGTGGAAGGGGAGTATTTCTGCTAAAAGATAAAACTCTCACAGTGGTTCAAACATGTTTTCATTTACAAACCCTTTGAGAGATTTTCTTGAAAATGGTTTTATGGCAATGGAGTTATAAGGTGATTAAGGTTAGGAATAACCGTCCTATGATCCGCCAGAGCCGGAGGGATCTACCCAAGGACACTACCAATAGTTAGAATTTAGAAGTCCTTAGGTATGATTATAAAAAGGAGAAAATGAGAATCGGAGAAAGAAGGAGTTGAAGAATTAAAAGGAAATGCAAAGAAAAGGGTGAAAAGAAATAACCCTCCAGATTATTCAACTTAGGGCAGACACCGGGTTCAACTCATATGCTACTGGTTGTCACTAGATGACACCGGTATTGAAGATTAAAAGTCGTCATGGACCCAGTGACGCATGCACTAAACCTTCTTAGCCACTCAAGTTTCTCTCAACAAGAGCTTGTTTCATTCTCACAGGGAACCCTACATAAACTATCGGCTTTCTCCTAGAGATTGCTGGTATTGAAGAAGGAGACCTCTCCCTAGTCTCCGCTCAAGAAAACCAAAACGCACTATTGAGTCTAGAGCCACGAGATTCATCAAAAGATCTCTTAGGTACACTTGACATTTCATCACTTGATGCTCAACAATAAGAACATCAGTGGTATGTTATCGAGTCCTTCACAGATCTTAGCAATCTGTCGAGAACATTTATGAGAGGCTCACATCTGTGATCCTCGGTGATTGAATGGAAACTTCTCGCCGGGTCTACATCAAACGACCGACAGCAGGTCGCTTCGGTAACTCCACGTGGATTACGCTTAGTGGTCTCAAACGGTCTACAGTCGTGAGGTGATGCTTCGGTGTACCTCAGCGACTCATCTGAACCGTAGATGTACTTCGGTACATCGCGTTATCTCACTTGTGGGACTCCGTTCAGGAACGGCCTTTGTGAGAATTAGAGTTGTGTTTTCACACTATGCTATTAACACTCTCGAAGTTCAAACTTGTAAGTGCCGGAATCCGCTTATTACTAACCGTTTTCATGTTTTCTTCTTATGGAAGCTCTGGAGCGGAATGATCGTGCATATTCTTCGCATGCTCATACCAACATCATCACTAATGGAAGTTCTATCTAAAAGCAACACAAAAGTCAGAATGATTCTTCGTCAAACAAAAGAATCTACAAAGTTAAAGACTTAAAGAACTTCATCAGATCTTGAAATCCAACGTCAAAGAGCGTATGAGCGTGTTGAAGAATGACGTAGAGACACTGGAGCGGAAGCGCACTGAGGCGACTTGATGCGACAACAACAACATACTATCACTACCATCACAAAGAACAATGATCAATGAACAAAGACAAGATTACGTCAAAAGCAGAACTGTTCAAAGAAGACAATTTCTCTACACTTGAGAGATTGTTCGAATCAAGGCAATTCTTCTCACAAGAAAGAAGAATGTCAAGACGCAAAGCTTCTATTACATCAACGCCTTCACCGTTCATATTCATTCATCACTAACGCTTAGGGGGAGATTGTTGGAATCACTCCTAAACCTTAATCAAGTGTTAGTGATTCACATGTAATAGTTAGCTTAATTATGGCCTTTATGTTTGTTATTAGCCTTAGGCTTATGTAGAAGGCCCATAAGCCTAGGCCTAGCCTAATAAGGAAAAAGATGGGAACTAGGAGTGTTGCCCTAGCTTCCCTCCTATAAATACCTCATGTAAACCCTCACTTGAGGGTTGGTTGTTCAATTTATTTCTTTCACACACATCCTACGCATAATCGTCTAAGTCTTAACGTGTGTGTGTGTTTGGTTTATTGTTCAATCGCCTTTATCTCTTTCTATTAAGCTTGTGTTGTAAATCTAGTGACCTAACAGCAATGATCTTATAAAGGCACCCAATGAGGCTGATAGACCAATAATTGCCAAGTAAGATAGGATCACAGACCTTAAGAAGTAAGGAGATAAAAGATGAATTACACCCCTTTATGAATAGTCCCAGTTTCATGAAAATACATAAAAAACTTAGTGATATCAGGACAGAGCAAATTCCAAATTTTTTTGATAAAATTAACGTAAAACCATCTAACCCGATGATTTGTCATTACCACATTCCCACATTCCATTTTTTTTTCTCTTTCTTTTTTTTGCTCTCGTAACACAAAAGGCTAGAATTTATGCTTTTGTGTGTATTAAAGTTTGAATTCAGATCTTTGTGCGTATTTTGTTCATGTAAAATGACCAGTTTATTATTTGTTGTTAATAGGGTGGTAAAAATAAAGTATAGGTAAAATGATCATAAAACACACAAATGTCTAAATTCAAAACTTTGGTGTTATATTAGTAAATACTAGTAAAAAAAGTGGACTACACAACACTCGAAAATGTGACAAGTTAGTTACATTTTGAGATAATTGTCTCATTTAAATATGCATTTAAAAGCACAAGCGGTATATATTTTCAGTTTTTGTAAGATACTCGATCTCTACTTACTTATGGAGACACTGCAATTTTTTGGAGGTCGACAAAGCAATCATTAATTGCTACATTATCAAACCATGCTGAACTTATTGTAGTTTTTGAATCTAGTCGAGAGTGTGTTTGATTAAGATCGATGATTCAACACATCCAAGAAGAATGCGAACTCGAGTCTATCAAAGGAAATCCAACCTTATTGTATGAAGACAATGTGGCGTTTATAGCTCAAATCAAGGAAGGGTATATCAAAGGAGATAACAAAACACATTGGTCCAAAAGTTTTATTTGCCGACAAAATCAAGGAAGGGCATAACTTAGCAGATTTATTCACAAAATCTTTGCCGACAAAAGTTTTTGAGCAACTGGTTCGAAAGATCGGCCTTCGACGTTTGAAAGATATGCATTAATTTGAGGAGTATTATGCGCACTGCACTATTTTCCCTCAACCAAGTTTTTATCCCATTTTTTTTATTTTATTATTATTATTTTTTTTTAAAGTTTTTAATGAAGCAGTTTATGGCGTATAACAAACGATGAATATCCAAAAAAAAATGTTAAAAATATATTTTATGTATATTCCTCTTGTTCTAGAATGTACTTAACTAGCCTTGAACTAATGAGTAAGAATGTACTAGGTTACACTCTCTAAATCCTTATAAAATAAAGACCCCATTGTATTCTTTTATCACTACTCAATAATATTCAATCTCCTTTATCCTCAAGGGATTGAGTCGTATAATAGCAACGTACTTTTTCAAGTGTCCCATTCTAGTACGTGTACATTTTTTAAGCTGTAGAATAGCAATGTACTTTCCATAAGTGTCCCGTTCTAGTACATGTACTTTTTTAAGTCGTAGAATATCAATGTACTTTTCATAAGTGTTCTAATTTAGTACGTGGGATGACGTACCAAATTGGAACACTTATGGAATGTACATTGCTATTCTACAACTTAAAAAAAATACACGTACTAGAATGAGACACTTATGGAAAATACATTGCTATTCTACAACTTAAAAAAAGTACACGTACCAGAATGAGACACTTGAAAAAATACTTTGCTATTCTACGACTCAATCCCTATCCTCAATCTCTCATTCTCTACATTTCGCAACATAAATACATTTATGGAAAAAAAAACTTTCTTCGTAAGAAGAAAGCAAGACATCATCATATTCAATGTATATCATTAATGAATTAAATTTAACGTAATGACAAAAAATATTTTGAAAAACAACACATAGAAACTAGCCCGCTCAGGCCTTGGAGCTAGTATATCCTTGTATAAGTGAATGTTGCAAAGTATTAATATCTTACATTAATATCTTACGATGATTTACCCTATTGAGCTTGTTACCAAAAACCATTCAAGAGACTCAAATTCATACTTAAACATCAACTTTGTTTTTAAATCATCGTTTGAAATCTTGTTAGATCAAAAGGACCAACATAAAATAATGGAAACGTGAGTCTAAACGCAGTGTTCATGTGAGCAAGTGTAGTAGTGCAAAAAGTTGTTGAAAAATGGCTATCTCTTGACCTGGTTAGTTCGGTTCTGGTCTTGTTTAATTATGGGTAACCGGAACCATAAACGATTCTCACCTTTTTTGATGCCTTTCGAAGCTTTGTCAAATTTGCACGAACTGTGAACCTAGTATCACAATCGATTGACACCATCTTTAAAACCTTTGAATATGCCAAGATGAACTTTAGAAACCTTAAGTCATGATAAACGCACGGGTTTGTGAATTTCACGGTCTTCAAGTTCACACGCATACATGTTGGAATGGACTTCAGTTTATTCCATAGAAAATCATCTACAACCTTTTAATTTAACACACAAAAGACAGACAAAAGCAAACATTAATTATACATATATAAAATGAAAACACATCAAAGCTTTAAGAAAAAGGCCAACGTAAATACCGTTCCAATGGATAAATGTTCCAATTTTGGAGATCTTTCTAGGAATTGAGGCAATAAGTTCCAGTGATGACCAACATAACCTTCTAACTCCAATTGCTTCAAATTCGGAAAAAACTTGGGCAAATCAAAGTAACAGTGTGACGATTCCTATATTTGAAGAATAAAAACAGGAATCATTCAAGTTTAACAATATTATCAATAAATAACAAAATGAAAATTAAACATGATAAAAAGAAAGTGCTGATGGTTTAAAAAAAAGAAAATGAAAACTTACCGGGGTGTTTAAAGAAATTGATTTAGCTTGACTAATTCCTTTTAGAAGCCTAACCCACCCATCACTGCGATATACTCTACATGAAGCCTTAGCCTCAATTAGAGATGTCATCTCCTCTATTACAAAAGGAAAGCTCATACACCCATCAAACAAGAAGTATTTTAAATTAGGAAGATTTAAAACGACAGTGTCAGTAATTAATTCAGAGACTTTCAAATTCAATCGCTTCAAAGTAGGTATCTTGAAGTAGGTGTCCCCTTTCCAACAACCCATTTTCACATACAAATTTTCAAGTACCGGACACCCATGAACTAACTTTAAAGCACTTTCCCAATATTTTCCGTCAATAACAACATCAAGGGTTTTCAAATTAGGAAGATTGACTAAAGATGAGCAATTGGGAAAGGTATCCATGGTAGGTGACTTGTTGGAATCTAATTTCAATCTTGTAAGCGTCTTGCAAATGTAAAGGCTGTTAGGCAACCTAAGATCCCAACCTTTCATGTCAAGCTCATGAACGTTTAACCTTATTGCTTTACTAATCAGCTCTCCTGAATACGACGCTAAATCAAAGTGATAGGAAAACTGCACGCGAAATATTTGAACATGTGATGTCTTGCAACGTTCAAGTACCCAATCCACGTATAAATATTTATGGGCGTCAATTGTGTCAAAGTCAAGGTTATGTACGAAAGTCCAGGTGTATCTCCATGTTTTGGACAAAAGGCTAGTTCTCACTGCGAATTTTGTAGGCATTAGAGAGAGTATGTATGAAAGAACATCTTGAGGCAGGCTGCTAAGCCTATCTACAACATGCTCACATATGGAACTCATTTCCTGATAATACAAACACCCAAATTTTAGAATCATGATCATGTAAAGTTCTTGGCTAGTGGGAAAAAAAAAATATATATATATATAATAATAATAATAATAATAATAATAAAAATACCGACAATAATCCATTATCATTTGCGAGGAAACAAAATGAGTCTAAAGTGCATTTTTACTCTTCGAGCATACTAGTGTAGACTTTAATGATGAAATCAATATATATTGCTGAAAAGAAATCATATAAACCAGACTATTACTATCATAATGACATAATGCAAAAATGAACAACAACAAACGATTTGGGGCCATTATGCAAAAATGAACAACAAGCTGAGGTGAAAAACAAAAAACAAAGGTAATACTAGTACTATTTAGGATTTAAAATTTGATACTACATCAAACAACATTTACAAAGTATTGGTATTAACATAAAAATACAAGTATGTATATATTATACATGTAATAGCACCACTACGTTTTAAAACCTAAATCCTAACTGCTTATGAAAACAGTTTCAACTCCTAACCCTAATTCTTGTTTGTAACTTTTGTTACATTTACCTCATATGAGTGTAGTAATCTTACTTAAACTGGTAAATCTTGTACCAAACACTTGCAAGTTAAGCTTATGAGTTTTTTGGCTTTCTAAAACTTTAAAGAATGCATATGCCGCTATAATAAGCTTAAACAAACATCGTATAAACCGCATAACTTAAGCTTATAAGGGAATTTTCAAGATGTAATGGTATCAAAATTACTCAATAAAATACTTAAAAACTCTTATATGTGACCATTATGCTAGATTTCCACAGATATCAGCTAGCACAAATACCACTTCAAATCATATACCTAAAAGATAATGTACCGATTGGATGCAAATAAAATCTGATTTTGATGAACAAACTCGTTTAAAAGCTAAAGTTCAATCATAATCTTTGACAATCGATGAATGAGTGAATGAGTATGTTACCTATGACGCTTAATCTGCTAATTAAATACCACCTTTCACCACTTGATAAGTTTACCTCTTCAACTATATGTCACTCTTGACCCTTGTTTGCCTAAACAACATACTGTATTTTGTAAAAGGTTGTATTAGGCTTTGACGTCTTTTAGGGTAAGTCAGTCATCTTATGCAACTCGAAAGAAAAGTAAATGAAAAACGAGCTTTATCTAAGTACATACGTACATATGTATTATGCAATGCTATATTTAAGCAGTGAAGCTTGAAAATATTCAAGAATCCCAAATTTTCACATGTTGGAAGCCTTATTCAAGGATCCCAAATTTTCACACGAAACAAATATGATCTATTTAAAAACCTAAATCATTATATCCCAATTGCCTGCCAAGTTTCATGAAGATATAACTTGTTACACATTCATATAATCAATCAAACATCACCTAGTTTGTCCGACTAAAATGAATAATCAATTACGGATTCACCTAGATATTAACCAAATCATAATTATACGTGATCTTCAAGTAAACACACAAATACAAACCAATAACGTCAACACAATTGCATTAATTAGTTAAAACCATACTTTAAACGCTAGGGTTCATCACGTTTAAGCAAGTATTATTTAGCCTAGGATGAAGAAGAACATAACACAGCAAATAGTAGAGTATAGGTTCAACGTATTACCAACTAAAAAGAAGATCAAACCCACACACAAATTAAATGTTATTGTGTTTGGAATCTCCAAATCTCTTAAGTTACGTGTGCTCCAATCGACTTGAGAAAGTAGATAATAAGAGATAATCGTATTCCCTTCTATTTATTCTTGTGTATAAACGACCATCAAAAGTGAACTATGGGCTCCTTGTTATAAGACTCACGGCCCAAGATGTTAATTGACAAAAGTGTAATAACTAGGGTTCTAAAAGACGCACTAAGGCGCGATGCGTGATCTCTACGTTACGAAATACAGTAAGGCGTCGGTTATATGCGTGACGTGAGATGAGGAGTGGAAATGCGCCATAAGGTCCGCTAAGGTGCGAGGCGTGACGCTTTTTTTGAATTCAACTATGATGAAGAAGGCTTTTTTGAAAGAAATGAAGAAGATACATGCAAGAATAGTTTCTTAAATGTATAACACTTTTTGTAAATTCGATATATATGAAATATGGTATAATATAAAAATCTATAAATATGTTCATGTTTTGTGCCGCTTTATGTAACGCCTTAAAAAACACTATGACTTCGCCATTGCTCTTAAGGCGTGAGGCTTGGCCATGCCGCCACGCCTCACGCTATTTATAACCTTCGTAATAACCGAATATTATGACATACTTAATGATAGAACTATGTACTATGAGATTCATCGTGTCAATGTATATCTAACATTTATTTTTGCTTAAGTTTAAACGAAGCATAAATGTTCAAACCTCATAAAATACGACTATTGGTCATTGGTAAGTTATGAAATTGCACAACACCAAATTTTCACGCTTTAGAAAATTATGGGCCATTATTCCAAAGATGTTAATCTTGATCTAAAAAAGAAGAGCATTCGGATGAGGATAGTGTTAGTGAGGTGAACGAAGTGTATGATGAAACTGCAAAGTTTATGAAATCTCATCCTCAACGGCTACCATGAACGTGTTCAACTAACATCTCCAAGAAGAACGACATGACCTCTCAGGTTGGTGGTAGTGGCACAACGTAACCAAGGTTGTATGAGCGTATAAAGAGATATAGCTATGATTCTGACGCGTACAATCCTTATGATGATGATGATGATGATGATGATGATGATTTTGGTACTTTTCAGCCTTCCAACCAAGAAATGGCTGATTTATTAGCAGATATGCAATGCATCTCTATACGTGGACAGCTTCGTTGATTGAAGTTTATATTTGGCTTTTTATTGTTTCCTTTTGAATCAAATGTAATTGTCGTTTTTCTTTGTTTTATTTGGAATGCGGTTAGTCTATGCAACGGGCTAAAATATGACATTAACCCACATCTTTTGTACTTATTAGCTGTTTTTTGAGTAATACATTTAATTTACCCAAAAAGCATCATATGTTGACAAAAATATATCTAACATTCTCCGCATCGAATCTTGTGTATAAAGAAAATGTCTTAAGAGAAGTACATGTACTTCTCCTTGAACTTCTGAGATCAAGTTCTTACTTAAACATTTACTCTCTACTAATATGTGTTTAAGTAAGTATCAGTAAAACTATCATACATTGTCTTTCATTTAGGATTAGTTTAGCTTAGCTATTATCCGCACTAATCCTTGTAGCTTTTTTGATTAATTCAAATAAATATATATAAGTTGAAAATTATTGTTTTGTGTTGTTTACATGTTTATATATAAAAATGTTTAAAAATGCAAACACTTAACATGATACTTGTAATCTGAGTACTTTGTTTAAAAAAGGTTACAAGTAAAAGGGAACAATAAAACAATGTATATATTATGTTTTTGTGGGAATTTTCTTGTCTGGTTATATTGTTGTTTGAATAAATACTTAGCTTTCTAGATAGGTTGTTGTTTGGATTAATATATTGGAATACGTTTTTCATAACAGGCCATAAAAAACAAATTAAAATAAACCTCATACTGTATTTACTTGTGTGTTAAATCTACATATTAATATTCTCAACAGCATTTCAATTATTGGGTCCTATTTTCAGAAGCTAGTGGGAATTCATGATCAAGGGAGTGTTAGTCACTTAGTGAACCATTACAGCCATAAACAGAAACCATAATTTGAAGATTAAAAGCTGATATTTGAAGGATGATATCAAAGCAATTTTATAATAAAGGTCAAAAAAGCATTTGACTTCATTCATGCAATTAAATTTCAAATTTTAGCATGCATATGATGATGGTATGTACCATTGTTTATGTAACAAGATTTAAGGACAGATTTTTATGACATGACTTCCTTAATGCTGACAAATCTGCCCTTCTCAATTGAAAGTTGTGCCGCAACACCAATAGCCACTGCAGTCAAGCCGTCTTGCAAATCAACAGCTGGAGCTTTCTTCCCGTCAACCTTGACTGCTGCTAAAAAATTCAGGTGTTCCAAGTAGCTTGAACCATGGTGCAGCCCATCATATCTATCATATCATAATAGTGATTAGTAACCTACCCATATGGCAAATCATCGGTAAGTGTAATGGGATTGATATTCATATAGAGGTGGAGAGTTCGACCTACTTACTTATTAGGGGTGAATTCCGGTTATATTTTGTGAAATGACGGGTCAAACAGGTACATATAAACAAAAGCTTAAGAGGAAACGAGTTGACTGTCGAAAGTCACCAAAAGCAGGCCCAAGTAAACCTTGGCCTATAGTAGTTAACCTTTTTGCATTTTTCCCTTATTGAGAGAAATTAATATTTGCAATTATATCTGACACATGTATGAATTAAAAGATGTTAAAAGATATTTAGACACAAAGTGTGTCCGGGTCAACCCAACCCCTGCTTTTACCCATGACACACCCATTTGCCACCTCCAATTTGCATTGCTCTAAAAGATCAAGAAACATACTTGATTCGATGATCTTCAGCTCTCATGGTTCTAACACCATCTTTCCCTTCAATACGCAGACCATAACGGACAATATTCTCTGGAACGAAGGCCTCACCCTGAAAATCAACAGCCCAAAAGGTTTGAAATAAGATAACAACATGATCAAAATGGTGTCAATTTGGTCATTTCACATAGGCACCGGTATAATGAGGGTGTGAATCTTCTTCAACTTTGACATTGAATTTTACTTTTAAGTTGGTGATAATTACAAAAACTACTTGTTATACATATCCATTTAAAAGATTGAGCATTTGTTGTATGTGTACCGTACCTTTCCATCTTCACCAATGACGGAAATTTCTTGCTCATTTTTACTTCCTTCAGCAAACATACAAAGATCAAGCATGCCTCTTGCCCCGTTGTCAAATTCAACAATAACATATGCATTATCAATGATATCAGGTACCTGTTAGACAATACAATAGCACAAGTTGAATCAGAAAGAGCATAATATTCTGTTAAATGTTGACTCTTGAGGTCAAAATTTTCAATACTTGAGTTAAACAATGACAAATATTTTAGCTACTAACTTAGCGTTAAAATATTTTCAATTGTATAATATAACACAGGTTGAACTTGTTAGCTTAATATCTTCAAAATATATGGAGTAGAATATAAAGATTAATTTGAGAATAGGTTTAACGACATTGACCCTTGAAGTCAAAATGTGCTACTTTTAATGGTCATTTTAGACAGCAGACTAAAATATAAAGAGCACAATACCTTGCCATCATAAACTTCATTTTTGTGATTTATATCAATGGCTCCAGAAGCCATTACACGAACTGGATTAGCGCCTACAAACAGTCTCATCAGATCAAAAAAATGGCAGCATTTTTCAACAAGAGTACCTCCACTGTTGCAATTAAACCTGTTCCAGTTGTCCACCTAAAAAAGACACAAGTAGTCAAGAACATTTATGATTATAAAAATCCAACACAAATCATATAAAGTAAATAAGTTTAAATAACTACCTTAACCAGAAATGGAAACCGATGTTCCCTAATTGAAACCATCTTGACATGTCCCAATCTTCCACCATTAACAATGTCTATCAGCTTAGCCACTGGAGGCATGTATCTATACTCAAGTCCAACTTGTACCAGCATTTCAGGTCGCTTTTTAGCAGCCTCTATCACCTGAATCACGGGCAAGATGAAGCCTTATTAATCATTTGTGTGCCTCATTTTCAATTTTTTTTCTTCATATATCATATAAATGAAACACAGAACGAATGTATGTACTGAGAATAACTAACCTTTCTGCAGTCTTCCACAGTAGTGCATAAAGGCTTCTCCACCAGTACGTGATGAGTCTTTGGGTGGTTGATAATATCCATCAAGATTTGATAATGAGTCATGTTTGGAGTTGAAATAACCACAACATCACACATCCCACTGTCCAGCATTTCCTTGTGTCCTGAAAACACCTGTAACAACAATCCGTGTATTCAGTAAAATTCCAAATTCATATTAGAATATAGTGAACTAAAAGATCATCATAACGACTTAAAAACACCAAAAAATGGCCTAATAAGGGAGTTCATCTTTAAAGTCAAGCGAGGTTATTGTGGACAATCTCAATCTGTTTATGTGCAATCTGGGTCACTTTGGGTTGTACTTTATTGTTAACCTGCTAAATAAATAAAAAGGAAAAAAAGTAATAATATAAAATATTGTGTCAACTATTTAAGAAACTCAAGGAAAAACAAAAGAAAAGTGTTTGGAGTTCAACTCAATCTACAAAAGATCCATTTTGACCCGCATTAAAAGTTTACCATTCTGTGACAAAGGGAAAATGACCCGTTGTGGGAACAAAATCCATACAGAAAATAGTCCTATTCTTTCAAAAAAAAAGAAAATAGTCCTATAAGTAACAAACACGTACGTAATATGTGACGAATCACATAATAGGAATTTAGGTTTCTTTAAAGCTAAAGTCATACACTACTCATTAATAGAAGGCCAATATTACTGTCGGACTCTCACACAAAAGACAGATCCAAAGATTTCAGTCACATCCATTGAGTAATTGTCCAATACAACCTAAGTTTTTACGTATCATCTCAAACTTTTAAAAGCATTAAAATATCTCCAATATTCGCCTTCAAAAGTGACTTTTTGCGCTTCTCATAGGACCCATGCCAATCTTGTTGCCAATTCTAAAAAGAGTAAAAATTTGTTACCAATTATTCATAATTAAACTTCATCATCATCACACTAATAGCAAACACAGATCCATTATTTTTCAAATTCTTAGAGTGAATTTTTTTTGTGTTTTATAGGATTCGCTCCAAATTTGTAGTCAATTCAAGAACTCGTCACAATAATTAACGAACATGTTATAACTTTTTACATTTTTGTAAGTTTTGCTCGCACCAAAGTTATGTGAAGCTCGCAACACATGTGATCATACTTTCACTTACATGCTACTCATTGCGCCACTTTAATCTATGAACTACCGGTTATAGCATCCAACTTGGAACGCGCTTACAACTTGGACAATTTAGTGCTAGAGTAAAATATGTATAGTTGTATAGCTTTTCCAAAAATGTATAAAGCAAAATTTTGCAAGTATGAGTGCTATCACGAGTAGGTAAGTGAAAACAAAGTACTATCACGAGTGAAATAGTAAAAATTAAGTTTCTAGTAAATCAATAAAAGTAAAAGTTAAAACCTTTTATGCTATTGATTAGAGAAAACTACAAAATATGTGTCCTTGTGAATAGCTTATTGGCTTAAATCATCCATATACAAGGCCGTCTTTACTCGGCCATCACTTGACGAGGGTAATAAAAATTCATGCACTTCTATTATATACATAGACAATATGAGCTTGAGTTTATTTAGTTCATGCACTATCAATACATGTGTATTTTTTGTGTGTTTAAGGACCTCTTTATGGTGAAGGCATGGAGTTACCGAAATCCATGAGACGGTCCATATCTCAAACTATCGGTATGAATCAGTAAAAATCAAACGAAATCCACCCTGAAACCTGAACGTGATGATTTTTGGTAAACATTTTGCATAAACCATCCTTGACATGGATAGATTTCGATTGACTTTTTGTGAGTTTGTCTATCATGCATGATTCATGCAAATAGATTACGATAAACATTAAATTTCTCAGGGAAAAAAAACTTATAACAAATTTGTAACTTTTTTTTTTCTTTTTTTGAATCACCTTCGTTATAATCAATGCATGCACCGAGAAATAAGCAAGTCAAAACAAATGAACAAATAACCACATGTAGTCTATATACATTAACCTATATAACACCACGTAACATTTTCATGCTCTAAACACTTGTACAAAACACAAAAACATGTACGTACCTTAATCGGCCAGCCAAAAGAATCAGCAAACTCTAGCGACACTTTTTGCGACGGAACATGTGGATCAGCGACACAAACAACCGTCGCTCCTTCATTCCTTAAATGAAACAAGTTGCACAAATGTTCTCTACCCATCATACCAACACCAATGATACCATATCTAACCATTTTGTTATTCTTATCAAGTGTTTGTGTTGTATGAGTGGTCATTGGTTGGTTTATATATGGGAGTTAGGGAATGATGCTTTGGTATCAAATTAGTAATTGGTGAAGATTCTGTGAATAGTTTTGTTGATTGATTCATTAATAAAAAATTAATGTGGTTAAATGTTTTAGAGGATTTTTAGGGATGGTTTTGTGGAAAGTGTGTGATGGGATTGGGATGATGACAATGTGGAGATGTACAAACTACAAAGTGAGTATATGGGGTTACATTAGAGATAGATGAACAAGTACGTAGTAGTCAAAGATGATGTGTTTTTCTTTTATTTTTAAGTAAAGAAAAGGAGTTTTCAACTTATGTGTATATTACGTGTAACATTTAAGGTTTGTCTAACTGGTAATTATAATACATTTGTTTAAATGTATAAAAAAGAAAGTTGAATTCATTAAATAAAAAATCACATACAATTAAGGTACTTGTATGTTTAACTAATGTGTATTAATACATTTATCGGCTTAAAAAGAAAATTTAAGTTTATTTAAAAACGTCTAACCAATGCCCGATGGGCACTCGTTAGACAAACCTTACATGTTAATCAATGTAGATAATAGTGATTTAACATTTGGAAACAAAGACACCCACTCAAAATTTGCTAATGCTATGGAATATCCCCTAAATCCAATACTTATATGTTTTGATCCCCATAATACTATTAGAAAATGAGGAGAGTTATTTTACATACCAAACTTTTCTTACATACCAAGGGACTCATCTTCACCATCCATTTAAAAATAAATCAATGGTTGAGATTAAAAGCATTTTATTATTTCACCTATTTTTTATAATTTAAATATCTCTTAAACCGTTAATTGTTAAGTGAAAATATTTACATGACGAAGATTTAATTATCTTTCTATAGACAAGACTTTGATATACTTTCGAAAAAAGAAAACTGCTTTTTTCA
This sequence comes from Chrysanthemum makinoi, assembly GCA_910596185.1. Lineage (NCBI taxonomy): Eukaryota > Viridiplantae > Streptophyta > Magnoliopsida > Asterales > Asteraceae > Chrysanthemum > Chrysanthemum makinoi. The sequence goes on from OU343217.1 coordinate 74,876,398, forward strand.
CGTTCTTTCATTATTTTTTTTTTTTACGCTACTGAAATTTACATGAAAAAATCATATATGATAAAACACTAAATTGAATATCACATGTGATATTAGTGTTAAATCATATATGATATGTAATATCACATGTGATATTATATGTAATATCATATATGATATTACACTAATATCACATGTGATATTACATATCATATATGATATTACACTAATATCACATATGATATTCAAATTAGTGTTTTATCATATATGATTTTTCAATGCAAATTTCAAGAACGTAAAAACTTAAAAACTTAAAAAAAACGAAAAATACGAAAAAAAAATTTTGTCGAAAGTATATCAAAGTGCTATCTATAGAAAGATAATTAAATGCTCGTCGCAATGATATTTTTTTTTCGCTTAACGATTAACAGTTTGAAAGATATTAATATTTGAAAAAAATGATGAAAGTGGCTTTTAAAATTGTTGTGATTAATTTCATCCATTAGATCAAATAAAAATGGAGGGTGGAGATTGATCCCTTGGTATGTAAATAATCTTTTGTCCTCAAATGATCTTTTATCATAGAAAATGCTCATTTAAGTTTAATCATAACAAAGGACGGAAACTTTATATTTTCATTTTTTAAATTGTGTTTAAATTTTGCTTTCGAATGTATAAAGTATGAATCTTAAAATGATTCAAATAACTTAAGTCTTATACAAAAACCATCAGACTGGACAAATTTTGATAAGTTGTTTTGTAATTTAAAATTTTGTCATTCACAGTTACTTAGCGTATAGAAATTGTTTATATTTGTTAAGTAATAGTTCTTGTCTTTACCTGTTTAACATGTTACCTGCTTAACAAAGTAGACACGTATAACGACGATTCCAGAATCAACTTCATATTTCTAAAAGAGAATAGATAAGTTATTTAGAGTAATTGGAATAAATGTGATTTATTATTATCTTGTACGTACTAGTTTAAAGTATATAAACTATTCATTATGTTATTTAATAAATGTTTGGTGGGTCACATGGACGTAATGGCGGCTATATTCAAATGGAGATCACGTCGGATAATCGTGGCATTTACTTTTAAAGATTTTCTGAGCATTTTTGCCGATTTATCTACGTGTACTTAGTTCAAAAATAAAATAAAATACAATCTATGTGTCCAGGTTCATTGAACTCACACAAAAGTCTCCACGTTCATTGGATCTTTATAAATTTGAAGAATTCAATTTGTTATCTTTCAATGACTATAGGAGCTAGGATGACAATATATCTTTACTAGCTGTAAATCATTTATTTTTTTGGAAAAAACAAAAAAATAATTTAAAGATATATGTATTGTAACTACACTAACCAGGTATCTCCGCATTGTAAGAGTGGGTGCACGTGTAACTAAATTTTATTGCGAAATGTCTTTCAGTATTATATTTTTCGACGATCAATTTTCTCAATTGCACTTTATTTGACAATAATTTTACGGATGACGAAGATTTTCGATTGAAATACTCTAAAAAACACGAATAGATGGATGATATTCTTAAAAAACTAAGTACAAGAAAATTAGTAAATTACTCTTAAAAACTTATTCACATTATTAACATGTAGAGAAATAATCGCGTAATTTAGTTTTATCGTTGTATTTCTTTCCCCACAACTTTTTGTTTTAAAATTAGCCGCTTATTTTGTCTCTTTATAAATAAAGAAATTTAAAGAAACAAATCATGGCAAACTAATGCATTAGTGAATTTGTTTAGAAAGAGCATTATAGTCATTTTATATTGTTGTCTAAATAATATGAATAAGTTTTAAAGGCAATTTAATAATTTTTATTTATTTTAACTATTGGGTTTTACTAACAAAAACCCTATAGATTGTGGTTAACCATTTCATAATTAAAAAAAAAAAAAAAAATCAATAATTAATAAATACCAAAAATATCATATTTCATGTTTAAAACGAATAAATGTGTATAATTATGAAATATATTAGTTTATTTAATGCTAATTTGTTGATTATAGGATGTTTAACCACGACTCATAGGATTTTGTTAGCAAAATTCTTAATTATTTAACAATGTCAATTATTTAACAATGTCATTAATATATTATATATAGTAGAGGTATAAATAATCATATTTAAATACTAATGTTTATAACTAAAGTTTACTAATTTAACTTTAATTAACTCTAAACATAATCATGTAATATAATTATTATATAAAATTTAATAGATATTAATGTACCCAAATAGTTAACATTAAGTTTTCTGATAAAGTTAATGAATTTCATTATTATATGGACTTTTAATAACGTGACAAAATCTCTTTTGTTGGATGAGTTTATGAAAAGTATGCAAAATAGTTTTGTTAGGCATTATTATATAAAATTTAATAGATATTAATGTACCCAGATAGTTAACATAAGATAAAGTATATTTTTCTGATAAAATTAATGAATATCATTATTATATGGACTTTTAATAACGTGACAAAATCTCTTTTGTTGGATGAGTTTATGAAAAGTATGCAAAATAATTTTTTTAGGATATTTTTTTCATATGTTTGTATATGTTATTATGTCTAGGTTTTATTTTCATTTTGCTACACTTTTATGAAAATAGGCCTCTAATCCTTTATCAAACCACGAAAAATCTTAACCAACCCCATAACTACGAACCCGCTATCTGCAAGACAGCAACAACACTCTTATCACCACTTAACGCGCCTTTGAAAACCATACGACAACACCAGTGACCATCACTAGTTGATCATATACACCTATTTTGTTGTTATTTTATTAACTCCTTGTAGATTAACTTTATATACAGTAAAACCTCTATAAATTAATACTCGATAAATTAATAACCTCGATAAAATTAATAATTTGTCCGGTCCCAACTTGGGACCAGTACAAATTTGAACTTCAATCGATAAAATAATAAGATAATAATTTTTTTGAAACCTTAATGTATATATATTAGTCCCAACCAAACTATAAATTAATAATTACTAAAAAATTTCATATATATATAAAAGTCATACATAATTGAAACTTGTACAAATTCAATTAGTTCAAGTAAGGTCATATGTAATTGAAACTTGTCTTAAAGAAACTAAATTTTTACTTATTCAAAAACATATAACTTGACAAATTAAATTATATTGTAAATGTGAATTCATAAAATGTTAATTAGAACTTGTTTTTCTAATTTATTTTTTCATCATTAACTAGTATACATTGTAACTAGTACATTGTACTTGAAAATTTAAATGTCATAAGTAAAACTTCTTTAAATTAATAATTATTAATTTATCGATATAATAATATCTCGCTAAATTAATAAAATATCACGGTCTCAACATCATTAATTTATAGAGTTTTTACTGTATATGGTATATTTTGCGCTTTTACCTAAGAAGTGTCTTTTTGCCATCTTTTGTTCCTAAATTGCTATTAAGTATGTATAATGTACGCAATTCTGCATCTAATTATGTTAAGTTGTTGCAGCTTGGAAAATTGTTGCTGGAATATTAATTTTGTAATGATAAATTAGGAAACTATATGACAACATGGAATGAGATATGTAATTTGTCAATAATATTAAATGTTATTTAAGTAATTTACTCGTGCTGAATTTTCAACAATTTCATAATGATCTTCGAGCTTTATATCTATAAAATATAATAAAAGAGAGTTTTTTTAAAGCCTTCTAATTAATTTTTTCTAAATATAACATTTAACCTGCTCATGCCACGTGGCTTTTAGAAAATTCATCCACACCTAATCTCACTCATTTTTCTGGGCAAGAAATAAACCTCTACAACTGTTTCCTTTTACTTCAAAACCTTTGACTTTCCCTACTCAAAACAGACACCAAAGTAAATATATCGCTCCATATCTTCTCCTCATAAAAAATTTCACCAACAAAGATATCATATTATCTCTACAAATAAACAATCATAAAGATCGGATGGTTAAAAAAATCTCCACACAAGGTACATTCATTTTTATTAAAGACTCACAATTTATGTTGTGTATTCATTTTTTTAAGGTTTGATTTCAATAAATTGCATACTAATAATTTTTATGATGTTTAACAATTTTATAGGTTTAATTTAAATGATATAATTTTCTTAGGTGTTTAATTAGATTCTTTTAATTAGGATTTGTGATAAAATTTTAATTTTTTTTGGGTCCATGGTAATTGGTTGTAAGGATTTTGAAATATATTTTGGGAATGATTTGGGCATTTTTATTTTTGGGAATTGTTATAATTGATTTTGCTTGATTTTTACTGTCAACGATTTATATATGGATATTATGTTATTCTTAATTATGGAAAATGGTTTCTTGATTGACAATTACAATCAATTCTAACAATAAGTTTTGCTAAAAAACGAGCCTATAAAAACTTAAGCAAATGCGGTATCTGCATATCAAAACTACATTACTTCTGCTTATTTCTTTTCACTGATCAAATGACTATTAGGTTTGACGATGGTTTTATCTCCGACCTCTCCGCTGTACGAGACAATATTGTGTTATGTGTTCGTATCATTAGGGCTTGGATGCAACCCATTCATAGTAAGCCCAAATTAATCAACCCGAAACTCATTATTATGGACGAGCATGTATGTTGATGTAATTCAATGTTAGTTTGTGCGGAACACTTTAAATCATTCTATTAATAGTTTCTGAAATCTATTTTTTTAATGTTGTTAGGGCGCCAAAATGCAAGCAACGGTTAGGATGTCTCTGGTCCCTACATTCAAGCAACAGTTGAACGAGGGTGATGCGGTTGTCTTGCGGCTGTACAGTTTGGGCCAAATCCAACCAAACTATCGAATTGTAGGCAACCCTTTGAAGCTTAACTTTGTTAGCAAGACCCAGGTAAATCAGTGTGTTGATTTCAAGGGATCTGTGCACGGCTTTGTGTTCAAGCCTTTCAAAGAAATTGTGTAGTGTAAAACCGAAGCGGTTGGCCAATTTGGTAAAATTTTGAACTTGAATTGTTTTTCGCTTAGATGAATTGCCGTTTGGGTGTATATGTTTAACATTATATGAATGCGGTGCTGTAATACATTGCATGTTTAACATATTATATTTTTACTAGATGTCATTGGGCAAACGGTTCAGGAAAAAAGAAGCCGTTGAAGCTTATCGACCTTGAGTATGTCCATGAATATGTATTCCAAAATAGGTTGCTCTGTGTTAACATAACTAATATATGTAGAATCATATTTCGTTAATACAGTCATCTCTTTTTTTTAGGGGCACGGAACTTAATTGTATGCTATGGGGTGATTTTGCCGAACAATTTACGGATTTTCTGAAATCATGTACTGATGTTGGCCTGCTTATTGTTGTTATTCAACTTGGTCGTATGAAGTTTTGGGATGGTAATTTTAATTAAATCCACAATTGATCTAAATTATGTATACCTTTATGACATCTAACTACTGTATTTGTTATAGGTGTAATGCAAGTGCAAAATGCTTTTTGGGGTACCAAATTATTTATGCACAATGGAAAGGAAAGCATTATGAACAACCAATTGGAAGATATTGAGGCTTTTAGAAAAAGGTATACCTAAGTCTATCTTGATTGGTTACTGCTATACAATGTTTACACAAATGATACGACCATCTCTTTGTTTCTATATAATGTTTTTGTAGTTTGCTAACAAGGCCCAATAATGAGCAATCGCTTGATACTGCCTCCAAGATATCTACAGCCTCCAAGTTCTCGGCACATGAGGAGTTTGTTGGCAAGTTTCCATACAGAAACATCGATGAACTTCTTGACCTTCAGAATGTATGTAAATCTGTTAACAACCATTATTATGTATACATTTCTGTTATTTATATTGCCATATACCCATGTTGACGGTAATTTTCTTACATTTTCTTCTGTGGTAGGGTGAAGTGTCCATAATTGTGGCAACTATCATCCTAATACAGGAGGAAGAGGGTCGGTGGTATTTGGGATGTAGAAAATGCAACAAAAAGGTGGAGAATGCAAATGAACTCAAGGATGGAGACCATGAAGATACCTCAGCTCCCAAAAAATCCACTAATGGCTTTTTTTGCCAAACCTGTAATGTTCCATGTTCGAGTGTGTGACAAGGTATTTCAACAGTTTTGTTATACTTTCATCCTGCTGATTGGTATGATTTGTTATATTACTTATACATATTCATCCATTCTATCATTAGATTTCGTATGATGTGCCGTGTCCAGGATGAGACGACACTGCAAGCTTGGTCATGTTTGAAAAAGATGTCAAAAGTTTATTAGATGGAACTTCGGCATATCAACTATTGGCCACACAAGAAAAGGTAAACATTTTAGGCCTTCAACGAATTAGTACATTTTTTGACATGAACCTCATACAATACTCTTATTTATGCAGAATGGTAAGCTGGATGAATTCCCGGCTGACTTTAATCGTATACTTGGTAAAAAGTATGCTTTCAAAGTTAATATGGATGAGTGGCAACCAAAGAAGTTGTTAAAATCATGGACTGTCCAGAAAATGACTTGTGATCCTGAAATCATCAATGCACTCATTCCGATGATAACACCATCAAAGGTAAACCAACCATCTATTGCTCACAATATTGTTTGGCCTTACCATGTTCTTATGTATGCTTTAATTGCAACAGGCTGAAACAAGTGAGGCCGCTGTCAAAGACAAAAATGTGTCACCGCTGGTAATTACGAGAATGAATAACCTTTACTTATAACCTTTAGTTGTACACTTTTAGATAATTCCATATGATTTTCTTTTATTAGGATCTTGCATCTGCTATGGATGATAATGGGACCCCCAGTGAAGTTTTGAAAAGTACTACAAGTAGTCCTAATGACCAGAGTTCGGCCAAAAAACGTACGGGAGATGATGTGCTGGCAGAGGATGGCTCAAACATGAAGAGACAACTAATTCATGGGATAGGCGATAAGAATTGAAGCCACTCTAAAGATCATATTTGATTCTTGAATAATCATGATCCTCTGAACATTTTTAATTTCGTTCTTTACGTTTCATTTTGTTTGTTTTCATAAGTTGAATTGGGTATGCCACTTCAACATAACTATTTTAATACTTCTGTTGGGTATTGTTACTACTTTGTGACATATGATGCATTTGAATCAGTATTTGTTTAATGGAGGATCAACATTATGTACTTCACATCATTAATCATGGTTTACTTTATTGTTTGTCCAAATCACAGGACAAAAATAGTTAAGTAGCGATTATGGTTAAGTATTTTGTTTTTCCAGGTTAATGGATCTTGGTTCCATCACTACTGTTACAATATAGGATTAGGTTCCTATGTAGTTAGAGTTGTGTTGCCATTAGTTTATGTTTATGGTATTTTATAATTTGAATGCCATGCTTTCCTTTTCTATTTGCTAGGGCTGTCATGTCCGACCATTGGTAAGCGATCTTAAGGTCCTTTTTATTGGTCATATGTCGTTAACTATGTTCTCTTTTCAAAAGAACTCTTACTTTCCCAGATTACTTGAAACTCTTAGGCAAATTATGTTAAGGTGGTCATAGCAAGGCTATGTTGGTTTAAGCTCAGGAGGAAATCTGTGTCGTCCATCACCTATCTATTAGTTGTTGTATATGAAAAATCTATGCTTCTTTTACTTTTGTACCTTGAATTAGTTTGAATGTCTAACCAAAAATCTATGAAAAGGCTATGTTAGTTTGATACCAGATCCTTTTTAAACAGTAATTTTAGATTAGGTAACACCAGATTTGTTGTGGACAAAATTTATACTACAATGAAACACTTTTTTAAATGACACAGTCTAAACTGGGATTGGTGTGTTTCATTTACTTTACAGATCACATAAATAGAATCGTATCGAGAGACCAATCTAATAAATGGACAACAACTATAGCAATAAGGCTTGACACGTTACATTTTAACTACGGAATTGAAGGTAAGGATGCATTAAGTTCCCTCAAGACCCTGCCTTTTTATCTATCGTCTGCTAGAATGCACTTAGCATGCTTCAAGTACACATCACGTTAAACTTTTTTCCTTCAGAACTCAGCATTGATATTATAGTTGCAAAAGAGGAGACTAGCATATAAAACCTGTTTTGTACCATCAACGAAGTTATTTAGCTAATAACGCTTTAGGACATATATCCCTTGCTTGGACCTCTTGCCATATTATTTTGACTTAAAAAAAGGTTATGAAAACTAGCTTCTGGACAGATTTGGGACAAAACACAGGTTGGATTTTTGGAAAACTACTCAAAAAGTAATTTGAAATCCTTTGTGTATTGAATAGTTATATTGAAATGTTAACACTACGTATGTAAAAATATATTCATATTAACACATTTATGTCTCATTTGGTTGCATTAAATTTGCACATACTCTATTAAAGCTTTAGTTAAAAAGTTAGAGATACTCAAGTTAACACATTTATGTTTTTTTTCATATTTGGTCCTTACTGATGAGGAAAAGAAAAATGATGCATTGTTCTTTATAGAGGAGCTAATGCGCACTCGAGGCAGCTCTTTGAGGAAATTTGAGGATATGCCATATCCAAGTGACGAGTTCATATCAGATTTTGGTAACCGATTGCTATATGATGAGTTAGATTATGATCCAGCCGAGTTCCAAAGAGAGTATGTGTAGCTACATAGTCATTTAACTTTGGAACAAAAGGGTGTTCATGACACCATCATGGACTCCGTCGAGACAGGTAATGGAGGTGTTTTTTTTGTGTACAGATATGGTGGCACAGGAAAGACTTTCTTATGGAAGACACTTGCAGCTAGGATAAGGCGGAAAGGTGATGTTGTTTTGAATGTGGCCTCGAGTGGCATAGCATCTTTATTAATGACTGGTGGGAGAACTGCACATTCACGATTCAAAATTCCCATCAACGTTGATGAATACTCTACATGTTCCATTAATCCTCAAAGTGATCTTGCTGCATTGGTGCGCAAATGCAAACTAATTATATGGGATGAAGCCCCAATGACTAACAAGCACTGCTTTGAGGCATTAGACAGATCATTAAGGGACATTTTGCGAAAGTCAAAACATGACACAATGGACACTCCATTCGGAAACATGACTATGGTTTTTGGTGGCGATTTCAGGCAGGTCTTACCCGTCATTCCAAAAGGATCCCGACAAGATATTGTTGGCGCCTCTTTAAAACAATCTTACTTGTGGGACCATTGTAAAGTGTTGGGGTTAACCGCAAATATGCGTCTGACCGTGGGTTATCGTCCAGAAGATGTCAATGAGATTAAAGACTTTGCTGAATGGATTCTGAAGCTTGGAGATGGTAAGCTCGGAGATGAAAATGATGGGGATGTTAACATTGAAATACCCGATGAGATGATCATTAAGGATTCAAGTAACCCAATAGGCTCAATCATTGACTTTACTTACCCGAATATGCTAAATAACCTTGACAACAAAAAATATTTCACGGAAAAAGCCATACTTGCTCCTACAAACGAGGTTATCGACACTATAAATGATGAAATGTTGTCAGCTATTCCAGGTGAACAAGTCACCTACTACAGTTGCGACAGTGTTTGTAAGTCAGAAAAGGGTACAAGTATAAACGAAGATGTGTTCTCAACAGAGTTCGTTAATGGTTTAAATTCTCTGGTGTACCTAACCATGAACTTAAATTAAAAGTGGGTGCTCCGATCATGTTGTTACGAAACATTGATCAATCCAATGGTTTGTGCAATGGAACTCGACTTCGTGTGGATCGGTTGATGAAAAGTTGCATTGACGCCACTATAATCAACGGAAGCCATTTTGGTAAACGAGTTCTTATCGCACGGATGAAAATATCACCTTCAGATAAACGTTTGCCATTAAAGATTGTAAGGAAGCAGTTCCCCGTGTCTGTCTCTTTCGCAATGACTATCAACAAAAGTCAGGGACAATCACTCGGGTAAGTCGGTTTGTATTTGCCACGACCTGTTTTTACACATGGCCAACTATATGTAGCCGTATCCCGAGTTAGGAGCAAAAAAGGATTGAAGATGGTTATTCGGACTAAGAAGGAAATCTCGAATACCACCACCAACGTGGTCTACAAAGAAGTGCTACACAATTTATGATCGCATCTACATGTACATGTAGATCATATTCGTATAATAAAGGATCGAAGATGTTTATTTTTTTCTTTTTGAAGTTTTTGACTATTATGTTTCATATAATGCATGTTTGATGCTTACCTATTGCAACGCTTTACATTTGTTTATCCATATGTGCTTCAATCTAACTAATAACTTTGTAATACACAGTGTTATTTACTGACTACTTTGACGTTCCTTTAAAATACCCGTGAATTTCACGGGTCTTTTAGCTAGTGTAGTATATATTACACAATTGATGTAGTTAATGGCAAATCATAACCATATAATTATAAAACATATCACAAATATTACTAGGCTACAAACCATTTTGACGTACAATCGTTGATTCTATGATGTATTTTTGTAGCTCTTTAGCTTCAAGTTAGCTCAGATGATGTTGCGTTTATTAGGTTGGTCGCACTCTCTAACCTTTCAAGTTAGCTTAGATGAACTCAACCACCCACGCGTGAGGGACAATATACCTAACCTTTCATCTTGCAAATTGTTAATTTGGGTGGTGTAACTCACAATGACTCGAGGTTGTAGCATGTCTTTTTATATTTAAAAAAGAGACGGATAAGTAAATGGATGAGAGACAATGTACGGGGCTGAGTGGTTAGAGAGTGAAAGAGAAAAGATGTTATGATACTTATGTAAGCGACTCAAAAAGTATATATCGATGGGGACAACTTGACTCAAGCATCACTAAGGTGCCGACCTCATCATTCCTTAAGAATTAAGAACTCTAGGTATGGTAACACGATAACATCATAAAATGCCGCCACCTCAAGCGTCACATCATTTCAACTCTAAAACATTTAACAAAACAAAAAAAAAATAAAAAAAATAAATAAATAAAAAATAATCAATAGTTATCATACACCAAATAACACCATCTTTTGGTATTCACATTTCTTTAAAAAATTACAAGTTACAAATTAACCCCTTTAACTAATTTTTCATTCGTACATCACCTCATACCCCATAGAATAATATTTCATTCATAAAAAATCATACTTGTAGCTTTTGAAAAGTCAATCAAATTTTCATTTATGTGTTATATATACGATTAGAGTGTAGGTGTATACACACATCACCATACAATTCCTATCTAATTTTCACACATCTTCTTCTTCATTCTTTAAAAACAAATCACCATACCGGCGGTTGAAGGATCAGAATTATTATCGACACTGTCTATTCCGGCGTGGTTTCGTCGGAGACTCACCGAAACTAAATCATCTTTTTCAATTGTTGAAGGGGGTGTTTTGATTTTTGTTTTTTTTATAAAGTTAGTCGTTAAAGGGGGTGTTGTGTAACTTTATTTGTCATCTTTTGCGTTTCAATTTGAGTTATTGTAGCCACGCCATTGGTAACGCAACCCTAACGCCGACATCACTGGTGTGGTAACGCTGCATCAACGCCGGCCAACTCAGCAATAACGTCGTTGGGATGTTATTGTACCGATAGCTCTAAGCCTCAGGAAATGATTTCATGTCCCAACAACCTAATTAGTGGAGTTGGGATTGAAGTCATGCTATTTTAACTCAGAAACCCTCCTTTAAATGGTCAACTAATCATTTACGACGAAAGAACGTGCACAAAGTGACCTTTAAAGCACACTGTATAATAACTTGAGTAGGGGCGTTATGCCCACGTGGACCACGTTATGGTTCGCGTTATTACACTGTGCACTCGTGTTATGGACTCGCGTTAGGGTTCACGTTGCCTTGGCAACGCAATGTTAAGCCATATTCAATAAAAAAAATTAATTAAAAAAAATTACATAACACCCCTTAAACAACTATGATCAAATTTGAAAAAATAGAATAAATGAATAAATAAATAAAAATAATTTACACAAACGGCTAGTTAGGTTTAAAAGCTTCTATAAATACCGACGTTTACATATTAGTAGCACACTTTCCATATACTTTTAATCAAAAAAATTACACAAACGCCCTTTATGGCTTGTCGTCTCCCTCATTCCGCCGAAGAAATGCAAGCTTATATTCAAAACTAATGTGATCAAGATGATTCGGCTCGAAAAAAAGGCTATTATTGATGTTATCAAGTTGTGTGGAAAACTAGAAGGGGGTTGAATAGTTTTACCGATTAAAACTTCATTTTAAAATATTTAGATCGACTTATGTCAATCTATTTAAATGTGTATATTGGATGTTGATAGATAGATATGTAAATATGTAATGCAAAAGTAAAGAGTAAGAAACACAAAACCACGACACGAGTGTTTATAGTGGTTCGGCTACAAGGACACCTTCCTTGTCCTACTCCACTCCCCGAGTCACCTACTCGAGAGTTTGTAAGCACTACACGACACAAACTCCTTATGGCGGAGAAGCCTTCACAACGTCGCCTACTCTTTTTCCGGTACAAGGCTAGACACCGGGTTTTTCCACGAGGTAGAACCAAACCTATCACAACGTCGCCTACACTTTATCCGGTACAAGGCTAGATACTGAGTTCCATTACAAAGGAGGAACTACTACCCAACACTACACAACACCTATCCCAAAAGAGACCCACTCCTTATTACAACATCATCAAGGATATCAATATCCTTGGACACAAACAATCTCTATTTGTACATCGATGCACCATATCGATTGTACACCCTTGCCATCTTTCACTAATGCCTTTGACATGATCTTTTGGCACCTTTCACTAATGCCTTCGACTTGACCCTTTTGGCATCCTTCACTAATGCCTTTAACACGGACGTTCGGCACCTTTCACTAATGCCATCGTCTTGACCCTTTTGGCATCCTTCACTAATGCCTTAGACACAACACTTCTAGAGAGGAAGAAAGAACTATCAACAAGAGAACTTCAGTAGTCTTGATGATGACGAAGCATGGCAACTCATGGACTTGAGCTTGCTCGACTTCAAGAGGTGGTGATCTCGCCTTTAAGAGGAACCTAGAGAATCACACAAAAACAAAACTACATAGAAAGATCCCTTGGATATGAGGTTAGAGAGTTTACAACACTAAGAGAAAATGTGTGTGAAAGGGGTTGGTTACAATGAAGAAATGGCTCACTATTTATAGACAAAAACTTGCTACTGTTGCACGGATCCCACGGATCCCTTGCTTGAGGGATCCGTCTAGTGTATTACTATGGATCCGTGAGACGCTCCTCTTTATCCATGGGTCATGGGTCCTAGACTTTGGACCATGGGTATCCAAGTAGATATAATGTATCTAGAAGATGCAATGCATCTAGTCAATCGGTTATGGGTTAGCTCCATGGGTCATGGATAATACCCATTATGACTTATGCATGGTGTCATGCAATGGGCCATGGGTTATGGATTATACTCCATGGGTATGGGTCATGGACTTTAGGTTTTACCCAACTACATTCAATGTATTAAGTCAATTAGTTAAATACTTAAATTTCTACCCATTTTTTTACCCATTATAATACACTAGACGAGTACCCGCGCCTAGCGGCAGCGATGTCTAGTTTTCTGCAAAGTTCCGACGACCCATAAGTTTCTTTCAACAAACTGTATTTGTAGCATTAGAGAATTGTTTTCGAATAACTACAATTCTGATGCGTGGTTGCATAGCAGCATAAATATATAGTTTTTTTTAAAATTATGTGGAGTCGATCTAAGTGTGTGAGTATATTTTCTAATAGGATTGTTTTAAGTTATTAAGATTTTTAGTAATAATAGATTCAAGCATTACAAAAAGCAACGGTATTATGTAGTTGGCAATATTATATTGTAGTTTAGAGGTATAGCCAACATGTGTGACCGTTTTTCTTGTTTTGTCAGTAATTTAGACAGTGATAACTATTTTTTTTACATGTGTAACGTTTATCATTTGGTGCGTGACTTTTAAAATTGTAACTTTGCAAATTGGATATCACCATATAAGATTATTTTGTACTATCAATTTGTATAGATATTTATGCATTGTTCAAAGCTATTTGTTTGAGGTACAAATAATTATCGCTAAAGATAACAATACTATTTATTTTTTGTGATTTTAATAAACTTACATAACATTATTGATACACTGGACAAAGGGCTATACAATATATATTAACTTTTAAACGACGATTCATATATGCTAGTCCCTTAAATGGTGCAAGAGCAACATTTTTTAAAATAACATTATACAAATGACAAATTACATGTGTCAAAGCAAAATAAACCAAAAACTACAATTACTTGGTCTCTCCTTTCAAAAAAATTGTCACTTGAAACCCGATTTCACCCGGGTGGTTCAACTGGTTGAACCGTTCCGATAAAAAAACAGGTCGATTTAAACCGAGTCAAACCGATAGGTTGGGTCGAAAAAATGTCAAATTAAACCGGGTCAGCCCGCCGTGTTTGAAGCGTCCCGGGTCAACCCGGTATCGGTTTCAACAGGTCAACCCGGTATCGGTTTCAACGGGTCAACCCGGTATCGGTTTCAATTGGTTGTTTTTAATTTAGTAGATGTGCTTTTAATTGGGTGTACAATGTGAATACATTATTATACTTTTAAGTAATTGGGTGTTTTAATAAGAGTATTAATTATATTATTAATTTCTCTCTCCATTGACCATGTTTTCAACATTCAACTTTCAACATTTTTCACTTTTTCCACTTTGACCATTTTTCCATTTTATATAGTATAGAAGTATAGATATAGATATTAAGTATGTATATATCTATCCACCATGTAAATACTAGTTGTTATACATATTATAACATGAAAAACACTATTACTTGTTTAGTGATTTTATATGAGAATGTAAGTGTGTTAGTAAACTATTAGCTCAAACCATTTACGTATTTTATTTGTTTCGTTAAAATGATTTTACAATTGTTATCGACAAAACATTAGAAGATCGTAAAATATAAATAAACGTTTTTACGGCTTATTTGTATTAACAAGCTGTTTGAGCTCGCAAAGGCAAAGAAGTAACGTTTGCGACAACGATACGTGAATTGCAAAGACATTTCGCCGGAAAAAGACAAGCTTTGATCGACAAAATTTTGAGCGATGAAGCCGTGAAAGATGATGTCATTGGTGAAACGTTGTGGTCGTGTGTTTCACGGATACAAGCCAATATCAACAAAAACATTTGTTGGAGTTATCAAGAAAACAAAATGGTTGGTTCGGTATCACAACAACTGAATCAACTTGGACTAGGTGCTTCAACTTCAATTGATGCACCTAGATTTGTTGAGCAACAACATTATCAGTTTACGGGTTATGCAGACGAGGAAGTTGATGAGCATGGCTTAACTGTAAGACAACGTTATGAAATGATGTGTGACGAAAAGGCTTTACGAGAAGTTGAAGCAAAAAAAGTAAGGAAGCAACAAGAGAAGGATGAGAAAATCCGGAAAGCAGAAGCAGAAAGGTTGGCGTTCATTGAGTTATTTACTGGGTATGGTCTCCTTCATATGATTCTGCATGCGAGGAGTACTCAGATTAAGATAGGTTTATGTACTTCGTATCGTAGTGTATTTTAGTTCATATGTTTTTTCGTATCGTATTTCGCAGCGAATCGTATTTCGTATTGTATTTTATGTAACTTTTATTTAATGTTTATGTAATGTTTTATAATTATTAATAAAAGTGATAGGTTGTTTATTAAATAAATTATTAGTTTAGAGGTTGAATTTGTAAATTTTATTTGTAAAAAAAAGTGATGCCCAAATTATGGTGTTATGGTTGAATTATGGTTGAGTTATGATAAAAGGTGTTTTTGGATGTTAATGTTGAAATATTAAAGCTGATGTGACAACACTAAATTATAGTTTAACTCGGGGTCACCATACCTAGTGATCTTAGAGTCTTTTTATTAACAATGATTCGAAATCTTGTAACATCAATGATATACCCTTATTTAAAAAACTTAAAATTCCATGCACATAATACAATCACATCCTCAACTAATATTAAAGAAAAAATGTTAATTAAGATGGTCAAAATAAATTTTTCAATAATTTACGATATTTTGCGATAGCAAGAACTGATATTGCTTCCGCGTTCACTGATGACGTTTCATTGCTATTACAGTCTATAAAATAACACGCTAACCATTGTTTGTTTTCGTGACATCCACGCTACTAGACGATAAATATGACCCACGTTCAATTGTGGTTTGGGTCATATTTATCGTCTAATAGATGCATCACTCGGAGTAGACTGGACTACTAGTTACAACACATTTCCAGTTAGATTGCAATGTCTTGATCCATTCCCACAGATAGAAATCTTCTTTTATTTCTAACTAAAGATTGTCTACATATTTTAAGTCATTATCTTCCACATGACATGGAAAACATTGTCTTATTTGGCTTGGCTACCCTACCCACCATTCCTTTTGAAGAATGGAACGATATGATTGATCACACATCTTACAGTAATTTATTTTACTTTTAGGGTGTGTTTGGTTCGGGTAAATTGAAGAGTATCGGAGTAATTTGAAATTAAAATTCTATCTCATGCATGTTTGGATGACAACTTGGCAGAATTTAAAATGATACTAGTAATAAAGCTTTAAATGAAGGAACTTTAAATGCTCAAGTTGAGTGGGGAATTTTAATTGACATAGTACGGAAAGCATTAAAGTAATACTTTTGACAACATTGCCCTTTTATTTATTTTGTTGTAAGTAAATGAATGAAGGACAATTAAGTAATTTACAAGCTTATGACTTTAATTCTTTAACATATGGTACTAGCTAACCAAACAGACAATGAGATTTTGAATTCAATAGAATTTGAAATTTTTAGGAAATAAAAATTCCTTAATTACAATTTACTTGAACCAAACGCCCCTTAGGATATTTTCAATCCAAGTTTTGGTTCTTAGCTTTACTCATCGATAGGCTTGTTTCATATTGGTCTTTCTCTATAAAGAAATTTATTTATCATTATTGATATTAGGCGAGTATCCGTGCCTAGCGGCAGCGGTTCCTAACGGCAGATAATTAACAATATGCGATATTGTGGTAAGAGTTTCGTATAACGTGAAAAGATCAAAATGTAATTGCAAACAGTGATAACATGTAACAATTCAACTCTAGAAAAAAAATTTAACATGTATCAAACGACCTATAAAAATATTTAGTGAGACTGAAAAATAAAACATTACATCAATTATAAGATACTAATTAACAATGCACGTTACTCTTCGCGTAAAACTTCTTGGTAGACGACATTTGAGGTGTAGACTTCCCCTTGACCAAACTCTTTAACTGGCTTCACTAAGACCTTTGTAGTTCTGCGTTAGTTCATTAGTCACAATTCTTGAATAAAATTTTAAATTGCATCTTTAAACTTGATTCTAATGTATCTGCATATTTTGCATCAATAAGGTTAGTAGCTTTTCTCTTTATTATTATTTATAACTTGATTACTTGTTACCACTGACAAAATATACCTTAGTTGCTTTTCTCTATTTGCATATTTTGTTGGTGTGGTATCTCCCAGCAACAGGGTTAAGATAATCAACTTCAGCAGAAATGCTCAACTGTTCAGCAGAAACAAACAGAGGGTCAGCAGTAACAAATACCACTTGGTGGTTACCGGATATCACTTGGAATCGTGTGATCACTTTCCAAAGTAAACTATTCGACCCTAATGCCCGGGTTGCACGAATATCTACTTGGGATAAGACCAAATGCAGTTATGGAATTAGGCACAATTCAATAACCCTTGCGCTTATAAGTGTTTTGTGTTTTCTGTGTATCTCTCATGCATCAACAGATCTCCTATATATAGGAAAATACTCTCAGCTAGTCAATGGAATTATGAGTATTAATCGGCCCATTAATAGCCTCATAATTATCCCCATTATAGCCGTTAGTGGTTACATGACCAATTAAACGTGGTCATAATGCAGTTTAAACTGCCACTTGAATAGGTCAAAGTCGTTACAAGCTGTACTATCATCAGTACTTTCATAGTGCTATCAGTGGTTACACTGCTTCAGTGGATACACCACTGCTTCAGTGTAAACACTACTTCAGTGAAACACCACTTCAGTGGAAACGCCACTTCAGTGGAAACACTAATCTTGTGGAAGTACTGCTTCAGTGGAAACACTGATAATCAGTGGTAACCACAACAGTACTTTCACCAAGCACTACTAACACAAACCACTATTAGAGTCAGGGTGTTCATGGACCTTATGGGTGTACACTCGGTACCTCCTAACCCATTACAAGGTGTGAACTAATCCCACACGTGTACTAAATTTTCCAACAATCCTCCCCAAATTTAGTTCACTTCCTTTACATGAAAAACAAACATCAAGCAAAACATGTGCATAAATGAAAATGTCCTGAGGATTGAATTTCCATCTTAGTAAATTACACGTTTCAAATATTCGAGAATCGGGGTGTTCTAAGAATTGAACCCTTCAACCCATTTGAATACCTGAAGATAAAATACACACAAGTTTTCTAACACTTATCAGCTCCTGACACTATACAAGCCATGTGTCCATATCCAAATTCATAAATGTTGTAAAAGCTAAAGTCCAAAGCTTCCTGAAGCGGCAAAACTTCAACATTTACATAGGTGGTTCCTCTTTAGTCATGCTCATGCCAAGCACTTTTTCAAAGAAAATTAACCATTAAGAAGTAAAGACTTCATCCTCCTTTCAGCAGGTTCTGAGCACAACCTTGTGATGTAAATAAAACATGTGCTCCAGTCCACTGAATGTTCAGCTTTCCACATTGAACTCAGCTCCCAAGTTTCCTTAGGAGGGAGTTGGGTGTCCTAGCATTCAGTGACTAAGTTGGACTTAAACCCATCCCTTTAGCAGACTTTATAACCAAGTCTCTAGCCGGACCCTTCGTCAAGTGATCAGCTAAGTTCTGTTGAGATCTCACAAACTCTATAGATACCACCCCATTCATGATAAGCTCACGAATCATGCTATGTCTGACACCTAAGTGTCTAGACTTACCATTGTACATCTGGCTATAAGCCTTAGCCAATGTAGCTGCACTATCACATCGGATAGAAATAGGTGCTATAGGTTTAGGCCACAATGGAATCTCAAGGAGCAAGTTTTTCAACCATTCAGCTTCTTTACCAGCATGCTAACGCCACAAATTCATATTCTATTGTTGAACTGGTGATGCAAGTTTGTTTCTTGGATGCCCAAGAAATTGCACCTCCACCAAGTAGGAATACCCAGCCACTGGTAGATCGAATTGTCTTCAGTGTTACTGATCCAACTTGCATCAGTGTAACCTTCCAACACCGATGGGTAACCAGTATATGAGAGACTATAATCCATAGTTCTCTTCAAATACTTCATTACCCTTTGAACTGCTTGCCAGTGATGAGCACTAGGATTACTAGTATACCGCTCAATTTTCCTACTGCAAAACCAATATCATGTCTTGTACAAGTCATGGCATACATCAGGCAACCAATTACCCTAGTATACTCAAGTTGAGATACAGCCTTGCCATGATTAGGCATCAGCTTCTCACAAGTATCCATAGGTGTACTCACTGGAGTACAATCAAAGTAATTGAATTTCCTCAGTACCTTCTCAATATAATGAGACTGAGAGATACAAATTCTTTTACTTTCATGTTTAATCCTTATACCAAGGATAACATCAGCCTCCCCATGTCCTTCATGGAGAACCTTGATGACAAAAATTCTTTTGTTAGGTCAACCTGATTTTGGTCAGTGCCAAAGATCAACATGTCATCAACATATAGAAAAATGATGACTCCTTTACCAGATTCATCAAATTTGCTATACACACATTTGTCAGCTTGGTTAAGAACATAACCACTAGACAAAACCACTTCATCAAATTTTTGATGTCATTGCTTAGGTGCCTGCTTAAGTCCATAAAGAGACTTAATCAGTTTACACACCTTGTTTTCATTGCCGGCATGATGAAGCCCTGAGGTTGGCTCATATAAACCTCCTCATCCAATTCACCATTCAAGAAAGTTGTTTTCACATCCATCTAATGAATAATCAGATTGTGAATAGATGCCATAGCAATTAGCAGTCTTATGGTAGTGATACGAGCCACAGGGGCATAAGTATCAAAATAGTCTATCCCTGACTTTTGTTTAAAGCCCTGAATAACTAATCTAGCCTTGAACTTTTCAATAGTTCCATCTACCTTCATTTTCTTTTTGAAAATCCATTTGCAACCTAGAGGTTTGCAACCAGGAGGTAGATCAACCAACACCCAAGTGTTGTTCCCCATGATAGAATCCATCTCATCATTGATTGCTTCTTTCCAGAAAGCAATATCCTGGGACTTCATTGCTTCTTCAAATGTCTTGGGATCATCCTCAACAATGAAGCAATAGGAGTATTGGTCTGAGACCTCATCCCTTGTTCCTTCAACTAAGTATAGTTGAAACTCAGTTCCAAATGACTTTGGAGTCCTGACCCTTTTGCTCTTCCGAGCATAGGTTCAGTTGTTGAACCACAACCTCATCAGGGACCACGATGGTTTATCATCGAGGACCTTTGATACACCGTGTCATGAGTTCCATTAGGAATCCTCAGACTTGGTCTTGGGACTGATGAGAATCTATTCTCATCAAAGTCTGCATCCCTTGATTCAATTATTGAGTTAATTGAAACATGATCATTAGGTTCAATAACATTGAACCTAAAAGCTTTGGAATGCTCAGCATATCCAACAAAGATGTAGTCAATGCCTCTTTCACCCAAAGTCTTTTGCTTTGGATCAGGGAGTCTTACAACAGCCCTACAACCCCGGACCCTGAGATAGTTCAGGTTGGGTTTCCTTTTAGTCCAGAGTTCATAAGGGGTAACCTTGTTCCTTTTGTTGGGAACCCTATTTAATAAATAGCAAGCTGTTAACACAGCTTCACCCCAGAACCCTTGACTCAGTCCTGAATAGGACAACATGGAATTAACCATCTCCTTCACACCTGTTTTTCCTTTCAGCAATACCATTTTGCTGAGGAGTATAAGGGGCAGTCGTTTCATGGATTATACCAACAGACTGAAAATACAGAGTATCCATGTACTCACCTCCCCTATCAGTCCATAATATTTTGATCAAAGACCCAAGTTGTAATTCAACTTCAGTTTTAAACACTTTGAATTTATCTAATGCTTCATCCTTTGTATGTAACAAATAAACATAACAAAACCTAGAAGCATCATCAATAAATGTCTGTTGGGAATTATGTGAAGTAGGATTTCTGCTGTCATTACTGCCGAAGGTTTCTGCTGAAGTAGAAGCAGAATATGCTGAAGAAGTGATTCTACTGAAGAGTACAAGCATTACCGTGTTACTGCTGAAGGGTAAAAGCTGACTAGGATCAGCATGCGCTTACTGTATTAAATGCTAACTCATTATTATCTTTGAACGGCCCAAGGTTAGCATGGGTTTTATTGTACTGCTCAATATAGTTTAGTGTATTAGTCATTAAATGCATGCTTGCATGTTTAGTCGATTGGGTAGTAAGAGATTAGGGTTCCTTGGTTATAAAAGAAACCATATAGTTTGTAATAGACACATCTGAAACATAGAGTTTCGGTGAATAAAAAGATCCATAGAGGATCTAAGTGTTCTTAGTAATAACAACTTGTGTTTACATTCCGCTTTAGAACACGAGTTGTAGAGATTTTCTATTAGTTTGCTTATGATTACATAGGCAACACTAACGATCCACGAGTGCTAGATCTTTCAAGGTCTGAGAGTGTGCAACGTGTCAAAACGTTACAACAAGTGGTATCAGAGCCTCGGGAGAGTCTCTACGATACTGAGAACCTTATTTTTCTCACCCACATACAACCAAAAACTTATTCACAATGCCTGGAACTGATGATGAATCAGATGTCACAAACACCAACAACAACAACATCATCAAAAACACCACGTCTATGCAGCAACTTAGTCTCTCCAACAGTAATGGCAAGTTTCCTTATCTGAAGAAGGAAGAATATGATCTGTGGACCATGAAGATGCAGAACTGGATCTCCAATATTGATTGGAATCTATGGGAGATAGTGAAGAATGGTAACAGTCTAAAGAAGACCATCCCAGATCTTGATGGTAAGTTTTCCATTGCTCCTCCCACAACTGCTGAAGAGGTTTTGGCTGTGCAAAGAGAGCACAAGGTAAGAACCATCCTCCTCCAATCAATTCCTGAAGATCACTTAGGTGATTTTCACCACATGGTTGATGCAAAGGACATTTGGATGGCTCTTAAAGCTAGGTTTGGTGGTAATGAAGAGTCCAGAAGAATGAGGAAGTCCATGCTTAGACAACACTTCCAAGAGTTCAATATTTCTGAAGAAGAGGGTATCCACAAGGGATACGACAGGTTTCACAAGATTCTGAGTCAGCTAAACCAGCTGAATGCAAAGCCTGACAATGATGATAGCAACTCTAAGTTCCTTCGATCTTTGCCTCCATCTTGGTTGCATGTGAGTATAGCCCTAAAAGCTAAAGGTGGACTGGACATGCTCACTTTTGACGAGCTATACAACAAACTCAGATCTCTTGAACCCGATGTCAGATCTCCCTACCGTGCAACCTCCTCTGGTCATTCAGCCTTTGTTGGGACATCCCACTCGAATATGATGATGCATGCTTCAAGTCCATCCTATTTGCCATCATCATCCTATCGTCCCACTCCTTCTCATCCTCAAGCTAAGTCTGGAAGTATATTGGAGGATGTCCTTCACTCCTTTGTTGCTGATTATGACACTCAGCAGCATCTGGTATATGAAGACTTTGATCAAGTGGACCCACTTGAGATGGAGGAGATGAAGCTGAAATGGCAGGTGGCCATGCTTTCGATGGATATCAAGAGGTTTGAAGAGAAGGCAGGAAGGAAGTTTGGTTTCAAGGGAAAGGATCCAGCTCGATTTGACAGAAGCAAGGTCAAGTGCTTCTCTTGCCATCAGATGGGTCATTTCTCTAGGGAATGCAAAGACAGGAAGAGTGGAGAGAGTACTGGCTACAATTCCTATCAGCAGAATCAGAAGGGAACTAACACTTCAGCAGCTCTGGTCACCATGGATGAACAGGTCAACTGGGCTGCACATGAACCTGTGAATGAGGAAGCTGCTAGTACAGAGAAGCTAGGATTGCTGGCTAGGTGCACTTCAGCAGATAGGCATGATCAGTTTGCCTTCATGGGTCTTTCTCAGGTACACAACTGTATATTTGGTTGTAGTGAAAGATATACTTAACTGAAAGAAGCTTATGATACTATGAAACCTAAGTACAATGCATGCTATGTTGATAATGAAGCTCATAAACTTTCGTTAAAAACATTAGAAAGACAAAAGGTTTGGTTTCAAAATAATCGGATAGCTTATGAAGAAAAGATTAAGGTGCTTCAGTTGGATCTAAAAATTGCTAATATTAACTTTAAACGCACTGAAAAAGAAAAAGTTGAAACTCTTACTGAGAATCTAGAACTTAAAGAGAAACTTGCTGAGGAAATAGCTAGACATAAACAATGGTTGATATCATGTGACAATCTAGCTAAAGAAATCTATAGTAGTCAGTGAACTCGGAATAGGTTTAGGTTTCCAAAAGTATGTAGGATTGGAAGCTAGGAATGATGGGCGTAAATCTACACCTGCAGGCTTAGAACATTTTAGAAAGGAAGGTGATTTGCATGCTGTCCCTGGACCTATTAGAGGTGAATTCATGCCCACTGACCTGTCTATTACTGTTGACTTTGATGGATCACACCATCTGTATGGCAAAAAGTCAAAAGACTTGCCAGACAACGATGCTTCATCTTGTGATTTTGTCTCTTTCTCTGACAGTGACAATTCATCGGATCAAGGATCTACTTACAGCTGTGATTCAAGTGATAAGTCAGACCTTCCCAAGCCCTCACCTGAGCCTACACCCAAGCCTGCACCCAAGACTATCTACAAGCCCTCTAGGATAGCTGCTGAGGAATCTACTTCCAAGCCTGTTTCCCCTGAAGACTTGTCTTTTAAATCTTTGCATAATCATTCTGTTAAAAACAATTCCTTTAATGTTTCTGGTTTAAGTACTTCTGCCTGTAATAGAACATCTTCTTTGTTGAATAAATCTTCCAAAAGGAAGATATGTTTTGTTTGTGGAAGTAAAATTCATTTGATTAAGGATTGTGATTTTTATGAGCAAAGATTGGGTGTTTGTGCGAATCAGCAGAAACCAAGACCTGTGTGGACCAATGTTAACAATATTCCACCTTATGTCCCACAAGCTAGAACTGACCCTTCTTGGAGGAAAACTCCTAATAGACTTTATGTGCGACCCACTAGCCCATACTTTAAACATGGTTATTGGCCTGCATATGTTGACTCTATGAAAAATGGGAAACAATGTTGGGGCACTACTGTCAAATCTGTCAAAACTTCAGCAGGTTGTTCTTGGAATTATAAAAGACCTAACTATCAATGGAAACCCAAGAATAATGGAGGATCTTTTTCTTCCCTCAACTGAAAAGTTTAAGGGGAGGCATATGCCTCAGGGGAGGCATATGCCTTAGGGGAGGATTTTATAGTAAACTTTGTGTTTATGTTGTTTGCTAACTCCTGTTTGTAGTTTTTGTATTGTATGTCTCTATTTTGTCTCTGAGTTTGTTTTGCAGAATGCCTTGTTCCGTTAACATTCATCTAGTGTGGTTCATAAATATCTGGTCAAGTTAGCTAAAAGCTTATTGCTTGTTTCTTCTGAAATTTAAAGTACTGAAGCAAACAATTTGATTCCACTGAAGCCAAAAATTCTAAAGAGAAGAGTTTGAAGTCACTTTGTTCTTTCATTCATTCAAGAAATAGTTTACAACTTACAGCTTTCATATGCATCTTCAAGATACGAGCTATACACTTACGCTAATCCTAATCTAGTACATATCATCTATTCAAACATCTTAGTGAATGTTGGATATGCATGATCGCTCACAACTTTCACACTAGATGCTGGATATGCGTTCGTAGGACTTGCATAACCATCCATTCCGTCTTTCTAGATGGCTGGATATGCATGACCAATACGACGAAGATGCTAAGGATCAAAATGGAGAGGATGGACTGATGAAAACATTGATGATTACGATGACCACACATGATGATGGAGAAAAATAATATGTCCTTTGTGCTTCATCTATTCATTTCAACCAAAATGCAATCCATCCACCCTCCTTAAGCCCTTCCTTTATACGATGTGTGTTGATGCACCAAAACCTGGTGCAGAAAGACCTTGGACCACCTCTCTATCCTTAGGGAGTGGCGGCTTTCTGGCTCGTGGCCTTCGTAGAGGCTGTGGTGCTGGAGATTGGGAGTATGATGTTCTCTCCTTACAGGAGTCATCAGAATCTTCAACGGGAAGGGAAGGCTCTTTCACATCAGCAAGGGGAGGCTCTTTCACTCTCTTTGAAGTGGCTTCCTCATCTGAGTCTTCATAAGGTGATGCATAAGAACTTAACGATGAGTTGTCTTCTCCACCGCCTGGATTGCTTGACAAATAACTTTTCTTCCACCTCTCAAGACTGCTTCTAGAGGTTGCATTGTCATCTGATGAAAGAATGATCAGGTTGGAACTACTCATGGTTATTTGTGATTAATTTTGGGGCTTTGAAGAAGCTAGGGTTTATAATGATTTTTGGGGTTCTTTGATGAAGAGTTATGTGTGCATTGGGATCATTTTATAGACGGGTTCGGGGGTCAATGGGATTTAATGCGAGTGGTTGGCACAGTAATTCTAGAAACTTACCGAAGATTTCCTAGTCTTGGGTTGGTTTCTACTGAAGTGTATAACTTCATCAGATTGGTTATCTGTTTCTGCTGAAGCGTTACACTTTCTTGGGTCACGTTGAAATACACGTATGCTACGGTCAACCAAACGGTCTAATTCTTTTGACTATAACTTGGGCAACAACTACCACTCCACCACTCACATTATTCCACTTCAAAACAAAACGATTCCCTCTCCTTCATCCAAAACACTTCATTACGAGAAACATAACCCTAAAATCTCAATTCATCAAATGGCACTTGAATTTAATAAGGATCACAACAAAGTTGCTTTTCTGGGAAAAGCTAAAGATGATGAGCTGTATGAACCGATGGTGGAATTCTTGAAAAGATCCAAGCTTTGCTTTGCTCTAACACATTCTCCGAATGCAATATATGAATCGCTAGTCACTCAGTTTTGGGCATCTGCTTCAAATCGAAGTGAAACAGAGATTGTGGCTACGATTGACGAAACAGAGCACGTGGTTACGGAAGAGCTAATAAGGAGGAAGCTTCGCTTGGAAGATGCTGATGGAGTATATCACTCTAATCAGGAGGCGGTACTTACTGGACTGAGAGCGATTGGCTATCGAGGTACGAGGACTGACATTTGGCTGAAGAAGCATCTTTGCCCAAAGTGGAGGTTCTTGGCTCACACGTTGCTTCAGTGCATTAGCAACAAGTCAGGTGGATGGGATCAGTTCTCGTCCCAACTGGGATGTGGTATTGTGTGTCTTTCCCAAGGGGTAACTTATAATTGGTCTAAGTTTATTTTTGATAACTTGGTTGAGAATATTCAAAGGAAAAAGAATAAGTTTTTGATGTACCCTAGATTCTTACAAATTATCATAGACACCTCTACCCAAGTTGAAGCCTTTCATCCCATAGGTGCCCTTTCAGCTAAACTATTTGCCTCTATGAGAACTAACTTTGAAGGGGCACATTATCCCTTGACAGAAGCTATGTTACCTCAAGGTAATGTGGCTGCTGAAGAGGAGAATGTTGCTAGCATCCCACCCTCTTCACATGTTGCTGCTGATGGCAATCCATCAGTTAATTTTGATGAGGGCCCCTCCTTTTCTGCTGAAGCTTCTCATGTTGCTACAGAGCAGCCTCCACCAACACCAACTCTAGCACATTGTCCTAGTCCACCACCAGCACATGATCCTCTTGATAATTTTGAGTCTGATCTAAACAGGATGACCACACCTAGTCCTCCAAGGGAAACGGTTGTTGAAGTACCTCCTCATGTTGAGCATGATCATGTTTCCACTGAAATGTCCAATGAAGCTCCCATTACCACAGAGCAATCGGCTGGTGGAACTGAGGACCCCATTACTCTCTCATCTGTGTATGCTCTTGTGAACAGGACTGCAACTGAGGTATCTAGACTGAAAAAGGAACTTGCAGAAACCAAGTCTTCACTTGGTAATAAGATTAAAGGTCTACAGGGTAAAGTTAAGGACCTAGAGAACAGACTTGAAAAGGAAACCAAAAGGAAATTTGTGGTTTCTTCTGAGGAGGAAGAAGATGTACCTCAGTATGGGTCTCTTGATATGTTAGCTGATGTATCTCTTAATGATCCTTCATCAGTAATTGCAGAATCTTCAAAGAAGAAGGAACCTGTTCTTTACAAAAGGAGAAAGAGATCGTACTTGAATAAAAAAACTACTGAGGTATCCAAGGAACCAGAGTCTGTCAAAGCTGCATCTGCTGATATGTCCACTTCTGCTGAAGCACCCTCACAACATGTTTCTTCTGAAGAAGACTTGGGGGTTTCCTCTGAAATTCCTGTTATCAATATTGCTGATGATGAGTGTGCTAAGGAGCCTGCTGTTAAAGGGAAAGGTTTAATGGTAGAAGATGAGCTTGGTCCAGACTTGGTAAGTGAAGAGGAAAGGAGAGAACAAGACAGAATGCTTGCTGAGTATAAGGAGAGAAAGAAAGATGAGGAAATGGCTAAACAGTTGGAAGATCAGTCTACTTCTTCTCTGCCTCCTGAAAGACAAAGGGAAATCGATGAAATACGTACTCAGCTCCCTGACTCTCATTGGGATGCCTACACTCAGCAAGTCATATCAAACCCTTCACTGGCTCAGAGTATCTTAGGTGCAGACTTCAACAGTGAAAGTTTTGTGGAACAAAGGATGGCTCGTGGTCAACAAAGGAAGCAAGAAGCAGCTGAAAAGAGGAGAGCCATCACAGCTCAAAGGAATAAAGATAGACCTCCTACTAAAGCTGAAATGAGGATTGTGGTGAAAAACCAGAGCTCATCTCTGTATAACACTGGGTTGTCAATGAAGCAAGTAAAGGCTTTCCCCGATCATGTTTTGATTCGCAAATATAATCAAATCATGAAGTATTCTTCTTCGCACACTCCAAGCTTGAAAAGGATTGCTGGTGTTTCAGGTGCTCCTAAGACTAAGAGGACAAAGACAGCTGAGATTGTGGAAAATTTTGATGATATATCATGCTCTTCCAAAGTCTCTGCTGAAGCTACCATGGAGTTTACACACTCTGCTGAAACAGATCAATCTGCTGAACCACATGGTGCTCCCACTGAAGAAATAGTCATGCTCTCTTCTACCCCAACTGTAGCATCTGCTGAGGCAGAAGAAGATATTTTGGATAATAACGATAACGAGGTTCCTTCTGCTGAACCATCGATGGTTTCTGCTGAACCTCATACAGAGATTGCTAGCTCTCCTAACAAGACTCCATCTGTGGCATCTGTTGGCTCAGATGCTGATATAGCAAGTTTAAAAACTAGGAAGGCTAGAAATTTGCTAGTGAGCATGAATGCCATTCGTGAAGATGCACCATCTTTAGGAATCTATAAGCCTGGAAGGAGGAAGAAGAGGATGGCCAAAATCACTAAGTTAGATCTTGAGGCTGGTGAGTCAACCTTTATTAAAGAAGGGTCTTCCTCTGATTTTCCAGATGGCTATCAAAATGTGCTGGTCAACTGGACTTTGACTAATAAAGGGCTAAATGCTATACATCGTTTGGACAAATCCTCAATGGAGTTCACCTTTTTGAAGGAAATACTCCATTTGGTGGACAGGGCAGACTTGCTTACTCTGTACACTTTCGTCACCACCCATTACTGCACCAATGCACCACAAGGCTCTGGGATGTTCCTATTGGGAGATCTTCATGTTATGTTCAGCTCTCAATCTCCCAATGATAAAGGACATTTCATTTGGGAGAACTCACATTTATGGAGGGTTGAATCTTGGAGATTCTATCCTCTGCCTCGTGTGCATGTAGTTGAGACGAAGGGTGGGATCACAGTCTGCATGTTGGCTGAAAGAACTTACCCATTGTCCAAAAGACTTATGGAGAGGATGCTGACTCAGAAGCTGGAAATTCCTCCAGATCCAATTGGAAATGAAAGACCACAGGCTGAACAACTGATTAGCTTGATAAAGACACAACTCCTTCAAGCTCAAGCTGCGTCTTCATCTTCATAATGGTATCTTTTTGGTCCTTTGCATTATTTGTTTTATTTTACTCCATTATGTCTGTATTCCTTGTATTGTTTCTTAAAAAAAAAAAAAAAAAAAAAAGAGCCTCTCTTTTGCAGATTTGTTGTATTTTGTTGATGGTTTTTAACTCACTAGATATACCTTGTGTATATCAAAAGGTTGTCTAGTCCAAAGGGTACAGCTTTGGTAAAGACATGACAAATCTGTTGATAGCTGTAATGGTTTGCTCAAAATCATAGGGTCTGCAACCACCCATGCTTAATT
Organism: Chrysanthemum makinoi; assembly: GCA_910596185.1. Taxonomy (NCBI): domain Eukaryota; kingdom Viridiplantae; phylum Streptophyta; class Magnoliopsida; order Asterales; family Asteraceae; genus Chrysanthemum; species Chrysanthemum makinoi. The sequence continues at coordinate 74,906,035 of OU343217.1, forward strand.
GCTGAGAGTTGTATGGTCCTCAATTCACCATGGTCTATTCCTTTTTGGAATCCAAGAATTGGCTAGCCCACACGTATATGGGTTGTGGTAAAGGCAACTATCTCCATATTTGGTTATCAATTCACCAATTCTAAGAATTGACTAGTCCTGAGCAAATGGCTACAGGTAAAGACACCTCAAATCCGTTAATATAGTTGCTGATTTGCTCATAAATCAGATGGTTATCAATGTACCATAGTTTACGAACTTAAACATTTGGCTACTCCAGTGGTAATGGCTATTGGTAAAGAGACAACAAATCCATTATTTTCAATGATTCACCTCTCTCGATGTTAAAACACCGGATGTTATGAGAATAGTATGCAACTGATAAGTATTGATGTACATTATGTCATGTGTTGCTGCAAAGACCTGGAGTCTCAAAGGTTGATCATCATAGAGATGAGTTTGTTATTGGTTCTTTGCTACTGATGTGTGATAACAATCCTCTAGTACTGAAGTCTCAAAGATCTTTCAAGGTCAGGAAACTGGAACTTAACCAAGTCAAATTCCAGTTTAGGGGAGGATTGTTGGGAATTATGTGAAGTAGGATTTCTGCTGTCATTACTGCCGAAGGTTTCTGCTGAAGAAGTGATTCTACTGAAGAGTACAAGCATTACCGTGTTACTGCTGAAGGGTAAAAGCTGACTAGGATCAGCATGCGCTTACTGTATTAAATGCTAACTCATTATTATCTTTGAACGGCCCAAGGTTAGCATGGGTTTTATTGTACTGCTCAATATAGTTTAGTGTATTAGTCATTAAATGCATGCTTGCATGTTTAGTCGATTGGGTAGTAAGAGATTAGGGTTCCTTGGTTATAAAAGAAACCATATAGTTTGTAATAGACACATCTGAAACATAGAGTTTCGGTGAATAAAAAGATCCATAGAGGATCTAAGTGTTCTTAGTAATAACAACTTGTGTTTACATTCCGCTTTAGAACACGAGCTGTAGAGATTTTCTATTAGTTTGCTTATGATTACATAGGCAACACTAACGATCCACGAGTGCTAGATCTTTCAAGGTTTGAGAGTGTGCAACGTGTCAAAACGTTACAACAAGTGGTATCAGAGCCTCGGGAGAGTCTCTACGATACTGAGAACCTTATTTTTCTCACCCACATACAACCAAAACTTATTCACAATGCCAGGAACTGATGATGAATCAGATGTCACAAACACCAACAACAACAACATCATCAAAAACACCACGTCTATGCAGCAACTTAGTCTCTCCAACAGTAATGGCAAGTTTCCTTATCTGAAGAAGGAAGAATATGATCTGTGGACCATGAAGATGCAGAACTGGATCTCCAATATTGATTGGAATCTATGGGAGATAGTGAAGAATGGTAACAGTCTAAAGAAGACCATCCCAGATCTTGATGGTAAGTTTTCCATTGCTCCTCCCACAACTGCTGAAGAGGTTTTGGCTGTGCAAAGAGAGCACAAGGTAAGAACCATCCTCCTCCAATCAATTCCTGAAGATCACTTAGGTGATTTTCACCACATGGTTGATGCAAAGGACATTTGGATGGCTCTTAAAGCTAGGTTTGGTGGTAATGAAGAGTCCAGAAGAATGAGGAAGTCCATGCTTAGACAACACTTCCAAGAGTTCAATATTTCTGAAGAAGAGGGTATCCACAAGGGATACGACAGGTTTCACAAGATTCTGAGTCAGCTAAACCAGCTGAATGCAAAGCCTGACAATGATGATAGCAACTCTAAGTTCCTTCGATCTTTGCCTCCATCTTGGTTGCATGTGAGTATAGCCCTAAAAGCTAAAGGTGGACTGGACATGCTCACTTTTGATGAGCTATACAACAAACTCAGATCTCTTGAACCCGATGTCAGATCTCCCTACCGTGCAACCTCCTCTGGTCATTCAGCCTTTGTTGGGACATCCCACTCGAATATGATGATGCATGCTTCAAGTCCATCCTATTTGCCATCATCATCCTATCGTCCCACTCCTTCTCATCCTCAAGCTAAGTCTGGAAGTATATTGGAGGATGTCCTTCACTCCTTTGTTGCTGATTATGACACTCAGCAGCATCTGGTATATGAAGACTTTGATCAAGTGGACCCACTTGAGATGGAGGAGATGAAGCTGAAATGGCAGGTGGCCATGCTTTCAGTGGATATCAAGAGGTTTGAAGAGAAGGCAGGAAGGAAGTTTGGTTTCAAGGGGAAGGATCCAGCTCGATTTGACAGAAGCAAGGTCAAGTGCTTCTCTTGCCACCAGATGGGTCATTTCTCTAGGGAATGCAAAGACAGGAAGAGTGGAGAGAGTACTGGCTACAATTCCTATCAGCAGAATCAGAAGGGAACTAACACTTCAGCAGCTCTGGTCACCATGGATGAACAGGTCAACTGGGCTGCACATGAACCTGTGAATGAGGAAGCTGCTAGTACAGAGAAGCTAGGATTGCTGGCTAGGTGCACTTCAGCAGATAGGCATGATCAGTTTGCCTTCATGGGTCTTTCTCAGGTACACAACTGTATATTTGGTTGTAGTGAAAGATATACTGAACCAGAGTTAACTCCTCTTTCTTATGTTTCAAGATATGCTTGAAATCTTTCCAAGAAGGAGGAAGTTTATCAATAACACAAGAGACTTGAATAGCCTCATCCATGTGCATATTGTGTTGTGTAAACCTTCCAAGTATTCCAAGAAGTTCATTGTATTGTTCCATAACTGGTCTTGAATCAGTCATTTTGTAATTTGTGAAATTACTGACAAGGAACTTCTTACTTGATGCATCCTCAGCCATATATTTGGCATCCAAGGAGTCCCACAGTTCTTTGGAAGATTCAAAGTTCTGATAAATATCAAACAGAGAATCAGACATACCATTTAGAATTAAACCTCTGCATATGTAGTCATCATTCTCCCACTTGCTCCTCCTCCTGATCTGCTCCACAGTAGCATCATCACCATCATTAGGAATAGGAGTAATCAGCACATAGACCACACTCATGCTTGACAATAAGAAATGCATCTTCTTCTGCCACCTCCTAAAATCCACCCCTTTAAACTTGTCCAGCTTAGCAAAGTTTGAAGCCATGTGTTTCATTGCAGCAGTTGCCAAAATAGTTTACTTTGATTGTTGGGGTTTAGGCTCCCAGCAGCAGGGTAAGATAATCAATCTTCGGCAGAAATGCTCAACTGTTCAGCAGAAACAAACAGAGGGTCAGCAGTAACAAATACCACTTGGTGGTTACCGGATATCACTTGAAATCGTGTGATCACTTTCCAAAGTAAACTATTCGACCCTAATGCCTGGGTTGCACGAATATCTACTTGGGATAAGACCAAATGCAGTTATGGAATTAAGCACAATTCAATAACCATTGCGCTTATAAGTGTTTTGTGTTTTCTGTGTATCTCTCATGCATCAACAGATCTCCTATATATAGGAAAATACTCTCAGCTAGTCAATGGAATTATGAGTATTAATCGGCCCATTAATAGCCTCATAATTATCCCCATTATAGCCGTTAGTGGTTACATGACCAATTAAACGTGGTCATAATGCAGTTTAAACTGCCACTTGAATAGGTCAAAGCCGTTAAAAGTCGTACTATCATCGTACTTTCATAGTGCTATCGTGGTTACACTGCTTGGATACACCACCGCTTCATGTAAACACTACTTCTGTGAAACACCACTTCAGTGGAAACACTGATCTTGTGGAAGTACTGCTTCAGTGGAAACACTGATAATCAGTGGTAACCACAACAGTACTTTCACCAAGCACTACTAACACAAACCACTATTAGAGTCAGGGTGTTCATGGACCTTATGGGTGTACACTCCGTACCTCCTAACCCATTACAAGGTGTGAACTGATCCCACACGTGTACTAAATTTTCCAACATATTTTGCATCAGGCGCATGGCTACTTATAATATATTTAGACTGCTTGTTTTCTCGTTATCTATTAGGCTCAAGGATATACAAATGTCGTAGTGGTCTTTTTTTATAATCAATTTCATGTTTAGCGGTATTTTAATATATAAAGCAAGTTTTGAGATGAGATTAGCACGTAACCTGTTAACCCGATAAACCCAACCCGATATACCCTGATATAAAGCAAGTTTTTTGTAATTATTATTCACGTTATGTATGAGATTATTAGAAACAAATATTACTATATTTTGCGACAATTACAAATGAAATTATTGGCTGCAGATATTGTTAATTTATTATTAAAAACTCTATGGATAAGTTTTTGGATTATTTAAAGTAAGAACATAGGGTCCATATAATGTCACCTCACTAAGAAAATACTTGTCTACATGATAAGATTTTGGGAGATTGGATTGCCAACTCAAATACGAGGCTTTATAAATCTGGAATATAATCTCCTTAGACAACAAAAAATACTACGGGTGTGTTTATTTAAAAAAAAAAAAAACTTTTACTAGCCCTCTTACTCTTACCAGTAAGAGGTGGGCAGACGTTTTGGTTGTTTGTTTTTTTCTTTTAAGTAAGACCCATTTAGACATATAACATCTTACTCAGTAAAAGGTGGGGGACTTGTCTTACTATCTCTTACTCGTTTTGCAAACTTTATACAATATATTTGATTGTTTATTAACTATGTTATATTTATGATAAAAAGTCTTGTTTCATATTTACATAAGTTACTTATTATCGCATTGCGTTGGTTTAATAAACAAATTGCAAAAACGAGCACTTAAAATCATTCGGACAATTATACAAAAACAAACAACATTATTTCGTTCAGATTTAGACTTTCTAGCCACCTCTTACCGGTAAGATGCGGTAGTCAGATTCAGACCCAAAACATCTTAATGAAACAAACACACCCTACGTCTGTCATTGTGATATTACAGATGAGATCATTGTTATTCAACCGGTTGGAAATGAGATGATTATCATAAACTTTCGATTGAAATTCAAAACTTGTAAAACAATGTATCTTTACTCATACAAATATTGAGCGGGCGCTTGGTTTAAATAGAGGAATAGAAATGAGAAAGGTAAAGGGAATGCTAAGAAATATAATGAGTATTGCATTACTCCTAATTTTCATAACCCTCAATTTGTAGGGTAATGCTCTATTACTGTTGGAAAATTCATTTTGCAAAATGAGTTTTTGCAAAATTTTTGACACTATTTAATATATGTATATGTTATATATATTTATATTTTTTGGTAGCTTTGCGTTCTCCTCGACGAGAGCTTCGCAACGAGCTAAAGTATGTCCAAAATGGAGTTAATATGAATGAGATATCGTGTCTTAAAGTGGGGCACGTGAAACACAAAATTTGGAAAATAAACACATCCCACATCACCTAGAAAAAGAAGTGGGAGTGTGTTTATATAGAAATCATGATATGGACCTTCAAAATAATTTGTTGGTTTTTCTCCAACACCTACGTGCGCAGGGGGGTGCAGATTTCAGGATTTCTGGGCCAAAATGGGTTGGAAGCTTCTGAACTCATGCGCGACATGCAGACACGAATGCAACTCCGAAAACTCGCATACCTGCGTATCTTTTTGCTGCAGATTTTGTGTCCATTTATTTTTGGAACTGATTTGAACTTTGTAAACAAGTTAGACATAATATTTAACACATTTGCATATCTGTGTATATTTTGGCATATATCTTTTCTTGGTGACCAAGATAGGTTTAGCCTATAAATTAAACACCTCTCATTCTGTTTTGACACACAAAAAAAATGCAGCTCCAATGAGTACGATTTCCAGCAGTTCCTTCGATCAGAACCGCACAAGTTTTCAGCGATCTTTCAGGCAAGTTGTCAGGTCCTGCTGTACAACAGCTTTGGACGTTGTACCCTGAGAAACAGACGACGAATCTGTTTTAAGGGAATCGTGTTAAACAAGAGCCTCGTTCCACGACCTTTACTGTTTTCATTTAATTATCGATATAGAGTCTGTCTTCTGCTTCTACCCCTTTCTGTCTGTATTTAGTTTCTATTATTTATATTCTGTTATTTTAATTGTAATCTGATTTATTATTAAAAGTGTACACCGTTTCCCACAATTACCTTGTTTTGGGTAATGGCCTATTGCATAATAGTATATCAAGCATAAATAATAATTATCTTTCATATTCCTCCCCCTCTAATACCTCCAACCAAGCATGCCCTGAATCTTTTATGAGGGATGCTAGAATATCTCATCTTTTATGTTACTAAAAAAACTTGTATTATTAAAAAAAGTAGGCAAAAGAGCTATTTTTACTTATGTGGATTTCTTCACGGTTTTTAATTGTAACATCATTATCCTATATACTAAAACTCATAGCAAAACATCGTTCATAAACTTTTTATTACTGTGTGATTATGTTGTTAGTCGGCCTTCCTATTGGTTGATCATTTCTAATGTTTCATTGGCTGTTAAACTAATGTTGTACCGAACCACTGTAACTTATGAACAGTAACGTCCCGTTTTACCACTGGAAAGGCAACTGTGTTGCACTGTAACCCCGTTTTGTCACTGTAGAGACAACTGTTTTACACTGTAGTCGTACCCTCAACCTAGAAAATTCCAGATACCTTCGCCAAAAATCTCCCCTCCCCGCTTCGAGTTTCCACCGCCTTAAAACAAATACCATCCTCCCTTTATTTTGTCAGTTCCTTCCAGATCTTCCCACCTCAATTCAGTCTCTTCACTCCCGTCCGCCCTAACTAAACCCTAATTTCCTGATATGCATTGCGATCTGCTATTTGGGTTTTTAATTTCGTTAATTTATTTGATGAATCTTAACTTTGTGAACCATAATTAATTAGTGTGGTGTTGCAGGAATGTTGTTGGTTCTTAATTATTTGAACAACGGCTAGAGGATACGTGTGTTGATGGGTCTTTGTATTTAACAGATATGCTCATTTAGGTATCACCTTTTTTTGTGTTTGTGAAGAATAAGTAGTTTCTAAAATAATGTTTGGGGTTGATGTCTATTGATAAATTGATATTGAAGATATATTGTTTAGGATTTTATTTTCTAATATGCACATCGTAGTATGATGATACGGTATACGGGTTTAATTATTGTTATGTTTTAAGCCAACAAATTTCAAATAGACATACCAGAAATGGCGTTTAGAAATAAAATTTGTGCAACAAAATGAAGGTTTTTTTTTCTTTTTGTTTGTTTGTTTGTTTTTTTTTTTGTTTTTTTTGTTTTTTTTTCATGCGAGCCAACGACATATGTTGTTGCACTATTGGGGGCTATATCACTTGCTATATTGCGCTTTCAATATGATGCTTTGTTGATGCTTGCTTAACCAATGATTTTGAACAGAGTATCATTGGATCCAATCACCTTAGGTATACTTATTAATGAGATCAAAGTTTCTTTATGTACGTATGGTATGATATTATATGCCGCTAATGTCTTATTTGGTAAAACTTACTTCATTCATTCTTTATAATTTCTGCTACTTGCATTAAATTGAATAACTATCTGATACCTTTTTCTTTAAATGAGTTTAGGTGTTCTTGAATCCAAACACTAAAATGAGTTTAGGTATAAATGGAACTTATACTTTATAGAGTCGTCCAAGCCCTTTTTTTTTACCAGAACATGAAATCCGAACATATGCAAACGTTAAGCAAAACAATCAAATGAATAAGGATATTGCATTCAAGACCACTGATAGTTGAATTTCCTGCAGGCCGGGATTCTTTCCGACTTCTATGAAGTTTCTAAAGGATTGAAGCTCGCTAGAAAGTTTCAATTTCCTGTTCTTAGAGAGGGAAACATGTGAACAAGTCTTCAAGGCACTGTTAAGGTAATCTATATTACTACTTTGTACAGCTTCTTTATATTACCATCCAGGACAATGAATTTACAATTCATAGTTTTTATGCGGTGGGGTTGGTTCCCAAGAGTACAAGTATTTTCATTATCAGTTTTTTTTAGAATGACATCTCCTGAAGAACTTCTCATGAAAGAACAACCAAACAAACCCTCAAATACAACCAAAAATATTGTATTCAAAGATTTCCTAAACAAAATAATCGGTGTCTCGGTTTTTACTATAACAAATCTAATATTGACAGCTGCTGTTATTGTCCTATGTAATCGTGTTTTGTGTTTACCTGTAGATCTTATTAATAGCATTGCACTATGCAGGTTCTTTTATATCAACCCATAGTTAGCATGAAACTTTTACATGTTACACAACAACTGGTGCATGCATTTGTCGCATATTAGCTGCTAAATATTCAATTACATATAACATTGCTATTGTCCGCATATTGTGTGTTTCTATATGTCATATATATAGATGGCAATGGTTGTAATACCTATACCAGTTGCGCCACACACCTTTCATATAAGCGATGCCCATGCATAGGATGGATATTTTGCAGATTTAGGTTAATGTACATTCCAGCAAAATCATGGAAGCAGGATAGCTTAACCTTAACGATCTGTGATTCTGTATGCTTATATTGACATAAGCGAACAAATATTCTTTAATATAACCTTTTACTTTATCTGCAGTAAAATGGCAGATAGTTGTGCGCCCGTATCCCTGGCAAAGCATGCTAGCAATGCAATGATCAAGCAGCCAGAAAGCATCACTTTCCACATCTAAAACCAACAGACATCGCTACTTTCTGGAGGATGTGAAGGTAGGATTCTACCTGCTTTTCATCGCATGGAAAATATCCATTCTGCAATGAATGAGGTGCGTTTTTACTTCACAATATAACTATGATAGTCCAGCCATTATAAGTGTTTTCCAGTATTCACTGTATGCCTATACTCAACTTACTCCTCAACTGCCTCTAGGGAAAAAATAATAACCAATATCATCAAACGTACTATGATCATGATCTGACTATGTTACCAGATGATATGTAATGTGTATTGATAACCTTGAATATGGACTTAAAACTAAATTCATTAAGTTGGCGAGAATGTATGAGACATGAGATATTGTGCATTGTGAATGTGGGTCACGAAACCATCATGTTTTTAAGATATGCAACAGGTATAATTTATTAAAGACATTGAGTTTTAAGATATGCATTAGGTTTAATTTACTAAAAACACTTCGGTCCCTTTTCACCCGTTAAACATGTTTTTGTTATACTCCATTTTAACCCATTTTAAATACAAATAGTCGCACTCGACCCATTTATAAGTAAGCGGGTTACATGAATAACTTTTTACTAGAAATGTCTTTTACTTTATCATCATCTTGAAACTTTGCTATGTGAAGTGACTTGAAAATAAGCCTCGAGAGAAGATATATCAATATGTGCAAACTTATAAAACAACAAAAGAAATAAAACAAAACACATATCCACAACCTAGGATCATGCGAAGTTAGATTTGACACCTATGGCACCTGGTAGTAGAAGTTATCTAAAACTAAAAACAAGATCCTTCATAACTTATTCAAGTTTTCAGTTGATTATTCATGTCTTTTTCATACTTTTCCTTATGTATGCTTAAAAAATCATTATCTTTTGATGTAGACCATATACTTTCAATTTCATTTGCCCCACCAACAGTTTGCATATTAGATGTAACATTCAACCGCAATTTTTCCGGATACTGAAAAACAAAACTGGGAGAACCTTTAATTCATAAGTATGCAGTACGAAAGAATATCGTAACCCGGATTTCCCGCTACATGTTGTTTTTATCAGGGAATTGATCAGATAAGATCTTACTTCACTAAAGTTGTTTTTGATCCTCATGGTTATGACAAAAGTGACTATTATGATGAGATAGGTATGCCTCTATTCTTTCTATTATTTTATCTTAATATATCTGAATACGTCCATCTTTAAAAAAAATTCAAGGACGAGTGGCCAAATAAGAATATGGGCGCAAAACAGTCCACTCGGATTAAGGTCGCCTGTGGAAAACTAGAAGGGGGGGTTGAATACTTTTGCCGATTTTAATTTAGTTTCAAAAACTTTAGATTCGATATTATGTGAAATCGTATGGATGAATAGAAAGTATAGATCTAATGGTAAAGCAAGTAAATAAAGTAAAGTAAATGATAGAAATAACACAACCGATTTATAGTGGTTCGGCTACAAGGACACCTTCCTTGCCCTACTCCACTCCCCGAGTCACCTACTCGAGAGTTCAAGCACTATGTCAACAAACTCCTTCAACTTGGCGGAGAAGCCTTCACAACGTTGCTTACACCTTTTTCCGGTACAAAGCTAAATACCGAGTCCGTAACACGGTGGACCAAACCAACACGACTATTACACAACAACTATGTGAAATATCAAATACAAGATCTTTGCTACAGAAATCTTGTGGAGGAACAAATCAATCAAGGACCCCTTGCTTGGATGACTTGTAGAATGCTCGTGATCTCGCCTTAGAGAAGGACCTATATGAGAATCACTAAAGAAAGAAAGAAGAACAACTCTCTAGATCAAGTGATCTTTTGTTAGAAGAGAATGAGAGTATATGAGAGAATTAGTAAGAAGAGGGATGAGTTAGAATGCAGAAATGGCTCTCTATTTATAGGCAAAACTTGCCACTGTTCCCCGGATCCCACGGATCCCTCCCTTAAGGGATCCGTCGAGTGTAAACCTAGGGATCCGTGGGACGCTCCTCTTTGCTCATGGGTTTTTTGGTTATGGGTCATGGGTTATGGGTTGGTCCATGGGTTTTTCATTAGATACAATGTATCTAATAGATGCAATGCATCTAGTCAAATGGGTATTGGTCAATACCATGGGTTATGGATATGATCCATGGGTTGTGATTTTTACCCATCCTAATAGACTATTACAACAAATGATTTATTACAACAATTTGTATTAAGTGACTATATGTAAATGCTTTACAAAAATAACATGTATCCTTATAATTGTACTTAAAATAACATTATATTTGTTATCAACAAAACACAAAGAGATCGCAAAATATTAATAAACGTTATTACAGTTTATTTGTATTAACAATCTCCCCCTTTTTGTTGATGACAAAACATAATGTTATGATGAGTAAAACTTAAGATTAGATGTATGTTTTAAAAGCCCTAAGTTTTACTTCTTCTCCCCCTTTTTGTCGAAACAAAAAGTTAACCCCATCGAAGAAATAAAATGTGGAAAAATTTAGTCCACGTATCGCTTACTCCCCCTTGACGGTAGCTCCCCTAGTTTGGGGGGTCAAGTGAAGAAAAAAAAATTCCTACAAAGAAAAGGTTAGTAGTAACATGCATGAGTAATCTTGTGATTGACAAGAATCAAGATTGGGAGCCAAGGTATGTAAACAAGGCATTGTAATAAAACAACAAAATGTAGTGGTATTTATGCCACATACAAGCATGTAAAAGTAAGAACAAGACTTGTTCTTAAAAATGACTTCAAAAGAAAAAAAATACTAAAAATGGAAAATAGTAATAATGATTCCTTCCATGCTTGCATAAGGTTATGGATGGAGGTTTTGATGAGTAATGATATTGATGCGATCAAGAATGAGGTTAAGTATGAATCGCATTTCTTCCCTAAATTCTATTGCAATATCCCTACTGGATTGGCAATGTTCACAATGTAAGTGATGTGGGTAATGAGTGCGGAAGTTTTCCGGGTTGTTTTGATATGTGAGTTGCAGAAGATGTGGTGGAAAAATAGGAAAATACGGATCAAAATCCGAAACGTTTGGAAGTGGTGGTGGATAAGAAGCTAGGTGTTCTTGTAGCTCAATGGGAGCTAAGGATGGTAAGGTTTCAAGGTCTTTGAAAATTGTGTTTGAAGAAGTGGGAGGTGTCAAAAAGGCTATTTCTTTTTGTTTTGGTTGTTGAGATCTTGTTGGAGTCTTAAGGAGTTCCAAAAGAGTGACTTTAGGCGGTGAGTTGATGGGTGATGAAGTTGGTGTACTTGTTGGTGATGAAGGAGGTGCTATAATGGAAGCATCTTGTGGTGAGTTAGTGGTTGGTGATGAGCCATTCGATGATGGTTTTGCTAAGCAACAAGGCCGGATGCTAATCCGTGCGGATATCCTAGATTTTGGTTGTGGTATTTTGGAAGGTGGGAGTACAAAGTTTTGGATTTCATGAAAAGGATTGTTTGTACTAGGTGATTCATCTAAGTTGGAAGATCTTTTGGATGACATGGTGTTGTTTGTTTGTGAAGATGAGATGAATATGCAAGCATTTTGGGAGTCCTATATATAGAAAAATAATGCATTGTAATGAATGTTTGACCCAAAATGTGGATTAAAATATAATGATTAGATATGAATTTAAGGCATGTGATCATGAGAACACAAGCATTAAAGAACATACTCCAAAAAAAATGAAAAAATATTGAAGTTTTCATCCGAAGTGAGAAAAATATAAGATAAAACTAGCTTCTGTCTCACGGATCCTTCCCTTGAGGGATCTGTCCAGCATTAAGGCTGGGATCCGTGGTACTGGAGATTCAGGAAGCTCAAAATTTTCCTTTTGGAAACATTTGTGCCTAGTGTGTGCCTATATGCAAACGATTTGGAGTTGCGGTTATCTCGACTCCTAAAAAGAAAAGAAAAATAAACTAGAAGTGAAGAAGCATACTAGTATGTGAGATAACCCGAGTGCTCCTAATTCATTGTTGCTTAAATGAATGTACCCGAAAACACATATTAGTTATGTATCCTCTTTAGCATTCAAAATGTGGAAAACTAGAAGGGGGGTTGAATAGTTTTACCAATTTAAAACTTCCTTTTAAATATTTAGATCGACTTATGTCAATCTATTTGGTTGTTTATGTTGGACGTTGATAGATAGATATATAAACGTGTAATGAAAGATAAAGAGTAAGAAGCACATCACCACGACACAAGTTATTTATAGTGGTTCGGCTACAAGGACACCTTCCTTGCCCTACTCCACTCCCCGAGTCACCTACTCGATAGTTCGTAAGCACTACACCAATCTCCTTATGGCGGAGAAGCCTTCACAACGTCGCTTAACCTTTTTCCGGTACAAAGCTAAATACCGAGTTCTTTCACACCAAGGCGAACCACACCTAACACAACGTCGCCTACCCTTTATACGGTGCTAGGCTAACCACCGAGTTCTTTCACACCAAGGAGAACTAATCCTATCACAACGTCGCCTACCCTTTATTAGGTACTAGGCTAAGCACCTAGTTCCATTAATATGGAGGAACTACTACCCTTCACAACACAACACCTAATATCAAGGAGATCAATTCCTTGTTACACCGTCATCAAGGATATCACCATCCTTGGAAACAAATAAATACTAATGTGTATAACGATGCACCTCATTGATTATACGACCTAGGCATTCTTCCCAAATGCGACTTGATTTGATTCTTCGGCATCCTTTCACTAATGCCTTTGACACAACGCTTGGCACCCTTCACTAATGCCTTCGTCTTGACACCTTTAGCATTCTTCACTTAATGCTTTGACACGGATGATGAGCACCTTTCACTAATGCTTTCATCTTGACACTTTCGACATTCTTCACTAATGCCTTCAACCCAACATTTATGGAGAAAGGAAGAACTATCAACAAGAGAACTTTAGTTGTCTTGATGATGACGAAGCATGACAACTCATGGACTTGAGCTTGCACGTCTTCAAGAAGTGGTGATCTCGCCTTTAAGAGGAACCTAGAAGATCACACAAAAACAAAAGACAATCTACATAGATCACTTGGATCTGAGGTTATAGGGTTATAATACTTGGGGAAAGTAAGTGTGTAAAGTCATTGTTAGAAAGAAATAAATGGCTCTCTATTTATAGAGAAAATTCTCTACTGTTCCCCGGATCCCACAGATCCCTTCCACTTGGGATCCGGCTAGCACAAAGCTAGGGATCCGTGGAACGCCCTCTTGCCCATGGGTATTTTTTGTTATGGGTCATGGGTTATGGGTTATGGGTTGATCCATGGTTTTCTTTCTAGATACAATGAACTTGGTTAAGTGGTATATATAAAACCATGGGTTATGGGTCAATACCATTTGCTAGTTTTTACTCATTTAGTATATACTTGTTTTTACCCATTTAGTATATACTTGTTTTTACCCATTTTGTATATACTTGTTTTTACCCATTTTAGTATACTTAGTTTAAGCATATGCAAACCCAATATGTAAACACTAGTTGCTGTACATATGTATCTAAATCATAAAATCACTTATACTTGTTTTAAGTGTTTTATGTGAAAACGTAAATGTGTTAGAAAACTATTAATTCAAACTATTTACGTATTCTATTTGTTTCGTTAAAATGATTTTGCGTTTGTTATCGACAAAACATTAGAAGATCGTAAAATATAAATAAACGTTTTTACGGCTTATTTGTATTAACAATCTCCCCCTTTTTGTTGATGACAAAACATAAAAGTATTTTAAGAAAAACTAAAATTCGTAGTGGGTTTGAATTAGTAGTTTTTACTTTCCTCTCCCCCTTTTTTGTCGAAACAAAAAGTGTTAAAAGAAACTAACACAATTTTTATAAGAAAAGATGTGTAAAAAAAATGTAAAGAGAGCAAGTGACGGGAATGGTACTCGTCTTAACTCCCCCTTGACGAGTCCATCCCTTTGAAAGGGCATCAAGGACATGACGTAAAATAAACTAATTGTGTTTGCAATTATGTTTGCAAATGGTTCGTCTAAGTGACGAGAACGTGCTCCCCCTTGAAGATTGCAAAGTTGCAATGGGGTGTCATGAAACAATCGTATTAAGTTGCAAATGTTTTTGCAATTTTGTTTGACACAAAGCTCCCCCTAGCTTTATGGTGTCAAAATCTTCATGTGTATTTTAAAAATCTACAAAGTAAAGGTTAGAAAACAAGAGTATAGTGCAAATTTTCCTGCAAATAAAACTCAAGTTAGTAGAAATTTGTGCTTCTGTACCACGGATCCCACGGTTCCCTTTATGGAGGGATCCGTCTAGGCGTTTTGGAGGGATCCGGCTATCTGGTGACAGTTTCTTCAGCAGTGAAGAAATGTCAAGCAATGCTAATGAGGAAATGAGATATATGTCCAATGTAACAAGCACAATACACAAAATAATCATAGCATTTAAGTTTTCATTCAATAAAACAAGAGATAAACAACCAAATATCTAAAACTAAGAAAATGAACTTAGCCATACAAATACTACTAATGCTAATAAGTTATCCAAAATTAAAAGCTTAATGATGATCAAGGATGTGATGAGTTTTCCTAGACATTCTAAGTTTGAGCTTGTGACTATGATGCTCATTGTAGTTTAGGCTTGTTGACCTCTTCGAAACGTTCGAGGAGGTGATAAAACATGAAACGTTGTTCTTCACGTAGTTCATGTATTAACCTTTCAACATGTTTACAATGATAGCAATCCTTGTCATGGTTTTGAATTTCTTGAAATGGAAGTTCAAGGGGAGTGGATTGAGGATATTCAAATGAAGGAGGAATTGGTGGAGGCTCATTAGGTGATGGCTCTACAATGTTTGAGGGTAGAGGTAAAGAAGCATCAACTTCCATGTGGTCGGGTGGTTTCCTTTTATGTCTTCTCATAATCCAAAATGGACTATTGGGTGGAATGAAAGAGTTTGCTATTGGAGCAAGTGTTGATTCAACACTTTGATTTTGTTGCTCAATCTTTTCAAGTGAATTTGTTGGTAATGGTGAAAGGTGAGATGGCCAAGAAGGTAAATTTTCTACATTGTGAGAATGTGGAGATAATTGTGAGGTGGATCTAGGCACTAATGATGTTGGTTGAGTTGTGGAGGGTATTTTTGGTAAAGTAGAGTTTGGTGATGGAATCCTAGAGGGAACACTCTTCTTGGGGATTAGTTTGATTGGTTTCCTATGTGTAGGGGAAATTCTAGCATTGGTGGACTTAACCGGAGATGATTCGGTTGAGGAAACTTCGTGTATGATTCTAGCAAGTTTCTTGGGTGGTTCTTGAGTGGATGAGTTAGCACTAGGAGCCTTTCTCATGATGAAATGACTCAGGGAGATGGTTGTAATTGCTGATAATTGTGTTTGTGTTTGATGACTAAGGTGTTCTTAGCAACATGGCTTATAAAGGGAAGAACTTGGCAATTGCATTTAATACTTAACCCACTAATGTTCTTGGAAATGTGATGATTAACATGCACAAGGTTGAGGTTCAGAGTTTCACTGATCTAGGAACTCATTTAAGATGAGATGGAGTGTTTGAGTTAGGAAGATGAGTTGAAATGATTGTTTTAGCAATGTTTGGCATAAACTGTCACCCGGATCCCACGGTTCCCTCCTTGGAGGGATCCGGCTCTCAGCAGTTATGACAGGTTTGAAATGAGGTTTCTAGAAGCTAAAGCCTATCTCATTTTGAGTGTTTCAGTTATCCTAAGTGTTTTAAGATGAAAGGGTACTTGAATGATCAAATGTAATAAGTGTTATAGCAAATGATTGCTTCTTATGGAAAGGAGATGGGACAAGATGACTACCAATGGATGTCCAAGGATAACACTAAGAGCTTTTGTGGTGTCAAGTCATAATAAATGATCCTAGTGATTAGATTTAAGCTTGAGGTAAATTTTGAAAAATTCTTAAAAATCACAAGAATTAAAAGAACTAATTTTTGTCTCACTTTGAGATAAAATGATTAGAAACAAATTCCTAAAATTGTTTAATTTGTCCACTTAAGTATTTTAAAAGATAAGAAACAGTTTGTGAGTATTGAAGCGGAAATATGGTGAGTTTTGATGTGTTGATAAATCAAGAGGCATTTTGACTAAGATTTTAAGTAATCCTTTAGTGATGTTAAGCCTTTCTTATCCTTGAAGTTGTTCTAGTTGGATTCTAAAATCATATGCTTAGCTAATGAGATGTTATCTAGAAAGTTATCTTGATGCAAGAAATGCTGTATTGCTGTTCTGATGTTACGGATCCCACGGTTCCCTCAAAGGAGGGATCCGGCTAGGCTAATCCTAGGGATCCGACATCTGCAGATCAGAATCTGTACAGAAATGATGTGCAGATTTTGCACACTAATAAATCTAAAATAACGCAATAGAAGCAAGCATGTCATCACAAAAACACTACTTATAAAAGCATGATAAAGTAACAATATCCAAGTTACCATAAACCAAAAGTGCTAAAACGTAATCATCCAAACATAAGATAAACATATTCCTATTGTCTCTTTCGTCAATCCTTTCTTTTCCTTTTTGACGGCTTAGTGAGGTTGTGTGCGAGGTTTTGAATCATGCCCCTCAATTGTTTAAATTCTGCGGTCTCGTTTGGGATGGTTGGAAGTTGTTCGTGGTATTCAAGGATTTCCAATTTGATGTTGGCTACGGGGTCAACATCTTCTTCATCTTCTTCTTCTTCACCAGCCGAGGAGTCCGAGAGAGCTTCAGGTTTCTCTCAATTGACCATGAACCGTTTAGGGGGTTGTTTGGTAAGAGGTACCATGACGTGATCGGAAAGGTAATGATCATCGTTAATAGGAGATGGTTGCAATGCACCAACATGCTTACAGAGTCGTGTTAGGAGCATACCATACGGAAGTACCATGTTGGAAGCTTTGAATACCCCAGCCATTCTCCTTACCATGTAATAGGCAAGATTAAATGGCCTTTGGTGGGTAAGACAATAGATCATTTGCACAAGACATGCGTTTAGATGATCTTTGTTTCCAACTAGGCTAATGACATTTTCCCTAAGGATTTTTTCCCATTTTCTAAACATAGGATGCATTTCAAAAAGTTCCATTTTGAAGGGATCACGGTGAATGAGCTTTTGTTACGGTTAACGAGATTGGTCGGTCCTAACTTTGAAGATAGTATCTCTAATGGTTTCGGAATTGTCGAGAGGAGTGTTATAGAGAGGTTTAGGATCAAGTGCAAGGTTTTGAGCGTTAATTGCCCAATCTTGAGAGTACATACAAATTCCTTCACAAGGGATGCGAAGAATTTGAGCAAAGGTGTTGAGAGGAATAATAAAGTTTTGTTTGTTGATGATGAAGGCGATTGAGATGCTATTGTCGGTGTTTCTAATGATCCTAAAGCTTTTGTAAAATTCAAAAATGAAGACCGGACAAATTTGTTCATCTATGTCAAGGAGACAATCAAAGTTGATTGTCGAGAAAACTTGATGAATGTCGGTGTCTTCAAGGAAACATTCCTTGACTACACGACCTTCGTGGATAAGTCGTTTTACAAGGCTTTTGAATATTTTACGATCGGTTTTGGTCAACCCCTTTTTACGATAGTAATGAGTAAGGTAATGAACGGTGTCATGATGATCTTGTTGAGTGGCTTTGGGCATGATTGGTCCTAAAAATACAAATTTTCAAATTAGGTAAAATTAGTTGAGATGGGTTTATGGTTTTGATTTGTATTAACAATGTTGTGAACACAATGTGATTTTGTTAAAAATCCCCTTTACATGATTAATTTGAAGAACCCTAATTAAATTAATTGGTTAGAAATTAAGAAACCATAAACCCTAGGATGAGGATGAATGAAAATTAGAACAAGTTAATGTAATTACTTACAATGGTGTTCTAGGAAGGATTACTTGAGAGTATGGAAGCCAATGGGGATGAATTTAGTAGCTTAATCGTTTTTGTGTTATGTGAATAGAGGGAAAAAGATCAGTGGTGATTTTTGAAAGCGTATAGCGAGTTCTGTTCCACCTTCCCCGGATCCTTTGTATTTGGGATCCGCTAGTACAACTAGAGGGATCCGGCTACTACAGACAGAAAAAGAGTTGTTTGGCATTATTTTTGTAGTAGTCTTATAAATTAGCTTACTAAAAAATAGTTCGGAGATATTAGATAAGGATTGCTTTTGGATGACGGCTTTTGATGAATCCCATATCGAGTGTTCATATGTGATGACGGCGTTAGTTTGACGAATCAAAAGGAATATCATTCCGGATGATGAAAGAGACAGAAAAAGTGACGAGAGAGACTTTTAACGATGCTAGTGATTAATAAACAAAGAGAACTTATGAGATAAATTGAACTCATGTAACCTATCTAATGAAAAGTAAAACATACCTCTATGCTTCTTGGTTTGGTATAATACCAAAAATACTTCATGAGCTTTTAAAGTAATCCTTTGTACTTGGTGTAAGTAAGTTGTGATTACTTTTTAGATCATTCCTTAAATATCGACTTCATTATTTGAATGAAGATTTTTGGAGAGATTCTAGCATGAAGATTTCTTGAGAGAAAAAGTTGTTAGAATCATCTATCAATGTCCAACAAAATGATTTAAAAAAATATGACCCTTAAAAAAAATCCTTCTTTGTAGTTTTCAAACATACACGGATCGTATCAAGTCTTTAAAGTACAACATACTTTAAGAAGCTTGGTAACGAAGCTCTGATGCCAATTGTGGAAAACTAGAAGGGGGTTGAATAGTTTTACCAATGTAAAACTTCCTTTTAAATATTTAGATCGACTTATGTCAATCTATTTGGTTGTTTATGTTGGACGTTGATAGATAGATATATAAACGTGTAATGAAAGATAAAGAGTAAGAAGCACATCACCACGACACAAGTTATTTATAGTGGTTCGCCTACAAGGACACCTTCCTTGCCCTACTCCACTCCCCGAGTCACCTACTCGAGAGTTCGTAAGCACTACACCAATCTCCTTATGGCGGAGAAGTCTTCACAACGTCGCTTAACCTTTTTCCGGTACAAAGCTAAATATCGAGTTCTTTCACACCAAGGCAAACCACACCTAACACAACGTCGCCTACCCTTTATACGGTGCTAGGCTAACCACCGAGTTCTTTCACACCAAGGAGAACTAATCCTATCACAACGTCGCCTACCCTTTATTAGGTACTAGGCTAAGCACCTAGTTCCATTACTATGGAGGAACTACTACCCTTCACAACACAACACCTAATATCAAGGAGATCAATTCCTTGTTACACCATCATCAAGGATATCACCATCCTTGGAAACAAATAAATACTAATGTGTATAACGATGCACCTCATCGATTATACGACCTAGGCATTCTTCCCAAATGCGACTTGATTTGATTCTTCGGCATCCTTTCACTAATGCCTTTGACACAATGCTTGGCACCCTTCACTAATGCCTTCGTCTTGAAACCTTTAGCATTCTTCACTTAATGCTTTGACACGGATGATGAGCACCTTTCACTAATGCTTTCATCTTGACACTTTCAACATTCTTCACTAATGCCTTCAACCCAACATTTATAGAGAAAGGAAGAACTATCAACAAGAGAACCTTAGTTGTCTTGATGATGACGAAGCATGACAACTCATGGACTTGAGCTTGCACGTCTTCAAGAAGTGGTGATCTAGCCTTTAAGAGGAACCTAGAAGATCACACAAAAACAAAAGACAATCTACATAGATCACTTGGATATGAGGTTAGAGGGTTATAATACTTGGGGAAAGTATGTGTGTAAAGTCATTGTTAGAAAGAAAGAAATGGCTCTCTATTTATAGAGAAAATTCTCTACTGTTCCCCGGATCCCACGGATCCCTTCCACTTGGGATCCGGCTAGCACAAAGCTAGGGATCCGTGGAACGCTCCTCTTTGGCCATGGGTATTTTTGGTTGTGGGTCATGGGTCATGGGTTATGGGTTGATCCATGGTTTTCTTTCTAGATACAATGAACTTGGTTAAGTGGTATATATAAAACCATGGGTTATTGGTCAATACCATTTGCTAGTTCTTACCCATTTAGTATATACTTGTTTTTACCCATTTTGTATATACTTGTTTTTACCCATTTTAGTATACTTAGTTTAAGCATATGCAAACCCAATATGTAAACACTAGTTGTTGTACATATGTATCTAAATCATAAAATCACTTATACTTGTTTTTAGTGTTTTATGTGAAAACGTAAATGTGTTAGAAAACTATTAATTCAAACTATTTACGTATTCTATTTATTTCATTAAAATGATTTTGCGTTTGTTATCGACAAAACATTAGAAGATCGTAAAATATAAATAAACATTTTTACGGCTTGTTTGTATTAACACAAAAGACATGAGATGCAATGAAAACAGGTTTTTACTTTGTATTAATAATGAAAAAGCGATTTGTCCTAGACGTGAGAAATTGCTTTTGTGAAATTGATACGGGAAGAGGTATCATTTTTAGAAAACGTTTTGATAAGAGGTTTCTATGTGCGAATAAAAACGTTTTATCTTTTGAAAAGAAGATGTGTATGTAATTATGTGTTTGCAACTTGTACTTATTTTGAAGGAAATAATAAAAACTATGAGTTATAAGTGAAAAACTTATCTTGGGTTTTGAAAATTCCCGTATTGTTTGTGAGTTGTGCGTGAAATAGAGATCCTATACTCAGAAAGAAGAAGGCTAGTGTTTACATACCTTGTAGAGTTAAAAAAGTAAATTACGACGTTTGTTCCATGAGACCAAGACCAAGACGAAGTAGGTTGAATTGTTCCCGATTCAACGGTTTAGTGAGGACGTCGGCTATGTTGTCTTCGGACGCTACCTTCTCAATAGAGATGTTCCCCTTTTGAACATTGTCTCTTAAGAAGTGATGACGAATCTCTTTATGCTTTGTGCGAGAATGTAATACAGGATTCTTGCTTAAATCGATGGCACCTTTGTTGTAACATAGAATGGCTATGTCCCTTAGATGAATGTCGTAGTCAACTAACGCTTGTTTCATCCATAGTGCTTGTTGGCATGCTTTGCCGGCGAAGACATATTCGGCTTCAGTTGTTGATATTGCTAATGCCGTTTGTTTCTTAGAAAACCAAGATGTTAAACAACATCCCATAAAAGTACATACCCCACTTGTACTTTTTCGGTCAACATAATCACCTGCATGGTCAGAATCTGCATATACAATTGTTTCTATTCCCGTACCCTTAGGATACCATAATCCTAATTGTGTCGTACCCTTAATGTATCTAAATATCCTTTTGACGGCTTCTAGATGTGATGTTTTAGGGTCTTCTTGAAACCTAGCACATAGACAAACACTAAACATGATATCCGACCTACTAGCCGTGAAGTAGAGAAGACTACCAATCATGCCACCATATTTTGTGTTATCAACGGATTCGCCGTCTTCATCTTTTGTGAGTTTAGTGTTGGATGACATTGGTGTCCTAATTGGTTTTGACTCTTCTAAACCGAATTTCTTTAACATCTCTTTTATGTATTTAGATTGATTAAAGAAGATACCATCTTCTACTTGTTTGATTTGTAGACCAAGAAAGAAACTAAGTTCTCCCATCATACTCATCTCAAACTCGTCATGCATGCTTTTAGAGAAATCATCACACATGTCTTGACAAGTGGATCCGAATATAATATCATCTAAATATATTAGAACAATGATTATGTGTGACTCTCTTTTCTTAGTAAAAAGTGTGTTATCAACTAACCCCATGGTGTAGTTGTGTTTGATTAAGAATGACTTGAGTCTATCATACCAAGCTTTTGGAGCTTGTTTAAGACCGTAAAGGGCTTTCTTTAACTTATACACATGTTTAGGTTTTTCAAAATCGATGAAGCCCGGAGGTTGAGCTACATATACTTCTTCATTAATAAAACCATTTAGAAAAGCACTTTTGACAACCATTTGATAAAGCTTAAGATCATTAGCACAAGCATAAGCAAGAAGTATTCTTATAGACTCTAATATAGCCACGGGGGCATAGGTCTCATCAAAGTCTATTCCTTCTTGTTGGTTATACCCTTGGGCAACGAGTCTAGCCTTGTTTCTAGACACTACTCCGTTTGCATCTAACTTGTTTTTATAAACCCATTTATTTCCTATTATGGTTTGATTACTAGGTGGAGGGACAAGTGTCCAAACATTATTAGAAACAAATTGATTTAACTCTTCTTGCATAGCCATTACCCAACTTTCATCTTTTATGGCTTCTTGTGTATTCTTAGGTTCTATGGTTGAAACGAAACAAAATAGGCTACTTTGGTTTTGAACTTGAGACCTTAAGGTTCTCTCATTTAACTTTCCTATGACCTTATCTACGGGGTGATCTTTGGACTCTTTCATATTTATGAGTTCATTATTTGAAGATTCTTCTTCTTCTTCATTTATCTTTTTCTTTATTACAATAGCTTCACTTTCAACAATCTCGTCATCGACAAGAGGTGGAGAGGGTTTGGGTGGACTTTCATCAAATTTTACATTTAATGACTCTTCTACCTTCATTGTTTCTTTATTTAATATGACGTAAGCTTTGCTATTATGAGAGTAACCTAGAAAGATACCTTCGGTTGATTTAGGATCAAATTTTGTAAGGTAATCTTTAGTGTTAAGAAGAAAACATTTGCTACCAAAGACTCTAAAGTGATCTAACGTAGGCTTTTTGCCTTGAAGTAACTCGTATGGAGTTTTACCTAAAATTGGTCTAATTAAGACTCGATTAAGTATGTACGTTGAAGTATCAACGGCATTGCCCTAAAACTTTTGAGGTATGGATTGCTCATTTAGCATGGTGCGACTCATTTCTTGTAGGGTTCTATTCTTTCTTTCAACTACCCCATTCGATTGTGGAGTGCGAGGAGCCGAGAAGTTGTGAGTAATACCATTAGCGTCACAAAGAGCTTCAAATTGCACTTCATTATCGAATTCCCTACCAAGATCTGTTCTAATAGACACTATAGGACTTCCTAGTTGTCTTTGGATTTTCTTGCTTAATATTTCAAAATAATTAAACATTTCCGTTTTGTTCTTTAAGAATTTAGTCCATGTGTACCTAGAGTAATCATCCACTATAACCAAAGTGTAGTAGTTGCCTCCATAATTTTGGATAGCGGATGGACCAAATAAAACAAAGTGTAGTAATTCTAGACACTTAGTTGTAGACACCATGTTTTTAGCTTTGTGACTAGAATGGACTTGTTTTCCTACATTACAAGCATCACAAAAGTGATGTTCATATTTTAATTTAGGTAGATCTCTTACTAGATCTTTGGATGATAGCGATTGAAGAAGTTGCATATTGGCATGACCCAATCTTCGATGCCATAAGGTCGAAGTATCATCCATAGAAGTAAGACAAAGTTTGTCTTTAGGTTCATTACCAATTTTAATGACATAGACTCCATGTTTCTTAATTCCTCTTCCTATGGTTATGCCATTTTTTAATATCTTACTACCGGTTTCGGTAAAAAGTACATTGCATTTTTTATCACATATTTGTCCTATACTTAAGAGGTTAAAGTTTAGGTTTTCTATGTGACACACATCGTTAATGGTTAGAGATTTGTTAAAAATCGTACCTTTACCGATGATTTTACTTTTGCTATTTCCAAACACCACATTTCCTCCATTGAAGGATTCATATGTGGAGAATAGATCTTTATTACCGGTCATGTGCCTCGTGCACCCGCTATCCTTGAACCATTCATCCGGATCTAGGTCGACTTTTAAGGACACCTAAGAAAACAATTAACTCTAAAGTTTGGTCCCCATTTGTTCATGGGTCCATTAGTGTTAAACATTCCATTCATGTTAGACATGTATGGATAAGGTGAATATGCATTCCATGGTGCAAAGTTTTGAAAAGGAAAGCCATTTTGCATATTTGGGTTTCATCCCATTTGATGGTTACTTGTCGGTTAAACATTATTAGGTCTCCTAGATGTGTTAGATTTTGAAAAAGATGGAGCTTTGTTTCTTGCAAAAATAGGATTATATTTTGTGGGTGGTTGTCTAGTGGTAATATGAGTTGGTTTCTACTTATTAACAATAACAAAATCAGTTCTAGAGGAAGAAGCTATGTTATTACCACTGTTTGATTCAGCAGACCCACAGATCCCTGGCTGTACAACAGTGGCCTGTTTTTCTATTGCTTTTACGAATTGTGTTTCTTTGTTTTCACTAGTTGATGTATCAAGTTGCTGAATACCTAAACCTTTTTGGTTGTTTCCAGTTTTAACACTATCTAGTATCATATCTAAAGTATTAGTACTCATTCTAGCAATCTTAGAATCTAGTTGATCAACTAGTGTTTGAAGTTGAACGCAAAAGTTCACATTAAGCCACTTGCTATTTTACTTTTTTCTAGACGTTTCAATTTTTCTTTTAACTCTATGACTTCCTTATCTAAACGTTGGTTTTGATTTTTCAAAAACTTGTTTTTGTTAATTACTTTTAAGCTAATTTTGCAAAGTTTGTCATATTCATTATTCAATGAGTCATCATCTAGTGATGAGCTACTATAGTATTCGTGACATACCTCGTCATTTGTCATGAGACAAATTTCTTCGTCCTCCTCCTCGCTCATTCCCCACGATCCATTAAAAATTTATAAAAAATTGTCCTCATAATGATATTGCAAGTGAATTAGACCAATATGTTTTATGATGTTTCTCTTTCATATGCGTGTGGATTTTGTTTTGTTAATATTTTGTGAAACTATCATTTCTCAAGTTATAAACATAATTCTTCAACATTCAAACATAGATATTACATCATTAAATTGATGTTTGATCCTCTTCTTGTCCATATTGTTCAATAATTTCGACACCATCCTTAAGTCATACTCAACCTCCTCATCTACATGATCTTCACTTTCCGACTCGAAATTATCCTCAAGTTTTCTCTTTCGAATATTAAGGCAATATTCAATCGGAGTGGAAAAGCAAACATGCTTTGTGTTTAAACTGCTGTTGCAAGTGTGTATGAATGGTCTGATTTGTGAATGATGGAGAGAATAGATATATTGGAATAAAAAAATCTTAGTTTTAATTTTAGAGAAGAGTTGACTATTTTGACTAATTAGATCGATTAGTAATGGTTAAATGATTTTATCTAATTAATCAGTTTGTTGACTGATGCTTAACCGATCTTTAACAATACGATTAGATAGGTCGATTAAGGAAAATCTGAGCACTTAATGACCGATTTGCGTCTAGGTGCTGATTAATTGGCCGCCGATTTTTACAACACTAGAAGTGAAAAAAGAATGAAAAGTGAAAAATTAACTAGTTTTGAAAATTTCTCTGTTTCAAAAACATTAGATGATTCTCTCTCACACACAAACACCAAAACACACAACACACACAAATGTTTCTTAGGCTTACAACAATGGATCGGTCGACACTAAGGTCAACCGATTGGTTATAATCGGTTTCTCCATTGTGGCCATTCGGTCACCTTCGATTGGGGAGGAGGAATGTTGGACGAACTAGTTCGTTGTGGCAACCGAGTTGCTATCTCACTTTTGGACAAAATTTTGTACCGTTTGGCATTAAAAAAAACAATAAAAAAAAATTAAAAACTTTATCACTTTTACAACATTATAAATACCAATCTCAAACACATTTTTAAACACACAATTTCAAACACCATTCAACCAACTTCTCTTCAACTTTCATCATGTCACAAAAAAAGACTCCCACATAAAAAAACCGACGATCCCGACTTCCCCAAAATTCTCCGAATTTGAATTTCTCACCGGATCCACCGTTTGAATTAACCGGTGTAACACCACCACAAAATCGGGGTATTCGTTTTCGTGCACCCGGTTTTGAATATCAAACACGACTACCACAAACCAACCAAAATCAAAACCCATTTTACGTCAATCGTCCATATTTCCCATCGGGTCGTCCTAATATCAATCAAAACCAATCACCAAGCGGGTCGTCATATCATCCTAACATGGATTTCTCCCAATCTTCCCAACCAAATCAATCGTTTTTACCGCTTCATGGTGTTAATCTTGATATGGATTTTGAAGATTTTATGGAATACCCTCCTCAAAACTATACGTCTCAACAATACCCGACTCAAGATGCTTCGATGGGGCAAGGTTCGGGGCACGGTTCATACCACGGTTCTATTTGTCTTGAAGACGATGTCGAAGAGACGTCACCCTTCAAATCAAAGAAGGGTTCAAAACGGGCTACAAAGGAGAAGGGCAAGAATATTGCAAACAAAAAGCCCAAACCATGGACAAAGGAGGAAGAGGTCGCGCTTTGTAAAGCTTGGATACATGTGTCGGAAAACTCGGCTAGAGGGAATGCTATCAACCGGAATGGGTTTTGGGAGGAGGTGATAGCGTACTTTGAATAAGAAACTGGTTCAAAAAGAACCTACGACTCCATCACGACCAAATGGAAGGGTATGATTCGTTTTAGGGTTGGTTTCTTTTGTGCAATTATGGATAACATCAAGAAGAATCACGGAAGTGGTGAGAATAACAAAGACGACTATGAAAAGGCTTGTAAAGAATACCGTGTGATTCACAAGCATGAGTTTACGTTGAAGGAGTGTAGGAAAGTTTTGAGGAAGCAGTCTGCTTGGAAAACTGTTGAGATGCCTTCTTTCACCCCGAATAGTCGGAAGAAATCCAAGACTTCGGAAACCACCTCGGGGTCAACAAGAGGTCCTTTTAATCCCCAAGACGTGGATAATTTTTGAAGAGGACGAGACTCGAGAATCACGACCAAAAGGTCGTGACGCATCCAAGAAGAAAGCACCTGAGCCACCTAAATCATTTGTTAGTATGATGGCCAAGAACTTTTACAAGTTCAAGCAGTCAAGTAAGGAAAAAATAAGAATATGGAAGAAGAATACTTAAAGTTGAAGCAAAAAGAGTTGGATCTTGCAGAGATAACGACAAGGCGAGCCGAGAAGTTCAAAATGGAGAAACTTGAGATCCAACATCGCAAAGCTTGCATTGGCAGACAATCAAACCGACACAAGACTTAATTTTCTAAAACACACCCACGACCCAACTATGCCCACACGACAACTACAAGAACTTCAACAACTTAAGGCAGCAATCAAAGAACGACACAACTTAGATTATTAGTTTCAGTTTGTAATAAGTATTGTAATATCTACGTTTTATTAATTTAAAATTTTAATTGTTCTTGTAATGTTTAAGTATTTTTATTAATGAAGTTTAATTTTATTTTTAAAAATATTTGAATTAAAAAGAAAAATCGTGTCACCATGTGACAGCCTTGATCGTCGTCACATAGCCAGAGAGAAAGTCGATTAAAAAGAAAAATCCCGGTCACCACTGCTTGATCGTCGTCAGATAGTCGGAGAGAGAAAGCTGATGTGGCAGGGTCGACCCAGGTTACCACTGCTACCAGCCTTACCCTACTCATCACACTACTCTCAACTACCACCACAGTCACTTCCATAACTGTCAATGATGCTTAACCATCACCCTACCCGACCACAACAACCTGCGACCTCAACACCAACAACCCGGCACCAATTAAAGAAAAAGCATACGATGATGGACACATAATAGACATAAGTCACAGGTACCACCCCGACATGCCATCATGGGACTCAAGATGGTGTTGGTAATGCGTGATTATAAGGTTGCCAAAGAGTATGAAGAATGGGTCGCTTGCTAATAACTCTGAGATGAAAATGGAGACTCATACTGGGACTCATGTTGATGCTCGTGGTCATGTGTTTGATCGCTACTTTGACCTTGGGTTTTTTTGGGTAAAGGGTTTTTACCCTGGTAAATGGTTTGGGTTTGATGTTGATACGCTTGATCTCTATGTTCTTAATGGTGAGTTGGTTTATCTATATCTATATACATATCTATACTACTTATAATACATCTTTGACCCTCTCTCCTATTAATTTTTTAAGATTTCCTAATATAGATTTTAAGCAAATACAAGTGACAAAGCATTAGTTACAATACTTAAAGCACAAATAAAAATACAAATCAAACTACAATTAATGCACAACTTAAAACACCCCTTCACAAAAGAGTACATGTCTCTAATCATAATGTACACACAAGTAGCAGCCCAAAACTTTTGCTTCCACAAATCGCACTGCTAATACAAAATCACTATTTAATACTTCAATCATTGATGTCAAAAAAGAAAGAAAAAAATGTAAATAATAAACTTGAATACATGTTGAGAAAATATTCGTGCAACAAACTTACATCCATTTAAAAATGTATACTGGGAACTAAAATTCTTGACTAAATACTTAAATGTATATACAAACTAGAGACTGTAAAACACAAAAGATCGGTTACTATTTTCACAAATCCAGATTTGCACCCTCATCTTGTTATAACAAACACAATACTTTGTAAACCATCAAAATATGTATAGTGATCATGTTTCTCACAACCTCATTTTCTCAAAACTCAAACGAAAATGAAAAGAACAATAAGATCTCGGGTTTGATCATTTTCAAGATAAGATCTTTAAAGATCCCCAAGAACCCATCATTAATCTATGAAATATCCCAACTAAAAACAAAAAGCTTACCCGAGACCTTTATATCAAAAGATCTCAAGTCGAAACCCACAAAGAAATAATCTAAATTTGTGATTTGTGTAAGGACGGACACACAAGAAGAACTCAAACCCATCAAAACCTACCGGTCCGAATCAACAAAGATAAAGTTCATTGTGTGAGTTTCTTGGTGTACAAATTCGTGGCTAAGGATCAAGCTGAAGGTATAGATTTTGTGTGCATCAATTTAAGAGAGAAACCAAAGGAAGTGGTGGTCGCTATATGTTTTTAGGTTTTAGGGTAGTATTGTATTTTATCATTAGCTTTAGTAATAGGTTGATGGTTCGATTATGATTAGAGAAATAAAGGGCCGAGTATGTTGGATTTTTGGTTATAATTTTTTCAAGAGGGTTGAGTTTTGTTATTTGTGTTGGGTTGTGTATGAGTTAAGAAAACAAAGTCGGGCCAAAGTTGTGATTATTTTTGGGTTGAATCGAGTTTGGATCACTAATTATTTTTGGGCTCATAAATCTGGGTTTGTTCACTTGATCGTGACGGTAGATCGATGATAGTAGAGGGAGACGAACAACAGATGAGAGGAATTGGAAATGAATGAGAGTTTTTATTGCGCACGTGACTCTATATACAATTTGCTATTGTAAGTGAGAAAAAAGGTTAAGATTCCGTTGGTTGGTGATGATTAAATATGTAGTTTTTACTCTCAACAATTTTGACCTCGTATATCACAATATTGCAGTGTTTGTTTTATATTTTGAATGACGCATGCCTCTACAATTTTTGTATGAAATAGTTTCTTTTTACTTAAAAATTTTGAACCTAAATATCCCGCAAAGTTATTGTCACAAGACGCTATATAGCTAGAAAACATTGCTCGCTAAAATTTTAATTACATGATACATTGCCCCCACTGATCAGATGCCTCGCTAGTTTGGTTAATGTGTGCAATGTGTTTGATAGGATGACTCAATGGAAGCTTACATTTTATCTTACAAACAGTTAAGAGTTTATATATATATATATATATATATATATATATATATATATATATATATATATATATTTTTTAATTATTATTATTATTATTATTATTTATTTTTAAATAAAAGTTATTTAATGTGCTTTTCCTCTATGTGATGATTTCTTCACTTTATAAAATGATAAGGCACACTCCAATTTATCGTGTTTGAACATTTATCACCCACAGTTAAAACTTTACATTTTTACTCTTATGAGGTTATAAATGTCTAAACAAAATGAATTGAAGTGTCCCAATTATTTGGTGGAGTGTGCAAATAATTTCCCAATTTCTCTATTTATATCTATGTTTTGATTAGAACTTAAAAAAGACCAATGTTTAATGTCAAAAATATCCTTTTAAAACTTAAATTTTCACATAAAAATTCAAACAATGTTCTCTTAATAAAATAGTTGTGTCAACAATGTTCTCACTAAAAATTTCAAAACAATATCCATGACAACTTTTTCTGAATGTAGTTTCTAAAAATCCATCCACAAACTATCTTATGTAATCCATCATATTACAACTTATTATTGTGTTAGTTCATAGTTGTCTATAATATCCATAACTATAACTATTTGTCGCTATAAAATCTCTCGTTCTTTCCGCCAGTATCTGAAATACAGAAAACCGTCTATGTAAGAAATCAAGTAATGCACGGAAAAAATAATAATTTGATAGAGAATGTCAATAAAGTTTACTTACAAAAGGCTCTATAGGTGAAATATAAGAGTAAAACATTAATTTGGTTTAATGTCAAATAAGTGATATTCTACTAACTTTACTAACTTTACCCAAAAAGTGATATTCTACTAATGAAAAACTGTTTTTCTGTTTAGAAAAAAATTTGAAAAGCGGAGGGAAAAAAAAGCAATCCAAAGCATCCCTCTAGTATTAGAGTATATAAGCAATTTCATCAACAATAGCAGAAAAAAGAGATTTGTGGATTCAAATATCATATGGATAAACAGTTTTAGTTAGCACAAATCATTTTTCTGGAAGGAAGAAAAAAGATATTGTTGATTCCCCAAATAATTTGTTTAGGTTTTACATTCAAAAAGAGTGATTACGTGTGATGGTCAAAACGAAAGTATTTTTCGCTTTTGCTACATATGTAGTTCTTGATTTGCTAGAATGTCAAGATCATGAATACGACTTTATCGCAATTAAATGATTTCCCAATTAACATTAGTACACGATAATGATGTTTTGACTAATAAGCACCAAGACTAATCATCACTTTGACATGGATCCTTGGATTTTTTAACATATATCTTAATCTAATACTAGCTTGTTTGACCCCATAAGGTGATTTTTTTTATTAGTATGCAATGTAAAATAATTTGTAAATATTTTATTGAAGATGGTTTATGATTCAATCTTGTAAATAGCCAACTGTGTTACTGGTTATTAGAATAATATCGAATTGTACAACTATCTTATTTGTTAAAGACTACATGAAAAATTAAAAGCGCCATGGCGTGAGAACTGGTAAATCACCGTCAGCGTCGTATCGTTCACATGCTTATGCAATGTTTTGTAAACTCAATATATATTAATTATGATATGAATATATAAATATTTTCAATCTTTGTCTTGCATATGTCGCGTCTTTATAATATGAAACTTAAATCTTAGTATAGCGAAGTAAAACTTGATTATCTTGTACGCGTCATATTTCACATTTATAACATTTACTATGTTCTAGATAATATACCAATGATAAAATAGTGGAGTAATAAATACAGTCAGATAAGGCGGCTGGCAGCTTGTATATTACAGTCAGATAAGGCGGAGTACTATTATGACTTTATTGGCAAAAAAAGATATTGTTCTCATAACTGTTGCACCCATGAGAGTGATAGGGGATGACTTTTAAACACAAACCAACCCAAATATAGTTGTGACAGGAAAAATATAACACAAACAGATTCCAAAATTTCAGCAAATTTAGTAGACTAGTGAGGATAAAGGGATATGACCCCTGAATTGATATTTTTGTTTCTGTTTGTACCATATTTGGTTTTGTCATCACATGATAGTGCATACCCACCTCTATATTGCATTGGTAAGGATTCTTGTGGTGGTAAAGGCAAGTTGCTCCCTACTAGGAGGGAAGTGTATGGAACTGGCAAAATTTTTGATATCACACATAGGATTACTTCAGAAACTCCCTCGGGCATTACTACAAATGGGATTGGGGATGAGCATCTTCAACTTTATGATAGCATGAAGAATGGGTCAGATTATAACTTTTCGATTATAAAGTTGCCTGCTCATGCCGGTACCCATGTTGATGCACCTGGACATTTTTATGAGAATTACTTTGAAGCAGGGTTCGATATCGATAGTCTTGACTTAGAAGTACTCAATGGTATAAATTGATCACCTGACACAGATATGATAGATATCGCTATTGTTTTTATGAAATTATTTTAGTTATGTATGAAGGGTATATGCTTGATAAGAACAAGTTTTTGAATTATTCTGAACTACTCTATAAAATATTGTGTTACTAATACATGAAGTCTTAAACATATTTTTTTGTTCTTCACAGGCCCAGCATTATTAGTTGATGTTCCAAGGGACAAAAACATAACAGGTAGTTTTTCAGATATGGTTATTTACTTTGAATCTTAGACTGATGATGTCAATCTATGAATCTTAAATTGCTGATGCTTTGGTCAAATTATTTCAGCTGAAGTTATGAAGTCGTTGAACATTCCAAAGGGAGTAAAGCGTGTGCTTTTCAGAACATTAAACACTGATAGGTAATTAAGCTCCTTTCACTTTTAAGGATCATTTAACTTAAAATTCTGTTTAATTAGCTTTTTATTTCCGGATTGTTAATGACAGGCAGCTAATGAGGAAAAAGCAATTTGACACAAGCTATGTGGGATTCATGAAGGATGGAGCACAATGGTTAAAGGATAACACTGATATCAAACTTGTTGGTAAAACTCTCTCACTGTTACTTTGTCCCACTGTCGTGTCTTAGGAGACTTCAAGCTGGCTCATTTTTCAGTCATTCATATGACTATCAATTCATTTTGCAGGTACTGATTACTTATCAGTTGCTGCATACGTTGATCTGAAGTCTGCTCATCTTGTCTTCTTAAAGAGCAGGGTAAGGCGTATATTCCCCTTGTGTAATATTGGCTGATTCCTTACTTACATAAGTTGTTTGATTAGGTATAGTATCTCCAAAATATCCTTCAATAATGACTAAGAGCGATTCAACTTAAAGCAATCACCACCATTATGACCAAGCTTGTCATATTTCTCTCTTAGAAAATGAGTATAAGAAGATATGGTTTTAAGTTTTCACTCAAATGTTTCTCATACATAAGGAACTTGATATAAACTCTTTGCTGCTTTTATTTTCTGGTTATTTGTATAATAATAAAGCTAATACTTT
>OU343217.1:74939808-75201036 GCA_910596185.1 Chrysanthemum makinoi
GTCAACCCGATTATCGGTTTCAATTGGTTGTTTTTAATTTGGTAGATGTGCTTTTAATTGGGTGTACAATGTGAATACATTATTGTACTTTTAAGTAATGGGGTGTTTTAATAAGAGTATTAATTATATTATTAATTTCTCTCTCCATTGACCATGTTTTCAACATTCAACTTTCAACATTTTTCACTTTTTCCACTTTGACCATTTTTCCATTTTATATAGTATAGATATTAAGTATGTATATATCTATCCACCATGTAAATACTAGTTGTTATACATATTATAACATGAAAAACACTATTACTTGTTTAGTGATTTTATATGAGAATGTAAGTGTGTTAGTAAACTATTAGCTCAAACCATTTACGTATTTTATTTGTTTCGTTAAAATGACTTTACGATTGTTATCGACAAAACATTAGAAGATCGTAAAATATAAATAAACGTTTTTACGGCTTATTTGTATTAACAAGCTGTTTGAGCTCGCAAAGGCAAAGAAGTAACGTTTGCGACAACGATACGTGAATTGCAAAGACATTTCGCCGGAAAAAGACAAGCTTTGATCGACAAAATTTTGAGCGATGAAGCCGTGAAAGATGATGTCATTGGTGAAACGTTGTGGTCGTGTGTTTCACGGATACAAGCCAATATCAACAAAAACATTTGTTGGAGTTATCAAGAAAACAAAATGGTTGGTTCGGTATCACAACAACTGAATCAACTTGGACTAGGTGCTTCAACTTCAATTGATGCACCTAGATTTGTTGAGCAACAACATTATCAGTTTGGGTTATGCAGGCGAGGAAGTTGATGAGCATGGCTTAAGCGTAAGACAACGTTATGAAATGATGTGTGACGAAAAGGCTTTACGAAGTTGAAGCAAAAAAGTAAGGAAGCAACAAGAGAAGGATGAGAAAAATCGAAAGCGAGAAAGGTTGGCGTTCATTGAGTTATTTATGGGTATGGTCTCCTTCATATGATTCGCATGCAGGAGTACTCGAGATTAATAGGTTTATGTACTTATAAGTAGTGTATTTTAGTTCATATGTTTTTTCGTATCGTATTTCGCAGCGAATCGTATTTCGTATTGTATTTTATGTAACTTTTATTTAATGTTTATGTAATGTTTTATAATTATTAATAAAAGTGATAGGTTGTTTATTAAATAAATTATTAGTTTAGAGGTTGAATTTGTAAATTTTATTTGTAAAAAAAAGTGATGCCCAAATTATGGTGTTATGGTTGAATTATGGTTGAGTTATGATAAAAGGTGTTTTTGGATGTTAATGTTGAAATATTAAAGCTGATGTGACAACACTAAATTATAGTTTAACTCG
This sequence comes from Chrysanthemum makinoi, assembly GCA_910596185.1. Classification (NCBI taxonomy): domain Eukaryota; kingdom Viridiplantae; phylum Streptophyta; class Magnoliopsida; order Asterales; family Asteraceae; genus Chrysanthemum; species Chrysanthemum makinoi. Next base: position 74,941,146 of record OU343217.1, read on the forward strand.
GGGTCACCATACCTAGTGATCTTAGAGTCTTTTTATTAACAATGATTCGAAATCTTGTAACATCAATGATATACCCTTATTTAAAAAACTTAAAATTCCATGCACATAATACAATCACATCCTCAACTAATATTAAAGAAAAAATGTTAATTAAGATGGTCAAAATAAATTTTTCAATAATTTACGATATTTTGCGATAGCAAGAACTGATATTGCTTCCGCGTTCACTGATGACGTTTCATTGCTATTACAGTCTATAAAATAACACGCTAACCATTGTTTGTTTTCGTGACATCCATCTTCTTAGATGATAAATATGACCCACGTTCAATTGTGGTTTGGGTCATATTTATCGTCTAATAGATGCATCACTCGGAGTAGACTGGACTACTAGTTACAACACATTTCCAGTTAGATTGCAATGTCTTGATCCATTCCCACAGATAGAAATCTTCTTTTATTTCTAACTAAAGATTGTCTACATATTTTAAGTCATTATCTTCCACATGACATGGAAAACATTGTCTTATTTGGCTTGGCTACCCTACCCACCATTCCTTTTGAAGAATGGAACGATATGATTGATCACACATCTTACAGTAATTTATTTTACTTTTAGGGTGTGTTTGGTTCGGGTAAATTGAAGAGTATCGGAGTAATTTGAAATTAAAATTCTATCTCATGCATGTTTGGATGACAACTTGTGAAATTTAAAATGATACTAGTAATAAAGCTTTAAATGAAGGAACTTTAAATGCTCAAGTTGAGTGGGGAATTTTAATTGACATAGTACGGAAAGCATTAAAGTAATACTTTTGACAACATTGCCCTTTTATTTATTTTGTTGTAAGTAAATGAATGAAGGACAATTAAGTAATTTACAAGCTTATGACTTTAATTCTTTAACATATGGTACTAGCTAACCAAACAGACAATGAGATTTTGAATTCAATAGAATTTGAAATTTTTAGGAAATAAAATTCCTTAATACAATTTACTTGAACCAAACGCCCCTTAGGATATTTTCAATCCAAGTTTTGGTTCTTAGCTTTACTCATCGATAGGCTTGTTTCATATTGGTCTTTCTATAAAAGAAATTTATTTATCATTATTGATATTAGGCGTATCCGGCCTAGCAGCGTGTTCCTAACGGCAGATAATTAACAATATGCGATATTGTGGTAAGAGTTTCGTATAACGTGAAAAGATCAAAATGTAATTGCAAACAGTGATAACATGTAACAATTCAACTCTAGAAAAAAAATTTAACATGTATCAAACGACCTATAAAAATATTTAGTGAGACTGAAAAATAAAACATTACATCAATTATAAGATACTAATTAACAATGCGTTACTCTTCGTAAAACTTCTTGGTAGACGACATTTGAGGTGTAGACTTCCCCTTGACCAAACTCTTTAACTGGCTTCACTAAGACCTTTGTAGTTCTGCGTTAGTTCATTAGTCACAATTCTTGAATAAAATTTTAAATTGCATCTTTAAACTTGATTCTAATGTATCTGCATATTTTGCATCAATAAGGTTAGTAGCTTTTCTCTTTATTATTATTTATAACTTGATTACTTGTTACCACTGACAAAATATACCTTAGTTGCTTTTCTCTATTTGCATATTTTGTTGGTGTGGTATCTCCGCAACGAGGTTAAGATAATCAACCGCCAGAAATGCTCAACTGTTCAGCAGAAACAAACAGATGGTCAGCAGTAACAAATACCACTTGGTGGTTACTGGATATCACTTGGAATCGTGTGATCACTTTCCAAAGTAAACTATTCGGCCCTAATTCCTGGGTTTCACGAATATCTACTTGGGATAAGACCAAATGCAGTTATGGAATTAGGCACAATTCAATAACCCTTGCGCTTATAAGTGTTTTGTGTGTATCTCTCATGCATCAACAGATCTCCTATATATAGGAAAATACTCTCAGCTAGTCAATGGAATTATGAGTATTAATCGGCCCATTAATAGCCTCATAATTATCCCCATTATAGCTGTTAGTGATTACATGACCAATTAAGCGTGGTCATAATGCGGTTTAAACGCCACTTGAATAGGTCAAAGTCGTTACAAGCTGTACTATCATCAGTACTTTCATAGTGCTATCATGGTTACACGCTGGGTGGATACACCATGCTCGGTGTAAACACTACTGTTGAAACACCACTTCATTGGAAACGCCACCGGTGGAAACACTATCTTGTGGAAGTCCGCTTGGTGGAAACCGATAATCGGTGGTAACCACAACGTACTTTCACCAAGCACTACTAACACAAACCACTATTAGAGTCGGGTGTTCATGGACCTTATGGGTGTACACTCCGTACCTCCTAACCCATTACAAGGTGTGAACTAATCCCACACGTGTACTAAATTTTCCAACAATCCTCCCCAAATTTAGTTCACTTCCTTTACATGAAAAACAAACATCAAGCAAAACATGTGCATAAATGAAAATGTCCCGAGGATTGAATTTCCATCTTAGTAAATTATACGTTTCAAATATTCGAGAATCGGGGTGTTCTAAGAATTGAACCCTTCAACCCATTTGAATACCTGAAGATAAAATACACATAAGTTTTCTAACACTTATCACTCGACACTATACAAGCCATGTGTCCATATCCAAATTCATAAATGTTGTAAAAGCTAAAGTCCAAAGCTTCCTGAATCGGCAAAACTTCAACATTTACATAGGTGGTTCCTCTTTAGTCATGCTCATGCCAAGCACTTTTTCAAAGAAAATTAACCATTAAGAAGTAAAGACTTCATCCTCCTTTCAGCAGGTTCTGAGCACAACCTTGGGATGTAAATAAAACATGTGCTCCAGTCCCTGAATGTTCAGCTTTCCACATTGAACTCAGCTCCCAAGTTTCCTTAGGAGGGAGTTGGGTGTCCTAGCATTCAATGACTAAGTTGGACTTAAACCCATCCCTTTAGCAGACTTTATAACCAAGTCTCTAGCCGGACCCCGTCCAGTGATCACCTAAGTTGTTGAGATCTCACAAACTCTATAGATACCACCCCATTCATGATAAGCTCACGAATCATGCTATGTCCGACACCTAAGTGTCTAGACTTACCATTGTACATCTGGCTATAAGCCTTAGCCAATGTAGCTGCACTATCACACAGGATAGAAATAGGTGCTATAGGTTTAGGCCACAATGGAATCTCAAGAAGCAAGTTTTTTCAACCATTCACTTCTTTACCGGTTGCTAACGCACAAATTCAGATTCCATTGTTGAACTGGTGATGCAAGTTTGTTTCTTGGATGCCCAAGAAATTGCACCTCCACCAAGTAGGAATACCCAGCCACTGGCAGACGAATTGTCTTGTTATTCTGATCCAACTTGCATCAGTGTAACCTTCCAACACTGATGGGTAACCAGTATATGAGAGACTATAATCCATATTTCTCTTCAAATACTTATTACCCTTTGAACGCTTGCCGTGATGAGCACTAGGATTACTAGTATACCTGCTCAATTTTCCTACTGCAAAACCAATATCAGGTCTTGTACAAGTCATGGCATACATCAGGCAACCAATTACCCTAGTATACTCAAGTTGAGATACAGCCTTGCCATGATTAGGCATCAACTTCTCACAAGTATCCATAGGTGTACTCAATGGAGTACAATCAAAGTAATTGAATTTCCTCAGTACCTTCTCAATATAATGAGAGTGAGAGATAGAAATTCTTTTACTTTCATGTTTAATCCTTATACCAAGGATAACATCACCCCATGTCCTTCATGGAGAACCTTGATGACAAAAATTCCTTTGTTAGGTCAACTGATTTTGGTCAGTGCCAAAGATCAACATGTCATCAACATATAGACAAATGATGACTCCTTTAACAGATTCATCAAATTTGCTATACACACATTTGTCAGCTTGGTTAAGAACATAACCACTAGACAAAACCACTTCATCAAATTTTTAATGCCATTGCTTAGGTGCTGCTAAGTCCATAAAGAGACTTAATCGGTTTACACACCTTGTTTTCATTGCCGGGCATGATGAAGCCACGAGGTTGGTTCATATAAACCTCCTCTTCCAATTCACCATTCAATAAAGCTGTTTTCACATCCATCGATGAATAATCAGTTGAATAGATGCCATAGCAATTAGCAGTCTTATGGTAGTGATCGAGCCACAGGGGCATAAGTATCAAAATAGTCTATCCCTGACTTTTGTTTAAAGCCCCGAATAACTAATCTAGCCTTGAACTTTTCAATAGTTCCATCTACCTTCATTTTCTTTTGAAAATCCATTTGCAACCTAGAGGTTTGCAACCAGGAGGTAGATCAACCAACACCCAAGTGTTGTTCCCCATGATAGAATCCATCTCATCATTGATTGCTTCTTTCCCGAAAGCAATATCCTGGGACTTCATTGCTTCTTCAAATGTCTTGGGATCATCCTCAACAATGAAGCAATAGGAGTATTGGTCCGAGACCTCATCCCTTGTTCCTTCAACTAAGTATAGTTGAAACTCTGGTCCAAATGACTTTGGAGTCCTGACCCTTTTGCTCTTCTGAGCATAGGTTCAGTTGTTGAACCACAACCTCATCGGGACCACTGATGGTTTATCATCGAGGACCTTTGATACACCGTGTCATGAGTTCCATTAGGAATCCTCCGACTTGGTCTTGGGACTGATGAGAATCTATTCTCATCAAAGTCTGCATCCCTTGATTCAATTATTGAGTTAATTGAAACATGATCATTAGGTTCAATAACATTGAACCTAAAAGCTTTGGAATGCTCAGCATATCCAACAAAGATGTAGTCAATGCCTCTTTCACCCAAAGTCTTTTGCTTTGGATCAGGGAGTCTTACAACAACCCTACAACCCAGAACCACGAGATAGTTCAGGTTGGGTTTCCTTTTAGTCCAGAGTTCATAAGGGGTAACCTTGTTCCTTTTGTTGGGAACCCTATTTAATAAATAGCAAGCTGTTAACATAGCTTCACCCTAAAACCCTTGACTCAGTCTGAATAGGACAACATGGAATTAACCATCTCCTTGACACCACTTTTTCCTTTCAAAATACCATTTTTGAGGAGTATAAGGGCGATCGTTTCATGGATTATACCAACAGAGAAAATACAGAGTATCCATGTACTCACTCCCCTATCATCCATAATATTTTGATCAAAGACCCAAGTTGTAATTCAACTTCAGTTTAAACACTTTGAATTTATCTAATGCTTCATCCTTTGTATGTAACAAATAAACATAACAAAACCTAGAAGAATCATCAATAAATGTCATTTGGGAATTATGTGAAGTAGGATTTCTGTCATTACTGTAGAAGGTTTCTGTGAAAGTAAGCGAGAATATCTTTGAAAAGTGATTCTCTGAAGAGTACAAGCATTACCGTGTTACTGCTGAAGGGTAAAGCTGACTAGGATCAGCATGCGTACTTGTATTAAATGCTAACTCATTATTATCTTTGAACGGCCCAAGGTTAGCATGGGTTTTATTGTGCTTGCTCAATATAGTTTAGTGTATTAGTCATTAAATGCATGCTTGCATGTTTAGTCGATTGGGTAGTAAGAGATTAGGGTTCCTTGGTTATAAAAGAAACCATATAGTTTGTAATAGACACATCTGAAACATAGAGTTTCGGTGAATAAAAAGATCCATAGAGGATCTAAGTGTTCTTAGTAATAACAACTTGTGTTTACATTCCGCTTTAGAACACGAGTTGTAGAGATTTTCTATTAGTTTGCTTATGATTACATAGGCAACACTAACGATCCAGCTAGATCTTTCAAGGTGCGAGAGTGTGCAACGTGTCAAAACGTTACAACAAGTGGTATCGAGCCTGGGAGAGTCTCTACGATCTGAGAACCTTATTTTTCTCACCCACATACAACCAAAACTTATTCACAATGCCTGGCGATGATGAATCGGATGTCACAAACACCAACAACAACAACATCATCAAAAACACCACATCTATGCAACAACTTAGTCTCTCCAACAGTAATGGCAAGTTTCCTTATCTGAAGAAGGAAGAATATGATATGTGGACCATGAAGATCAGAACGGATCTCAATATTGATTGGAATCTATGGGAGATAGTGAAGAATGGTAACAGTCTAAAGAAGACCATCGGATCTTGATGGTAAGTTTTCCATTGCTCCTCCCACAAGCTGCTGAAGAGGTTTGGGTACAAGAGAGCACAAGGTAAGAACCATCCTCCTCCAATCAATTTCTGAAGATCACTTAGGTGATTTTCACCACATGGTTGATGCAAAGGACATTTGGATGGCTCTTAAAGCTAGGTTTGGTGGTAATGAAGAGTCCAGAAGAATGAGGAAGTCCATGCTTAGACAACACTTCCAAGAGTTCAATATTTCTGAAGAAGAGGGTATCCACAAGGGATACGATAGGTTTCACAAGATTCGAGTCGGCTAAACGGTTGAATGCAAAGCGACAATGATGATAGCAACTCTAAGTTCCTTCGATCTTTGCCTCCATCTTGGTTGCATGTGAGTATAGCCCTAAAAGCTAAAGGTGGACTGGACATGCTCACTTTTGACAAGCTATACAACAAACTCGAGATCTCTTGAACACGATGTCGGATCTCCCTACCGTGCAACCTCCTCGGTCATTCACCTTTGTTGGGACATCCCACTCGAATATGATGATGCATGCTTCAAGTCCATCCTATTTACCATCATCATCCTATCGTCCCACTCCTTCTCATCCTCAAGCTAAGTCTGGAAGTATATTGGAGGATATCCTTCACTCCTTTGTTCTGCGATTATGACACTCAGCAGCATCGGTATATGAAGACTTTGATCAAGTGGACCCCGAGATGGAGAGATGAAGCGAAATGGCAGTGTGGCCATGCTTTCATGGATATCAAGAGGTTTGAAGAAGAAGCGGGAAGGTTTGGTTTCAAGGGAAGGATCCGCTCGATTTGACAGAAGCAAGGTCAAGTGCTTCTCTTGCCATCAGATGGGTCATTTCTCTAGGGAATGCAAAGACAGGAAGAGTGGAGAGAGCGGCTACAATTCCTATCAGCAGAATCGAGAAGGGAACTAACACCAGCGACTCTGGTCACCATGGATGAACAGGTCATGGTGCACATGAACACGTGAATGAGGAAGGCGCTAGTACAGAGAAGCTAGGATTGGCGGCTAGGCCCAGCCAGATAGGCATGATCAGGCCTTCATGGGTCTTTCTCGGTACACAACTGTATATTTGGTTGTAGTGAAAGATATACGAACGAAAGAAGCCTATGATACTATGAAACCTAAGTACAATGCATGCTATGTTGATAATGAAGCTCATAAACTTTCGTTAAAAACATTAGAAAGACAAAAGGTTTGGTTTCAAAATAATCGGATAGCTTATGAAGAAAAGATTAAGGTGCTTCAGTTGGATCTAAAAATTGCTAATATTAACTTTAAGCATGAAAAAGAAAAAGTTGAACTCTTCTGAGAATCTAGAACTTAAAGAGAAACTTGCTGAGGAAATAGCTAGACATAAACAATGGTTGATATCATGTGACAATCTAGCTAAAGAAATCTATAGTAGTCATCAGTGAACTCGGAATAGGTTTAGGTTTTCAAAAGTATGTAGGATTGGAAGCTAGGAATGATGGGTAAATCTACACTGCAGGGCTTAGAACATTTTAGAAAGGAAGGTGATTTGCATGCTGTCCCTGGACCTATTAGAAGTGAATTCATGCCCACACCTTCTATTCATTGACTTTGATGGATCACACCATCGTATGGCAAAAAGTCAAAAGACTTGCCGACAACGCGATGCTTCATCTTGTGATTTTGTCTCTTTCTCTGACAGTGACAATTCATCGGATCAAGGATCTACTTACAGCTGTGATTCAAGTGATAAGTCGGACCTTCTCAAGCCCTCACCGAGCCTACACCCAAGCCGCACCCAAGACTATCTACAAGCCCTCTAGGATAGGCTGGCGAGGAATCTACTTCCAAGCCTGTTTCCCCTGAAGACTTGTCTTTTAAATCTTTGCATAATCATTCATTAAAACAATTCCTTTAATGTTTCGGTTTAAGTACTTCACTTGTAATAGAACATCTTCTTTGTTGAATAAATCTTCCAAAAGGAAGACATGTTTTGTTTGTGGAAGTAAAATTCATTTGATTAAGGATTGTGATTTTTATGAGCAAAGATTGGGTGTTTGTGCGAATCAGCAGAAACCAAGACCTGTGTGGACCAATGTTAACAATATTCCACCTTATGTCCCACAAGCTAGAACTGACCCTTCTTGGAGGAAAACTCCTAATAGACTTTATGTGCGACCCACTAGCCCATACTTTAAACATGGTTATTGGCCTGCATATGTTGACTCTATGAAAAATGGGAAACAATGTTGGGGCACTACTGTCAAATCTGTCAAAACTTCAGCAGGTTGTTCTTGGAATTATAAAAGACCTAACTATCAATGGAAACCCAAGAATAATGGAGGATCTTTTTCTTCCCTCAACTACAAAGTTTAAGGGGAGGCATATGCCTCAGGAGGCATATGCCTTAGGGAGGATTTTATAGTAAACTTTGTGTTTATGTTGTTTGCTAACTCTGTTTGTAGTTTTGTATTGTATGTCTCTATTTTGTCTCTGAGTTTGTTTTGCAGAATGCCTTGTTCCGTTAACATTCATCTAGTGTGGTTCATAAATATCTGGTCAAGTTAGCTAAAATCTTATTGCTTGTTTCTTCGAAATTTAAAGTCTGAAGCAAACAATTTGATTCCACTGAAGCCAAAATTCTAAAGAGAAGAGTTTGAAGTCACTTTGTTCTTTCATTCATTCAAGAAATAGTTTACAACTTGACTTTCATATGCATCTTCAAGATACGAGCTATACACTTACGCTAATCCTAATCTAGTACATATCATCTATTCAAACATCTTAGTGAATGTTGGATATGCATGATCGCTCACAACTTTCACACTAGATCTGGATATGCGTTAGTAGGACTTGCATAACCATCCATTCCGTCTTTCTAGATGGCTGGATATGCATGACCAATACGACGAAGATGCTAAGGATCAAAATGGAGAGGATGGACTGATGAAAACATTGATGATTACGATGACCACACATGATGATGGAGAAAAATAATATGTCCTTTGTGCTTCATCTATTCATTTCAACCAAAATGCAATCCATCCACCCTCCTTAAGCCCTTCCTTTATACGATGTGTGTTGATGCACCAAAACCTAGTGCAGAAAGACCTTGGACCAACTCTCTATCCTTAGGGTGGCGGCTTCTGGCTCGTGGCCTTCGTAGAGAGGCGTGGTCTGGAGATTGGGAGTATGATGTTCTCTCCTACGGAGTCATCAGAATCTTCAACGGGAAGGGAAGGCTCTTTCACATCAGCAAGGGGAGGCTCTTTCACTCTCTTTGAAGTGGCTTCCTCATCTGAGTCTTCATAAGGTGATGCATAAGAACTTAACGATGAGTTGTCTTCTCCACCACCTGGATTGCTTGACAAATAACTTTTCTTCCACCTCTCAGACCTTCTAGAGGTTGCATTGTCATCTGATGAAAGAATGATCTGGTTGGAACTGCTCATGGTTATTTGTGATTAATTTTGGGGCTTTGAAGAAGCTAGGGTTTATAATGATTTTTGGGGATCTTTGATGAAGAGTTATGTGTGCATTGGGATCATTTTATAGACGGGTTCGGGGGTCAATGGGATTTAATGCGAGTGGTTGGCACAGTAATTCTAGAAACTTACCGAAGATTTCCTAGTCTTGGGTTGGTTTCTACTGAAGTGTATAACTTCAGCAGATTGGTTATCTATTTCTGCTGAAGCGTTACACTTTCTTGGGTCACGTTGAAATACACGTAAGCTACGGTAAACCAAACGGTCTAATTCTTTTGACTATAACTTGGGCAACAACTACCACTCCACCACTCACATTATTCCACTTCAAAACAAAACGATTCCCTCTCCTTCATCCAAAACACTTCATTACGAGAAACATAACCCTAAAATCTCAATTCATCAAATGGCACTTGAATTTAATAAGGATCACAAAAAGTTGCTTTTCTGGGAAAAGCTAAAGATGATGAGCTGTATGAACCGATGGTGGAATTCTTGAAAAGATCCAAGCTTTGCTTTGCTCTAACACATTCTCCGAATGCAATATATGAATCGCTAGTCACTCGGTTTTGGGCATCTGCTTCAAATCGAAGTGAAACAGAGATTGTGGCTACGATTGACGAACGAGCACGTGGTTACGGAAGAGCTAATAAGGAGGAAGCTTCGCTTGGAAGATGCTGATGGATTATATCACTCTAATCGAGGAGGCGGTACTACTGGACTGAGAGCGATTGGCTATCGAGGTACGAGGACTGACATTTGGTTGAAGAAGCATCTTTGCCCAAAGTGGAGGTTCTTGGCTCACACGTTGCTTCAGTGCATTAGCAACAATTCAGGTGGATGGGATCGGTTCTCGTCCCAACGGGATGTGGTATTGTGTGTCTTTCCCAAGGGGTAACTTATAATTGGTCTAAGTTTATTTTTGATAACTTGGTTGAGAATATTCAAAGGAAAAAGAATAAGTTTTTGATGTACCCTAGATTCTTACAAATTATCATAGACACCTCTACCCAAGTTGAAGCCTTTCATCCCATAGGTGCCCTTTCAGCTAAACTATTTGCCTCTATGAGAACTAACTTTGAAGGGGCATTATCCCTGCAGAAGCTATGTTACCTCAAGGTAATGTGGTGGCGAAGAGGAGAATGTTGCTAGCATCCCACCCTCTTCACATGTTGCTGATGGCAATCCATCAGTTAATTTTGATGAGGGCCCCTCCTTTTCTGCTGAAGCTTCTTATGTTGCTACAGAGCGCCTCACCACACCAACTCTAGCACATTGTCCTAGTCCACCACCAGCACATGATCCTCTTGATAATTTTGAGCGATCGAACAGGATGACCACACCTAGTCCTCCAAAGGAAACGGTTGTTGAAGTACCTCCTCATGTTGAGCATGATCATGTTTCCACTGAAATGTCCAATGAAGCTCCCATTACCACAGAGCAATCGGTGGTGGCCGAGGACCCCATTACTCTCTCATCTGTGTATGCTCTTGTGAACAGGACTGCTGAGGTATCTAGGCTGAAAAAGAACTTGCGAGAAACCAAGTCTTCACTTGGTAATAAGATTAAAGGTCTACAGGGTAAAGTTAAGGACCTAGAGAACAGACTTGAAAAGGAAGCCAAAAGGAAATTTGTGGTTTCTTCTGAGGAGGAAGAAGATGTACCTCAGTATGGGTCTCTTGATATGTTAGTCGATGTATCTCTTAATGATCCTTCATGTAATTGCAGAATCTTCAAAGAAGGAACACATTCTTTTTACAAAAGGAGAAAGAGATCGTACTTGAATAAAAACTCTACTGAGGTATCCAAGGAACCAGAGTCTGTCAAAGCGCATCTGTGATATGTCCACTTCTTTGAAGCACCCTCACAACATGTTTCTTGAAGAAGAAGGGGGTTTTCTCTGAAATTCTGTTATCAATATTGCTGATGATGAGTGTGCTAAGGAGCCTGCTGTTAAAGGGAAAGGTTTAATGATAGAAGATGAACTTGGTCAGGACTTGGTAAGTGAAGAGGAAAGGAGAGAACAAGACAGAATGCTTGCTGAGTATAAGGAGAGAATGAAAGATGAGGAAATGGCTAAACAGTTGGAAGATCAGTCTACTTCTTCTCTGCCTCCTGAAAGACAAAGGGAAATCGATGAATTACGTACTCAGCTCCCTGACTCTCATTGGGATGCCTACACTCAGCAAGTCATATCAAACCCTTCACTGGCTCAGAGTATCTTAGGTGCAGACTTCAACAGTGAAAGTTTTGTGGAACAGATGATGGCTCGTGGTCAACAAAGGAAGCAAGAAGCAGCTGAAAAGAGGAGAGCCATCACAGCTCAAAGGAATAAAGATAGACCTCCTACTAAAGCTGAAATGACGATTGTGGTGAAAAACCGAGCTCATCTCGTATAACACTGGGTTGTCAATGAAGCAAGTAAAGGCTTTCCCCGATCATGTTTTGATTCGCAAATATAATCAAATCATGAAGTATTCTTCTTCGCACACTCCGAGCTTGAAAAGGATTGCGGGTGTTTGGTGCTCCTAAGACTAAGAGGACAAAGACAGCTGAGATTGTGGAAAATTTTGATGATATATCATGCTCTTCCAAAGTCTCTGCTGAAGCTACCATGGAGTTTACACACTTTGCTGAAACAGATCAATCTGCGAACCACATGGTGCTCCCATGAAGAAATAGTCATGCTCTCTTCTACCCCAACGTAGCATCTGGCTGAGGAGAAGAAGATATTTTGGATAATAACGATAACGAGGTTCCTTCTGCTGAACCATCGATGGTTTCTGCTGAACCTCATACAGAGATTGCTAGCTCTCCTAACAAGACTCCATCTGTGGCATCTGTTGGCTCAGATGCGTATGCAAGTTTAAAACTAGGAAGGCTAGAAATTTGCTAGTGAGCATGAATGCCATTCATGAAGATGCACCATCTTTAGGAATCTATAAGCCTGGAAGGAGGAAGAAGAGGATGGCCAAAATCAGTAAGTTAGATCTTGAGGTTTTGAGTCAACCTTTATTAAAGAAGGGTCTTCCTCTGATTTTCCAGATGGCTATCAAAATGTGCTGGTCAACTGGACTTTGACTAATAAAGGGCTAAATTTTATACATCGTTTGGACAAATCCTCAATGGAGTTCACCTTTTTGAAGGAAATACTCCATTTGGTGGACAGGGCAGACTTGCTTACTCGTACACCGTCACCACCATTCTGCACCAATGCACCACAAGGCTCTGGGATGTTCCTATTGGGAGATCTTCATGTTATGTTCAGCTCTCAATCTCCCAATGATAAAGGACATTTCATTTGGGAGAACTCACATTTATGGAGGGTTGAATCTTGGAGATTCTATCCTCTGCCTCGTGTGCATGTAGTTGAGACGAAGGGTGGAATCACAGTCTGCATGTTGGTTGAAAGAACTTACCCATTGTCCAAAAGACTTATGGAGAGGATGCTGACTCAGAAGCTGGAAATTCCTCTAGATCCAATTGGAAATGAAAGACCACAGTTTGAACAAGCTGATTAGCTTGATAAAGACACAACTCCTTCAAGCTCAAGTTGCGTCTTCATCTTCATAATGGTATCTTTTTGGTCCTTTGCATTATTTGTTTTATTTTACTCCATTATGTCTGTATTCCTTGTATTGTTTCTTCTTAAAAAAAAAATCTCTCTTTTGCAGATTTGTTGTATTTTGTTGATGGTTTTTAACTCACTAGATATACCTTGTGTATATCAAAAGGTTGTCTAGTCCAAAGTGCAGCTTTGGTAAAGACATGACAAATCTGTTGATAGCTGTAATGGTTTGCTCAAAATCATAGGTGCGCAACCACCCATGCTTAATTGCTGAGAGTTGTATGGTCCTCAATTCACCATGGTCTATTCCTTTTTGGAATCCAAGAATTGGCTAGCCCACACGTATATGGGTTGTGGTAAAGGCAACTATCTCCATATTTGGTTATCAATTCACCAATTCTAAGAATTGACTAGTCCTGAGCAAATGGCTACAGGTAAAGACACCTCAAATCCGTTAATATAGTTGCTGATTTGCTCATAAATCAGATGGTTATCAATGTACCATAGTTTACGAACTTAAACATTTGGCTACTCCAGTGGTAATGGCTATTGGTAAAGAGACAACAAATCCATTATTTTCAATGATTCACCTCTCGGATGTTAAAACACACGGATGTTATGAGAATAGTATGCAACTGATAAGTATTGATGTACATTATGTCATGTGTTCTGCAAAGACACAGGTCTCAAAGGTTGATCATCATAGAGATGAGTTTGTTATTGGTTCTTTGCTCTTGATGTGATAACAATCCTCTAGTACTGAAGTCTCAAAGATCTTTCAAGGTCAGGAACGGAACTTAACCAAGTCAAATTCAGTTTAGGGGGATTGTTGGGAATTATGTGAAGTAGGATTTCTGCTGTCATTACTGCCGAAGGTTTCTGCTGTAGTAGAGAATATGTGAAGAAGTGATTCTTGAAGAGTACAAGCATTACCGTATTCTGCGAAGGGTAAAAGCGACTAGGATCGACATGCGCTTTGTATTAAATGCTAACTCATTATTATCTTTGAACGGCCCAAGGTTAGCATGGGTTTTATTGTACTGCTCAATATAGTTTAGTGTATTAGTCATTAAATGCATGCTTGCATGTTTAGTCGATTGGGTAGTAAGAGATTAGGGTTCCTTGGTTATAAAAGAAACCATATAGTTTGTAATAGACACATCGAAACATAGAGTTTCAGTGAATAAAAGATCCATAGAGGATCTAAGTGTTCTTAGTAATAACAACTTGTGTTTACATTCCGCTTTAGAACACGAGTTGTAGAGATTTTCTATTAGTTTGCTTATGATTACATAGGCAACACTAACGATCCACGAGTGCTAGATCTTTCAAGGTTTGAGAGTGTGCAACGTGTCAAAACGTTACAACAAGTGGTATCACAGCCTCGGGAGAGTCTCTACGATCTTGAGAACCTTATTTTTTCACCCATACAACCAAAAACTTATTCACAATGCCGGGCGATGATGAATCGGATGTCACAAACACCAACAACAACAACATCATCAAAAACACCCGCGTCTATGCAGCAACTTAGTCTCTCCAACAGTAATGGCAAGTTTCCTTATGCGAAGGAAGAATATGATCGTGGACCATGAAGATCAGACTGGATCTCCAATATTGATTGGAATCTATGGGAGATAGTGAAGAATGGTAACAGATCTAAAGACCATCCCAGATCTTGATGGTAAGTTTTCCATTGCTCCTCCCACAACTGCGAAGAGGTTTTGGCGTGCAAAGAGAAACAAGGTAAGAACCATCCTCCTCCAATCAATTCCTGAAGATCACTTAGGTGATTTTCACCACATGGTTGATGCAAAGGACATTTGGATGGCTCTTAAAGCTAGGTTTGGTGGTAATGAAGAGTCCAGAAGAATGAGGAAGTCCATGCTTAGACAACACTTCTAAGAGTTCAATATTTCGAAGAAGAGGGTATCCACAAGGGATCGACGGTTTCACAAGATTCGAGTCAGCTAAACCGTGAATGCAAAGCCTAACAATGATGATAGCAACTCTAAGTTCCTTCGATCTTTGCCTCCATCTTGGTTGCATGTGAGTATAGCCCTAAAAGCTAAAGGTGGACTGGACATGCTCACTTTTGACGAGCTATACAACAAACTCGGATCTCTTGAACCGATGTCAGATCTCCCTACCGTGCAACCTCCTCCGGTCATTCAGCCTTTGTTGGGACATCCCACTCGAATATGATGATGCATGCTTCAAGTCCATCCTATTTGCCATCATCATCCTATCGTCCCTCCCTTCTCATCCTCAAGCTAAGTCTGGAAGTATATTGGAGGATGTCCTTCACTCCTTTGTTGCTAATTATGACACTCAGCAGACATCGGTATGAAGACTTTGATCAAGTGGACCCACTTGAGATGGAGATGAAGCGAAATGGCGGTGGCCATGCTTTCAAGTGGATATCAAGAGGTTTGAAGAGAAGGCAGGAAGGAAGTTTGGTTTCAGGGGAAGGATCCGCTCGATTTGTGAAGCAAGGTCAAGTGCCTCTTGCCACCGATGGGTCATTTCTCTAGGGAATGCAAAGACAGGAAGAGTGGAGAGAGTACTGGCTACAATTCCTATCAGCAGAATCGAGGGAACTAACACTTCAGCTCTCGGTCACCATGGATGAACGGTCAACTGGTGCACATGAACCGTGAATGAGGAAGCTGCTAGTACTGAAAGCTAGGATTGCTGGCTAGGTGCACTTAGCAGATAGGCATGATCAGTTGCCTTCATGGGTCTTTCTCAGGTACACAACTGTATATTTGGTTGTAGTGAAAGATATACTGAACCAGAGTTAACTCCTCTTTCTTATGTTTCAAGATATGCTTGAAATCTTTCCAAGAAGGAGGAAGTTTATCAATAACACAAGAGACTTGAATAGCCTCATCCATGTGCATATTGTGTTGTGTAAACCTTCCAAGTATTCCAAGAAGTTCATTGTATTGTTCCATAACTGGTCTTGAATCAGTCATTTTGTAATTTGTGAAATTACTGACAAGGAACTTCTTACTTGATGCATCCTCAGCCATATATTTGGCATCCAAGGAGTCCCACAGTTCTTTGGAAGATTCAAAGTTCTGATAAATATCAAACAGAGAATCAGACATACCATTTAGAATTAAACCTCTGCATATGTAGTCATCATTCTCCCACTTGCTCCTCCTCCTGATCTGCTCCACAGTAGCATCATCACCATCATTAGGAATAGGAGTAGTCAGCACATAGACCACACTCATGCTTGACAATAAGAAATGCATCTTCTTCTGCCACCTCCTAAAATCCACCCCTTTAAACTTGTCCAGCTTAGCAAAGTTTGAAGCCATGTGTTTCATTGCAGCAGTTGTCATTGATTATCACAAAATAGTTTACTTTGATTGTTGGGGTTTAGGCTCCCAGCAGCAGGGTAAGATAATCAATCTTCGGCAGAAATGCTCAACTGTTCAGCAGAAACAAACAGAGGGTCAGCAGTAACAAATACCACTTGGTGGTTACCGGATATCACTTGAAATCGTGTGATCACTTTCCAAAGTAAACTATTCGACCCTAATGCATGGGTTGCACGAATATCTACTTGGGATAAGACCAAATGCAGTTATGGAATTAAGCACAATTCAATAACCATTGCGCTTATAAGTGTTTTGTGTTTTCTGTGTATCTCTCATGCATCAACAGATCTCCTATATATAGGAAAATACTCTCAGCTAGTCAATGGAATTATGAGTATTAATCGGCCCATTAATAGCCTCATAATTATCCCCATTATAGCCGTTAGTGGTTACATGACCAATTAAACGTGGTCATAATGCAGTTTAAACTGCCACTTAAATAGGTCAAAGCCGTTAACAGCCTGTACTATCATCAGTACTTTCATAGTGCTATCGGTGGTTACCTGCTCGGTGGATACACCCTTTGCCGGATTAAACACTACTTCGGTGAAACACCACTTCAGTGGAAACACGATCTTGTGGAAGTACGCTTCGTGGAAACACGATAATCATGGTAACCACAACATACTTTCACCAAGCACTACTAACACAAACCACTATTAGAGTCGGGTGTTCATGGACCTTATGGGTGTACACTCCGTACCTCCTAACCCATTACAAGGTGTGAACTGATCCCACACGTGTACTAAATTTTCCAACATATTTTGCATCAGAGCATGGCTACTTATAATATATTTAGACTGCTTGTTTTCTCGTTATCTATTAGGCTCAAGGATATACAAATGTCGTAGTGGTCTTTTTTTATAATCAATTTCATGTTTAGCGGTATTTTAATATATAAAGCAAGTTTTGAGATGAGATTAGCACGTAACACATTAACCCGATAAACCCAACCCGATATACCCGATATAAAGCAAGTTTTTGTAATTATTATTCACGTTATGTATGAGATTATTAGAAACAAATATTACTATATTTTGCGACAATTACAAATGAAATTATTGGCTGCAGATATTGTTAATTTATTATTAAAAACTCTATGGATAAGTTTTTGGATTATTTAAAGTAAGAACATAGGGTCCATATAATGTCACCTCACTAAGAAAATACTTGTCTACATGATAAGATTTTGGGAGATTGGATTGCCAACTCAAATACGAGGCTTTATAAATCTGGAATATAATCTCCTTAGACAACAAAAAATACTACGGGTGTGTTTATTTAAAAAAAAACTTTTACTAGCCCTCTTACTCTTACCAGTAGAGGTGGCAGAAGTTTTGGTTGTTTGTTTTTTCTTTTAAGTAAGACCCATTTAGACATATAACATCTTACTCAGTAAAAGGTGGGGGACTTGTCTTACTATCTCTTACTCGTTTTGCAAACTTTATACAATATATTTGATTGTTTATTAACTATGTTATATTTATGATAAAAGTCTTGTTTCATATTTACATAAGTTACTTATTATCGCATTGCGTTGGTTTAATAAACAAATTGCAAAAACGAGCACTTAAAATCATTCGGACAATTATACAAAACAAACAACATTATTTCGTTCAGATTTAGACTTTCTAGCCACCTCTTACGTAAGATGCGGTAGTCGATTCGGACAAAACATCTTAATGAAACAAACACACCCTACGTTCGTCATTGTGATATTACAGATGAGATCATTGTTATTCAACCGGTTGGAAATGAGATGATTATCATAAACTTTCGATTGAAATTCAAAACTTGTAAAACAATGTATCTTTACTCATACAAATATTGAGGGGGCGCTTGGTTTAAATAGAGGAATAGAAATGAGAAAGGTAAAGGGAATGCTAAGAAATATAATGAGTATTGCATTACTCCTAATTTTCATAACCCTCAATTTGTAGGGTAATGCTCTATTACTGTTGGAAAATTCATTTTGCAAAATGAGTTTTTGCAAAATTTTTGACACTATTTAATATATGTATATGTTATATATATTTATATTTTTTGGTAGCTTTGCGTTCTCCTCGACGAGCTTCATAGCGAGCTAAAGTATGTCCAAAATGGAGTTAATATGAATGAGATATCGTGTCTTAAAGTGAGGCACGTGAAACACAAAATTTGGAAAATAAACACATCCCACATCACCTAGAAAAAGAAGTGGGTGTGTGTTTATATAGAAATCATGATATGGACCTTCAAAATAATTTGTTGGTTTACTCCAACACCTACGTGCGCTTGAGGGGGTGCAGATTTCAGGATTTCTGGGCCAAAATGGGTTGGAAGCTTCTGAACTCATGCGCGACATGCAGACACGAATGCAACTCCGAAAACTCGCATACGTATCTTTTCTGCGATTTTGTGTCCATTTATTTTGGCTGATTTGAACTTTGTAAACAAGTTAGACATAATATTTAACACATTTGCATATCTGTGTATATTTTGGCATATATCTTTTCTTGGTGACCAAGATAGGTTTAGCCTATAAATTAAACACCTCTCATTCTGTTTTGACACACAAAAAAAATGCAGCTCCAGTACGATTTCCAGTTCCTTCGATCAGAACCGCACAAGTTTTGCGATCTTTCAGGCAAGTTGTCAGGTCTGCGTACAACAGCTTTGGCGTTGTACTGAGAAAGCAGACGGCGAATCTGTTTTAAGGGAATCGTGTTAAACAAGAGCCTCGTTCCACGACCTTTGCTTTTTCATTTAATTATCGATATAAAGTCGTCTTACCTTCTACCCTTTACTGCGTATTTAGTTTCTATTATTTATATTATGTTATTTTAATTGTAATCTGATTTATTATTAAAAGTGTACACCGTTTCCCACAATTACCTTGTTTTGGGTAATGGCCTATTGCATAATAGTATATCAAGCATAAATAATAATTATCTTTCATATTCCTCCCCCTCTAATACCTCCAACCAAGCATGCCCTGAATCTTTTATGAGGGATGCTAGAATATCTCATCTTTTATGTTACTAAAAAAACTTGTATTATTAAAAAAAGTAGGCAAAAGAGCTATTTTTACTTATGTGGATTTCTTCACGGTTTTTAATTGTAACATCATTATCCTATATACTAAAACTCATAGCAAAACATCGTTCATAAACTTTTTATTACTGTGTGATTATGTTGTTAGTCGGCCTTCCTATTGGTTGATCATTTCTAATGTTTCATTGGCTGTTAAACTAATGTTGTACCGAACCACTGTAACTTATGAACGATAACGTCCGTTTACCCTGGAAAGGCAACGTGTTGCACTGTAACCCGTTTTGTCCTTTGTAGAGACAACTGTTTTAGTGTAGTCGTACCCTCAACCTTGAAAATTCCGATACCTTCGCCAAAATCTCCCCTCCCCGCTTCGAGTTTCCACCGCCTTAAAACAAATACCATCCTCCCTTTATTTTGTCAGTTCCTTCCAGATCTTCCCACCTCAATTCAGTCTCTTCACTCCCGTCCGCCCTAACTAAACCCTAATTTCCTGATATGCATTGCGATCTGCTATTTGGGTTTTTAATTTCGTTAATTTATTTGATGAATCTTAACTTTGTGAACCATAATTAATTAGTGTGGTGTTGCAGGAATGTTGTTGGTTCTTAATTATTTGAACAACGGCTAGAGGATACGTGTGTTGATGGGTCTTTGTATTTAACAGATATGCTCATTTAGGTATCACCTTTTTTTGTGTTTGTGAAGAATAAGTAGTTTCTAAAATAATGTTTGGGGTTGATGTCTATTGATAAATTGATATTGAAGATATATTGTTTAGGATTTTATTTTCTAATATGCACATCGTAGTATGATGATACGGTATACGGGTTTAATTATTGTTATGTTTTAAGCCAACAAATTTCAAATAGACATACCAGAAATGGCGTTTAGAAATAAAATTTGTGCAACAAAATGAAGGTTTTCTTTTTTGTTTGTTTGTTTGTTTTTTTCATGCGAGCCAACGACATATGTTGTTGCACTATTGGGGGCTATATCACTTGCTATATTGCGCTTTCAATATGATGCTTTGTTGATGCTTGCTTAACCAATGATTTTGAACAGAGTATCATTGGATCCAATCACCTTAGGTATACTTATTAATGAGATCAAAGTTTCTTTATGTACGTATGGTATGATATTATATGCCGCTAATGTCTTATTTGGTAAAACTTACTTCATTCATTCTTTATAATTTCTGCTACTTGCATTAAATTGAATAACTATCTGATACCTTTTTCTTTAAATGAGTTTAGGTGTTCTTGAATCCAAACACTAAAATGAGTTTAGGTATAAATGGAACTTATACTTTATAGAGTCGTCCAAGCCCTTTTTTTTTACCAGAACATGAAATCCGAACATATGCAAACGTTAAGCAAAACAATCAAATGAATAAGGATATTGCATTCAAGACCACTGATAGTTGAATTTCCTGCAGGCCGGGATTCTTTCCGACTTCTATGAAGTTTCTAAAGGATTGAAGCTCGCTAGAAAGTTTCAATTTCCTGTTCTTAGAGAGGGAAACATGTGAACAAGTCTTCAAGGCACTGTTAAGGTAATCTATATTACTACTTTGTACAGCTTCTTTATATTACCATCGGGACAATGAATTTACAATTCATAGTTTTTATGCGGTGGGGTTGGTTCCCAAGAGTACAAGTATTTTCATTATCAGTTTTTTTTAGAATGACATCTCCTGAAGAACTTCTCATGAAAGAACAACCAAACAAACCCTCAAATACAACCAAAAATATTGTATTCAAAGATTTCCTAAACAAAATAATCGGTGTCTCGGTTTTTACTATAACAAATCTAATATTGACATTTCTTTGTTATTGTCCTATGTAATCGTGTTTTGTGTTTACCTGTAGATCTTATTAATAGCATTGCACTATGCAGGTTCTTTTATATCAACCCATAGTTAGCATGAAACTTTTACATGTTACACAACAACTGGTGCATGCATTTGTCGCATATTAGCTGCTAAATATTCAATTACATATAACATTGCTATTGTCCGCATATTGTGTGTTTCTATATGTCATATATATAGATGGCAATGGTTGTAATACCTATACCAGTTGCGCCACACACCTTTCATATAAGCGATGCCCATGCATAGGATGGATATTTTGCAGATTTAGGTTAATGTACATTCCAGCAAAATCATGGAGCAGGGATAGCTTAACCTTAACGATCGTGATTACTGTATGCTTATATTGACATAAGCGGACAAATATTCTTTAATATAGCCTTTTACTTTATCTGCAGTAAAATGGCGAGATAGTTGTCGCCCGTATCCCGGCAAAGCATGCTAGCAATGCAATGATCAAGCGGACGAAAGCATCACTTTCCACATCTAAAACCAACAGACATCGCTACTTTCTGGAGGATGTGAAGGTAGGATTCTACCTGCTTTTCATCGCATGGAAAATATCCATTCTGCAATGAATGAGGTGCGTTTTTACTTCACAATATAACTATGATAGTCCAGCCATTATAAGTGTTTTCCGATTATTCCTGTATGCCTATACTCAACTTACTCCTCAACTGCCTCTAGGGAAAAAATAATAACCAATATCATCAAACGTACTATGATCATGATCTGACTATGTTACCAGATGATATGTAATGTGTATTGATAACCTTGAATATGGACTTAAAACTAAATTCATTAAGTTGGCGAGAATGTATGAGACATGAGATATTGTGCATTGTGAATGTGGGTCACGAAACCATCATGTTTTTAAGATATGCAACAGGTATAATTTATTAAAGACATTGAGTTTTAAGATATGCATTAGGTTTAATTTACTAAAACACTTGGTCCCTTTTCACCCGTTAAACATGTTTTTGTTATACTCCATTTTAACCCATTTTAAATACAAATAGTCGCACTCGACCCATTTATAAGTAAGCGGGTTACATGAATAACTTTTTACTAGAAATGTCTTTTACTTTATCATCATCTTGAAACTTTGCTATGTGAAGTGACTTGAAAATAAGCCTCGAGAGAAGATATATCAATATGTGCAAACTTATAAAACAACAAAAGAAATAAAACAAAACACATATCCACAACCTAGGATCATGCGAAGTTAGATTTGACACCTATGGCACCTGGTAGTAGAAGTTATCTAAAACTAAAAACAAGATCCTTCATAACTTATTCAAGTTTTCAGTTGATTATTCATGTCTTTTTCATACTTTTCCTTATGTATGCTTAAAAAATCATTATCTTTTGATGTAGACCATATACTTTCAATTTCATTTGCCCCACCAACAGTTTGCATATTAGATGTAACATTCAACCAATTTTTCGGATCTTGAAAAACAAAGCGGGAGAACCTTTAATTCATAAGTATGCAGTACGAAAGAATATCGTAACCCGGATTTCCCGCTACATGTTGTTTTTATCAGGGAATTGATCAGATAAGATCTTGCTTCACTAAAGTTGTTTTTGATCCTCATGGTTATGAAAAAAGTGACTATTATGATGAGATAGGTATGCCTCTATTCTTTCTATTATTTTATCTTTATATATCTGAATCGTCCATCTTTAAAAAAATTCAAGGGCGAGTGGCCAAATAAGAATATGGGCAAAACAGTCCACTTTCGGATTAAGGTCGCTTTGTGGAAAACTAGAAGGGAGGGTTGAATAGTTTTGCCGATTTTAATTTAGTTTCAAAAACTTTAGATTCGATATTATGTGAAATCGTATGGATGAATAGAAAGTATAGATCTAATGGTAAAGCAAGTAAATAAAGTAAAGTAAAGGATAGAAATAACACAATCGATTTATAGTGGTTCGGCTACAAGGACACCTTCCTTGCCCTACTCCACTCCCCGAGTCACCTACTCGAGAGTTCAAGCACTATGTCAACAAACTCCTTCAACTTGGCGGAGAAGCCTTCACAACGTTGCTTACACCTTTTTCGGTACAAAGCTAAATAACGAGTCCGTAACACGGTGGACCAAACCAACACGACTATTACACAACAACTATGTGAAATATCAAATACAAGATCTTTGCTACAGAAATCTTGTGGAGGAACAAATCAATCAAGGACCCCTTGCTTGGATGACTTGTAGAATGCTCGTGATCTCGCCTTAGAAGGACCTATATGAGAATCACTAAAGAAAGAAAGAAGAACAACTCTCTAGATCAAGTGATCTTTTGTTAGAAGAGAATGAGAGTATATGAGAGAATTAGTAAGAAGAGGGATGAGTTAGAATGCAGAAATGGCTCTCTATTTATAGGCAAAACTTGCCACTGTTCCCCGGATCCCACGGATCCCTCCCTTAAGGGATCCGTCGAGTGTAAACCTAGGGATCCGTGGGACGCTCCTCTTTGCTCATGGGTTTTTTGGTTATGGGTCATGGGTTATGGGTTGGTCCATGGGTTTTTCATTAGATACAATGTATCTAATAGATGCAATGCATCTAGTCAAATGGGTATTGGTCAATACCATGGGTTATGGATATGATCCATGGGTTGTGATTTTTACCCATCCTAATAGACTATTACAACAAATGATTTATTACAACAATTTGTATTAAGTGACTATATGTAAATGCTTTACAAAAATAACATGTATCCTTATAATTGTACTTAAAATAACATTATATTTGTTATCAACAAAACACAAAGAGATCGCAAAATATTAATAAACGTTATTACAGTTTATTTGTATTAACAATCTCCCCCTTTTTGTTGATGACAAAACATAATGTTATGATGAGTAAAACTTAAGATTAGATGTATGTTTTAAAAGCCCTAAGTTTTACTTCTTCTCCCCCTTTTTGTCGAAAC
This sequence comes from Chrysanthemum makinoi, assembly GCA_910596185.1. NCBI lineage: Eukaryota > Viridiplantae > Streptophyta > Magnoliopsida > Asterales > Asteraceae > Chrysanthemum > Chrysanthemum makinoi. The sequence continues at coordinate 74,965,584 of OU343217.1, forward strand.
AAAAAGTTAACCCCATCGAAGAAATAAAATGTGGAAAAATTTAGTCCACGTATAAACTTACTCCCCTTGACGGTAGCTCCCCTAGTTTGGGGGGTCAAGTGAAGAAAAAAAAATTCCTACAAAGAAAAGGTTAGTAGTAACATGCATGAGTAATCTTGTGATTGACAAGAATCAAGATTGGGAGCCAAGGTATGTAAACAAGGCCTTGTAATAAAACAACAAAATGTAGTGGTATTTATGCCACATACAAGCATGTAAAAGTAAGAACAAGACTTGTTCTTAAAAATGACTTCAAAAGAAAAAAAAATACTAAAAATGAAAAAATAGTAATAATGATTCCTTCCATGCTTGCATAAGGTTATGGATGGAGGTTTTGATGAGTAATGATATTGATGCGATCAAGAATGAGGTTAAGTATGAATCGCATTTCTTCCCTAAATTCTATTGCAATATCCCTACTGGATTGGCAATGTTCACAATGTAAGTGATGTGGGTAATGAGTGCGGAAGTTTTCCGGGTTGTTTTGATATGTGAGTTGCAGAAGATGTGGTGGAAAAATAGGAAAATACGGATCAAAGTCCGAAACGTTTGGAAGTGGTGGTGGATAAGAAGCTAGGTGTTCTTGTAGCTCAATGGGAGCTAAGGATGGTAAGGTTTCAAGGTCTTTGAAAATTGTGTTTGAAGAAGTGGGAGGTGTCAAAAAGGCTATTTCTTTTTGTTTTAGTTGTTGAGATCTTGTTGGAGTCTTAAGGAGTTCCAAAAGAGTGACTTTAGGCGGTGAATTGATGGGTGATGAAGTTGGTGTACTTGTTGGTGATGAAGGAGGTGCTATAATGGAAGCATCTTGTGGTGAGTTAGTGGTTGGTGATGAGCCATTCGATGATGGTTTTGCTAAGCAACAAGGCCGGATGCTAATCCGTGCGGATATCCTAGATTTTGGTTGTGGTATTTTGGAAGGTGGGAGTACAAAGTTTTGGATTTCATGAAAAGGATTGTTTGTACTAGGTGATTCATCTAAGTTGGAAGATCTTTTGGATGACATGGTGTTGTTTGTTTGTGAAGATGAGATGAATATGCAAGCATTTTGGGAGTCCTATATATAGAAAAATAATGCATTGTAATGAATGTTTGACCCAAAATGTGGATTAAAATATAATGATTAGATATGAATTTAAGGCATGTGATCATGAGAACACAAGCATTAAAGAACATACTCCAAAAAAAATGAAAAAATATTGAAGTTTTCATCCGAAGTGAGAAAAATATAAGATAAAACTAGCTTCTGTCTCACGGATCCTTCCCTTGAGGGATCATCGGCATTAAAAGCTGGGATCCGTGGTACTGGAGATTCAGGCAGCTCAAAATTTTCCTTTTGGAAACATTTGTGCCTAGTGTGTGCCTATATGCAAACGATTTAGAGTTGCGGTTATCTCGACTCCTAAAAACAAAAGAAAAATAAACTAGAAGTGAAGAAGCATACTATTATGTGAGATAACCCGAGTGCTCCTAATTCATTGTTGCTTAAATGAATGTACCCGAAAACACATATTAGTTATGTATCCTCTTTAGCATTCAAAATATGGAAAACTAGAAGGGGGGTTGAATAGTTTTACCAATTTAAAACTTCCTTTTAAATATTTAGATCGACTTATGTCAATCTATTTGGTTGTTTATGTTGGACGTTGATAGATAGATATATAAACGTGTAATGAAAGATAAAGAGTTAGAAGCACATCACCACGACACAAGTTATTTATAGTGGTTCGGCTACAAGGACACCTTCCTTGCCCTACTCCACTCCCGAGTCACCTACTCGATAGTTCGTAAGCACTACACCAATCTCCTTATGGCGGAGAAGCCTTCACAACGTCGCTTAACCTTTTTCGGTACAAAGCTAAATACCGAGTTCTTTCACACCAAGGCGAACCACACCTAACACAGCGTCGCCTACCCTTTATACGGTGCTAGGCTAACCACCGAGTTCTTTCACACCAAGGAGAACTAATCCTATCACAGCGTCGCCTACCCTTTATTAGGTACTAGGCTAAGCACCTAGTTCCATTAATATGGAGGAACTACTACCCTTCACAACACAACACCTAATATCAAGGAGATCAATTCCTTGTTACACCGTCATCAAGGATATCACCATCCTTGGAAACAAATAAATACTAATGTGTATAACGATGCACCTCATCGATTATACGACCTAGGCATTCTTCCCAAATGCGACTTGATTTGATTCTTCGGCAACCTTTCACTAATGCCTTTGACACAACGCTTGGCACCCTTCACTAATGCCTTCGTCTTGACACCTTTAGCATTCTTCACTTAATGCTTTGACACGGATGATGAGCACCTTTCACTAATGCTTTCATCTTGACACTTTCGACATTCTTCACTAATGCCTTCAACCCAACATTTATGGAGAAAGGAAGAACTATCAACAAGAGAACTTTAGTTGTCTTGATGATGACGAAGCATGACAACTCATGGACTTGAGCTTGCGCGTCTTCAAGAAGTGGTGATCTCGCCTTTAAGAGGAACCTAGAAGATCACACAAAAACAAAAGACAATCTACATAGATCACTTGGATCTGAGGTTAGAGGGTTATAATACTTGGGGAAAGTAAGTGTGTAAAGTCATTGTTAGAAAGAAATAAATGGCTCTCTATTTATAGAGAAAATTCTCTACTGTTCCCCGGATCCCACAGATCCCTTCCACTTGGGATCCGGCTAGCACAAAGCTAGGGATCCGTGGAACGCTCCTCTTTGCCCATGGGTATTTTTGGTTATGGGTCATGGGTTATGGGTTATGGGTTGATCCATGGTTTTCTTTCTAGATACAATGAACTTGGTTAAGTGGTATATATAAAACCATGGGTTATGGGTCAATACCATTTGCTAGTTTTTACTCATTTAGTATATACTTGTTTTTACCCATTTAGTATATACTTGTTTTTACCCATTTTGTATATACTTGTTTTTACCCATTTTAGTATACTTAGTTTAAGCATATGCAAACCCAATATGTAAACACTAGTTGTTGTACATATGTATCTAAATCATAAAATCACTTATACTTGTTTTAAGTGTTTTATGTGAAAACGTAAATGTGTTAGAAAACTATTAATTCAAACTATTTACGTATTCTATTTGTTTCGTTAAAATGATTTTGCGTTTGTTATCGACAAAACATTAGAAGATCGTAAAATATAAATAAACGTTTTTACGGCTTATTTGTATTAACAATCTCCCCCTTTTTGTTGATGACAAAACATAAAAGTATTTTAAGAAAAACTAAAATTCGTAGTGGGTTTGAATTAGTAGTTTTTACTTTCCTCTCCCCCTTTTTTGTCGAAACAAAAAGTGTTAAAAGAAACTAACACAATTTTTATAAGAAAAGATGTGTAAAAAAAAATGTAAAGAGAGCAAGTGATGGGAATGGTACTCGTCTTAACTCCCCCTTGACGAGTCCATCCCTTTGAAAGGGCGTCAAGGACATGACGTAAAATAAACTAATTGTTTTTGCAATTATGTTTGCAAATGGTTCGTCTAAGTGGCGAGCGTGCTCCCCTTGAAGATTGCAAAGTTGCAATGGGGTGTCATGAAACAATCGTATTAAGTTGCAAATGTTTTTGCAATATTGTTTGACACAAAGCTCTCCCTAGCTTTATGGTGTCAAAATCTTCATGTGTATTTTGAAAATCTACAAAGTAAAGGTTAGAAAACAAGAGTATAGTGCAAATTTTCCTGCAAATAAAACTCAAGTTAGTAGAAATTTGTGCTTCTGTACCACGGATCCCACGGTTCCTTTATGGAGGGATCCGTCTAGGCGTTTGGAGGGATCCGGCTATCTGGTGACAGTTTCTTTTGATGAAGAAATGTCAAGCAATGCTAATGAGGAAATGAGATATATGTCCAATGTAACAAGCACAATACACAAAATAATCATAGCATTTAAGTTTTCATTCAATAAAACAAGAGATAAACAACCAAATATCTAAAACTAAGAGAATGAACTTAGCCATACAAATACTACTAATGCTAATAAGTTATCCAAAATTAAAAGCTTAATGATGATCAAGGATGTGATGAGTTTTCCTAGACATTCTAAGTTTGAGCTTGTGACTATGATGCTCATTGTAGTTTAGGCTTGTTGACCTCTTGAAGCGTTCAAGGAGGTGATAAAACATGAAACGTTGTTCTTCACGTAGTTCATGTATTAACCTTTCAACATGTTTACAATGATAGCAATCCTTGTCATGGTTTTGAATTTCTTGAAATGGAAGTTCAAGGGGAGTGGATTGAGGATATTCAAATGAAGGAGGAATTGGTGGAGGCTCATTAGGTGATGGCTCTACAATGTTTGAGGGTAGAGGTAAAGAAGCATCAACTTCCATGTGGTCGGGTGGTTTCCTTTTATGTCTTCTCATAATCCAAAATGGACTATTGGGTGGAATGAAAGAGTTTGCTATTGGAGCAAGTGTTGATTCAACACTTTGATTTTGTTGCTCAATCTTTTCAAGTGAATTTGTTGGTAATGGTGAAAGGTGAGATGGCCAAGAAGGTAAATTTTCTACATTGTGAGAATGTGGAGATAATTGTGAGGTGGATCTAGGCACTAATGATGTTGGTTGAGTTGTGGAGGGTATTTTTGGTAAAGTAGAGTTTGGTGATGGAATCCTAGAGGGAACACTCTTCTTGGGGATTAGTTTGATTGGTTTCCTATGTGTAGGGGAAATTCTAGCATTGGTGGACTTAACCGGAGATGATTCGGTTGAGGAAACTTCGTGTATGATTCTAGCAAGTTTCTTGGGTGGTTCTTGAGTGGATGAGTTAGCACTAGGAGCCTTTCTCATGATGAAATGACTAAGGGAGATGGTTGTAATTGCTGATAATTGTGTTTGTGTTTGATGACTAAGGTGTTCTTAGCAACATGGCTTATAAAGGGAAGAACTTGGCAATTGCATTTAATACTTAACCCACTAATGTTCTTGGAAATGTGATGATTAACATGCACAAGGTTGAGGTTCAGAGTTTCACTGATCTAGGAACTCATTTAAGATGAGATGGAGTGTTTGAGTTAGGAAGATGAGTTGAAATGATTGTTTTAGCAATGTTTGGCATAAACTGTCACCCGGATCCCACGGCTCCCTCCTTGGAGGGATCCGGCTCTCAGCAGTTATGACAGGTTTGAAATGAGGTTTCTAGAAGCTAAAGCCTATCTCATTTTGAGTGTTTCAGTTCTCCTAAGTGTTTTAAGATGAAAGGGTACTTGAATGATCAAATGTAATAAGTGTTATAGCAAATGATTGCTTCTTATGGAAAGGAGATGGGACAAGATGACTACCAATGGATGTCCAAGGATAACACTAAGATCTTTTGTGGTGTCAAGTCATAATAAATGATCTTAGTGATTAGATTTAAGCTTGAGGTAAATTTTGAAAAATTCTTAAAAATCACAAGAATTAAAAGAACTAATTTTTGTCTCACTTTGAGATAAAATGATTAGAAACAAATTCCTAAAATTGTTTAATTTGTCCACTTAAGTATTTTAAAAGATAAGAAACAGTTTGTGAGTATTGAAGCGGAAATATGGTGAGTTTTGATGTGTTGATAAATCAAGAGGCATTTTGACTAAGATTTTAAGTAATCCTTTAGTGATTTTAAGCCTTTCTTATCCTTGAAGTTGTTCTAGTTGGATTCTAAAATCATATGCTTAGCTAATGAGATGTTATCTAGAAAGTTATCTTGATGCAAGAAATCTTTGTATTCTTTGTTACGATGTTCACGGATCCCACGGTTCCCTTAAGGGAGGGATCCGTCTAGGCTAATCCTAGGGATCCGACATCTGCAGTCGAATCTGTACAGAAATGATGTGCAGATTTTGCACACTAATAAATCTAAAATAAAGCAATAGAAGCAAGCATGTCATCACAAAAACACTACTTATAAAAGCATGATAAAGTAACAATATCCAAGTTACCATAAACCAAAAGTGCTAAAACGTAATCATCCAAACATAAGATAGGCATATTCCTATTGTCTCTTTCGTCAATCCTTTCTTTTCCTTTTTGGCGGCTTAGTGAGGTTGTAAGCGAGGTTTTGAATCATGCCCCTCAATTGTTTAAATTCTGCGGTCTCGTTTGGGATGGTTGGAAGTTGTTCGTGGTATTCAAGGATTTCCAATTTGATGTTGGCTACGGGGTCAACATCTTCTTCATCTTCTTCTTCTTCAGCCGAGGAGTCAGAGAGCTTGGTTTCTCTCCATTGACCATGAACCGTTTAGAGGGTTGTTTGGTAAGAGGTACCATGGCGTGATCGGAAAGGTAATGATCATCGTTAATAGGAGATGGTTGCAATGCACCAACATGCTTACAGAGTCGTGTTAGGAGCATACCATACGGAAGTACCATGTTGGAAGCTTTGAATACCCCGACCATTCTCCTTACCATGTAATAGGCAAGATTAAATGGCCTTTGGTGGGTAAGACAATAGATCATTTGCACAAGACATGCGTTTAGATGATCTTTGTTTCCAACTAGGCTAATGACATTTTCCCTAAGGATTTTTCCCATTTTCTAAACATAGGATGCATTTCAAAAAGTTCCATTTTGAAGGGATCACGGTGAATGAGCTTTTTGTTACGGTTGTACGAGATTGGTCGGTCCTAACTTTGAAGATAGTATCTCTAATGGTTTCGAGATCGTCGAGAGGAGTGTTATATAGAGGTTTAGGATCAAGTGCAAGGTTTTGAGCGTTAATTGCCCAATCTTGAGAGTACATACAAATTCCTTCACAAGGGATGCGAAGAATTTGAGCAAAGGTGTTGAGAGGAATAATAAAGTTTTGTTTGTTGATGATGAAGGCGATTGAGATGCTATTGTCGGTGTTTCTAATGATCCTAAAGCTTTTGTAAAATTCAAAAATGAAGACCGGACAAATTTGTTCATCTATGTCAAGGAGACAATCAAAGTTGATTGTCGAGAAAACTTGATGAATGTCGGTGTCTTCAAGGAAACATTCCTTGACTACACGACCTTCGTGGATAAGTCGTTTTACAAGGCTTTTGAATATTTTACGATCTTTTTACGATAGTAATGAGTAAGGTAATGAACGGTGTCATGATGATCTTGTTGAGTGGCTTTGGGCATGATTGGTCCTAAAAATACAAATTTTCAAATTAGGTAAAATTAGTTGAGATGGGTTTATGGTTTTGATTTGTATTAACAATGTTGTGAACACAATGTGATTTTGTTAAAAATCCCCTTTACATGATTAATTTGAAGAACCCTAATTAAATTAATTGGTTAGAAATTAAGAAACCATAAACCCTAGGATGAGGATGAATGAAAATTAGAACAAGTTAATGTAATTACTTACAATGGTGTTCTAGGAAGGATTACTTGAGAGTATGGAAGCCAATGGGGATGAATTCAGTAGCTTAATCGTTTTTGTGTTATGTGAATAGAGGGAAAAAGATCAGTGGTGATTTTTTTTTGAAAGCGTATAGGCTGAGTTACATTCCACGGTTCCCCCGGATCCTTTGTATTTGGGATCTGGCTAGTACAACTAGAGGGATCCGGCTACTCTGGACAGAAAAAGAGTTGTTTGGCATTATTTTTGTAGTAGTCTTATAAATTAGCTTACTAAAAAATAGTTCGGAGATATTAGATAAGGATTGCTTTTGGATGACGGCTTTTGATGAATCCCATATCGAGTGTTCATATGTGATGACGGCGTTAGTTTGACGAATCAAAAGGAATATCATTCCGGATGATGAAAGAGACAGAAAAAGTGACGAGAGAGACTTCTAACGATGCTAGTGATTAATAAACAAAGAGAACTTATGAGATAAATTGAACTCATGTAACCTATCTAATGAAAAGTAAAACATACCTCTATGCTTCTTGGTTTGGTATAATACCAAAAATACTTCATGAGCTTTTAAAGTAATCCTTTGTACTTGGTGTGCGTAAGTTGTGATTACTTTTTAGATCATTCCTTAAATATCGACTTCATTATTTGAATGAAGATTTTTGGAGAGATTCTAGCATGAAGATTTCTTGAGAGAAAAAGTTGTTAGAATCATCTATCAATGTCCAACAAAATGATTTAAAAAAATATGACCCTTAAAAAAAATCCTTCTTTGTAGTTTTCAAACATACACGGATCGTATCAAGTCTTTAAAGTACAACATACTTTAAGAAGCTTGGTAACGAAGCTCTGATGCCAATTGTGGAAAACTAGAAGGGGGTTGAATAGTTTTACCAATTTAAAACTTCCTTTTAAATATTTAGATCGACTTATGTCAATCTATTTGGTTGTTTATGTTGGACGTTGATAGATAGATATATAAACGTGTAATGAAAGATAAAGAGTAAGAAGCACATCACCACGACACAAGTTATTTATAGTGGTTCGGCTACAAGGACACCTTCCTTGCCCTACTCCACTCCCCGGGTCACCTACTCGAGAGTTAAGTAAGCACTACACCAATCTCCTTATGGCGGAGAAGTCTTCACAACGTCGCTTAACCTTTTTCCGGTACAAAGCTAAATATCGAGTTCTTTCACACCAAGGCAAACCACACCTAACACAACGTCGCCTACCCTTTATACGGTGCTAGGCTAACCACCGAGTTCTTTCACACCAAGGAGAACTAATCCTATCACAACGTCGCCTACCATTTATTAGGTACTAGGCTAAGCACCTAGTTCCATTACTATGGAGGAACTACTACCCTTCACAACACAACACCTAATATCAAGGAGATCAATTCCTTGTTACACCATCATCAAGGATATCACCATCCTTGGAAACAAATAAATACTAATGTGTATAACGATGCACCTCATCGATTATACGACCTAGGCATTCTTCCCAAATGCGACTTGATTTGATTCTTCGGCATCCTTTCACTAATGCCTTTGACACAATGCTTGGCACCCTTCACTAATGCCTTCGTCTTGAAACCTTTAGCATTCTTCACTTAATGCTTTGACATGGATGATGAGCACCTTTCACTAATGCTTTCATCTTGACACTTTCAACATTCTTCACTAATGCCTTCAACCCAACATTTATAGAGAAAGGAAGAACTATCAACAAGAGAACCTTAGTTGTCTTGATGATGACGAAGCATGACAACTCATGGACTTGAGCTTGCACGTCTTCAAGAAGTGGTGATCTCGCCTTTAAGAGGAACCTAGAAGATCACACAAAAACAAAAGACAATCTACATAGATCACTTGGATCTGAGGTTAGAGGGTTATAATACTTGGGGAAAGTATGTGTGTAAAGTCATTGTTAGAAAGAAAGAAATGGCTCTCTATTTATAGAGAAAATTCTCTACTGTTCCCCGGATCCCACGGATCCCTTCCACTTGGGATCCGGCTAGCACAAAGCTAGGGATCCGTGGAACGCTCCTCTTTGGCCATGGGTATTTTTGGTTGTGGGTCATGGGTCATGGGTTATGGGTTGATCCATGGTTTTCTTTCTAGATACAATGAACTTGGTTAAGTGGTATATATAAACCCATGGGTTATTGGTCAATACCATTTGCTAGTTCTTACCCATTTAGTATATACTTGTTTTTACCCATTTTGTATATACTTGTTTTTACCCATTTTAGTATACTTAGTTTAAGCATATGCAAACCCAATATGTAAACACTAGTTGTTGTACATATGTATCTAAATCATAAAATCACTTATACTTGTTTTAGTGTTTTATGTGAAAACGTAAATGTGTTAGAAAACTATTAATTCAAACTATTTACGTATTCTATTTATTTCATTAAAATGATTTTGCGTTTGTTATCGACAAAACATTAGAAGATCGTAAAATATAAATAAACATTTTTACGGCTTATTTGTATTAACACAAAAGACATGAGATGCAATGAAAACAGGTTTTTACTTTGTATTAATAATGAAAAGCGATTTGTCCTAGACGTGAGAAATTGCTTTTGTGAAATTGATATGGGAAGAGGTATCATTTTTAGAAAACGTTTTGATAAGAGGTTTCTATGTGCGAATAAAAACGTTTTATCTTTTGAAAAGAAGATGTGTATGTAATTATGTGTTTGCAACTTGTACTTATTTTGAAGGAAATAATAACAACTATGAGTTATAAGTGAAAAACTTATCTTGGGTTTTGAAAATTCCGTATTGTTTGTGAGTTGTGCGTGAAATAGAGATCCTATACTCAGAAAGAAGAAGGCTAGTGTTTACATACCTTGTAGAGTTAAAAAAGTAAATTACGACATTTGTTCCATGAGACCAAGACCAAGACGAAGTAGGTTGAATTGTTCCCGCTTCAACGGTTTAGTGAGGGCGTCGGCTATGTTGTCTTCGGACGCTACCTTCTCAATAGAGATGTTCCCCTTTTGAACATTGTCTCTTAAGAAGTGATGACGAATCTCTTTATGCTTTGTCGAGAATGTAATACTGATTCTTGCTTAAATCGATGGCACCTTTGTTGTAACATAGAATTGCTATGTCCCTTAGATGAATGTCGTAGTCAACTAACGCTTGTTTCATCCATAGTGCTTGTTGGCATGCTTTGCGGCGAACATATTCGGCTTCGGATTGTTGATATTGCTAATGCCGTTTGTTTCTTAGAAAACCAAGATGTTAAACAACATCCCATAAAAGTACATACCCACTTGTACTTTTTCGGTCAACATAATCACCTACATGGTCAGAATCTGCATATACAATTGTTTCTACTCCCGTACCCTTAGGATACCATAATCCTAATTGTTTCGTACCCTTAATGTATCTAAATATCCTTTTGACGGCTTCTAGATGTGATGTTTTAGGGTCTTCTTGAAACCTAGCACATAGACAAACACTAAACATGATATCCGACCTACTAGCCGTGAGGTAGAGAAGACTACCAATCATGCCACCATATTTTGTGTTATCAACGGATTCGCCGTCTTCATCTTTTGTGAGTTTAGTGTTGGATGACATTGGTGTCCTAATTGGTTTTGACTCTTCTAAACCGAATTTCTTTAACATCTCTTTTATGTATTTAGATTGATTAAAGAAGATACCATCTTCTACTTGTTTGATTTGTAGACCAAGAAAGAAACTAAGTTCTCCCATCATACTCATCTCAAACTCGTCATGCATGATTTTAGAGAAATCATCACACATGTCTTGACAAGTGGATCCGAATATAATATCATCTAAATATATTAGAACAATGATTATGTGTGACTCTCTTTTCTTAGTAAAAAGTGTGTTATCAACTAACCCCATGGTGTAGTTGTGTTTGATTAAGAATGACTTGAGTCTATCATACCAAGCTTTTGGAGCTTGTTTAAGACCGTAAAGGGCTTTCTTTAACTTATACACATGTTTAGGTTTTTCAAAATCGATGAAGCCTGGAGGTTGAGCTACATATACTTCTTCATTAATAAAACCATTTAGAAAAGCACTTTTGACAACCATTTGATAAAGCTTAAGATCATTAGCACAAGCATAAGCAAGAAGTATTCTTATAGACTCTAATATAGCCACGGGGGCATAGGTCTCATCAAAGTCTATTCCTTCTTGTTGGTTATACCCTTGGCAACGAGTCTAGCCTTGTTTCTAGACACTACTCCGTTTGCATCTAACTTGTTTTTATAAACCCATTTATTTCCTATTATGGTTTGATTACTAGGTGGAGGGACAAGTGTCCAAACATTATTAGAAACAAATTGATTTAACTCTTCTTGCATAGCCATTACCCAACTTTCATCTTTTATGGCTTCTTGTGTATTCTTAGGTTCTATGGTTGAAACGAAACAAAATAGGCTACTTTGGTTTTGAACTTGAGACCTTAAGGTTCTCTCATTTAACTTTCCTATGACCTTATCTACGGGGTGATCTTTGGACTCTTTCATATTTATGAGTTCATTATTTGAAGATTCTTCTTCTTCTTCATTTATCTTTTTCTTTATTACAATAGCTTCACTTTCAACAATCTCGTCATCGACAAGAGGTGGAGAGGGTTTGGGTGGACTTTCATCAAATTTTACATTTAATGACTCTTCTACCTTCATTGTTTCTTTATTTAATATGACGTAAGCTTTGCTATTAGGAGAGTAACCTAGAAAGATACCTTCGGTTGATTTAGGATCAAATTTTGTAAGGTAATCTTTAGTGTTAAGAAGAAAACATTAGCTACCAAAGACTCTAAAGTGATCTAACGTAGGCTTTTTGCCTTGAAGTAACTTCGTATGGAGTTTTACCTAAAATTGGTCTAATTAAGACTCGATTAAGTATATGCGTTGAAGTATCAAGCGGCATTGCCCTAAAACTTTTGAGGTATGGATTGCTCATTTAGCATGGTGCGACTCATTTCTTGTAGGGTTCTATTCTTTCTTTCAACTACCACATTCGATTGTGGAGTCACGAGGGCCGAGAAGTTGTGAGTAATACCATTAGCGTCACAAAGAGCTTCAAATTGCACTTCATTATCGAATTCCCTACCAAGATCTGTTCTAATAGACACTATAGGACTTCCTAGTTGTCTTTGGATTTTCTTGCTTAATATTTCAAAATAATTAAACATTTCCGTTTTGTTCTTTAAGAATTTAGTCCATGTGTACCTAGAGTAATCATCCACTATAACCAAAGTGTAGTAGTTGCCTCCATAATTTTGGATAGCGGATGGACCAAATAAAACAAAGTGTAGTAATTCTAGACACTTAGTTGTAGACACCATGTTTTTAGCTTTGTGACTAGAATGGACTTGTTTTCCTACATTACAAGCATCACAAAAGTGATGTTCATATTTTAATTTAGGTAGATCTCTTACTAGATCTTTGGATGATAGCGATTGAAGAAGTTGCATATTGGCATGACCCAATCTTCGATGCCATAAGGTCGAAGTATCATCCATAGAAGTAAGACAAAGTTTGTCTTTAGGTTCATTACCAATTTTAATGACATAGACACCATGTTTCTTAATTCCTCTTCCTATGGTTATGCCATTTTTTAATATCTTACTACCGGTTTCGGTAAAAAGTACATTGCATTTTTTATCACATATTTGTCCTATACTTAAGAGGTTAAAGTTTAGGTTTTCTATGTGACACACATCGTTAATGGTTAGAGATTTGTTAAAAATCGTACCTTTACCGATGATTTTACTTTTGCTATTTCCAAACACCACATTTCCTCCATTGAAGGATTCATATGTGGAGAATAGATCTTTATTGCGGGTCATGTGCCTCGTGCACCCGCTATCCTTGACCCATTCATCCGGATCTAGGTCGACCTTTAAGCACACCTAAGAAAACAATTAACTCAAAAGTTTGGTCCCCATTTGTTCATGGGTCCATTAGTGTTAAACATTCCATTCATGTTAGACATGTATGGATAAGGTGAATATGCATTCCATGGTGCAAAGTTTTGAAAAGGAAAGCCATTTTGCATATTTGGGTTCCATCCCATTTGATGGTTACTTCTCGGGTAAACATTATTAGGTCTCCTAGATGTGTTAGATTTTGAAAAAGATGGAGCTTTGTTTCTTGCAAAAATAGGATTATATTTTGTGGGTGGTTGTCTAGTGGTAATATGAGTTGGTTTCTACTTATTAACAATAACAAAATCAGTTCTAGAGGAAGAAGCTATGTTATTACCCTTTGTTTGATTCAGTGACCACAGGATCCACAGGCGTACTTGATGTGGCTGTTTTCTATTGCTTTTACAAATTGTGTTTCTTTGTTTTCACTAGTTGATGTATCAAGTTGCTGAATACCTAAACCTTTCTGGTTGTTTCCGGTTTTAACACTATCTAGTATCATATCTAAAGTATTAGTACTCATTCTAGCAATCTTAGAATCTAGTTGATCAACTAGTGTTTGAAGTTGAGCATAAAGTTCACATTAAGCCACTTGCTATTTTACCCTTTTCTAGACGTTTCAATTTTTCTTTTAACTCTATGACTTCCTTATCTAAACGTTGGTTTTGATTTTTCAAAAACTTGTTTTTGTTAATTACTTTTAAGCTAATTTTGCAAAGTTTGTCATATTCATTATTCAATGAGTCATCATCTAGTGATGAGCTACTATAGTATTCGTGACATACCTCGTCATTTGTCATGAGACAAATTTCTTCGTCCTCCTCCTCTCTCATTCCCCACGAGCCGCTCACGAATGCCTTTTGATCATCCCGTTTGGGACACTTACTAATAAAGTGGTTTGGGTCCCCACATTTAAAGCAAGCACGATCATCCCTTGGCTTCTCGTCCTCTTTGCTTTTCCGGAATCCTTTCTTGTCGTCATACGGTTGTTTGACGTATCTTCCCTTCCTTCTAAAGAATTTTTTAAAGTCCCTTACTGCCATGGCATACTCCTCATCGTCACTATCCGAAGAGGAGTTCTCTTCATCGCTTGAGGCCTTTTTGGCTTTAAGGGCAAGAGATTTGTGTTTCTCTTTCACCTTTGAGACTTCGTAATCTTTAGCAAGGACAAGCTCATAGACTTTTAAGTTGCCTATGAGTTCATCAAAGGTGAGGATTGTCAAATCTTTTGAGTCTTTGATTGCCGTCACCGTGGATCTCCACTTGGATGGAAGTGCCCTTAGATATCTCCTAACATGGTTACGGCTAGAAGAAGATTCATCAAGTGCTTGTAAAGATGTAATAATAGTATTAAAATTAGCAAAAGAATGATCTATAGTTTCCTCATCCGATATTGAAAATTGTTCATATTGTTGAACAAATAAATCAATTTTATTATTTTTAACTTGTTGATTACCTTGATGAGTTACAACTAAAGAATTCCAAATTTCTTTAGAGGTTTTAAGCATAGAAATTCTTTCGAATTCCTTTTTGGGTAAAGCATTATATAAAACCATTTTAGCTTCACTATTTTTGGAAAGCTTTTTCTTCATGTCATCGTTTAGTTTATCATGAGGTATGTTAACTAAATTTCCTTTATCATCTTTTGAGGTAGCCTCAAAATCGCCTTCCACAATAATGTACCAAAGATCAATATCTTTTGACTTCACATAAATTTCGAATCTATTTTTCCAATATATAAAACCATTAGTTTCAAGTAGTGGTGGTCGTTGCATAGATTGCCCTTCCTTGTAGTTTTCAGAACCCATAGTGATTGAAAAGTGATGAGTGTGTAAATACTCATCATTTTTAGTCAAATCTGAACTGCAAAACGCTTAAAAAGGCTCACAAATGCATCAAAATACTGAAAATATTCCAAAATTGCATTTTATATGTTTCAGATGCAAAATGTTTAAAATCGGATGAAAAATGAGCAAAGTTTGCATAATTGGCGGTTTAGGTCCCCAAGTTTCTAAAACTGTCAAAAATAGTCCCACGAGTCAAAGTTTCATAAGAAAAGTCACCAAAGGTCCTTTTTAAATCATAACTTGTCAAATTTAGTCCTTTGGTGAAAAATATCAAAAGTTTGAGAAAATTACAAGAATGGTCCTTGACTTTGAAAATTGGCGGTGGTCCACTGGAAAATGTGAAAATGGAAACTTTGGTCCTTGAACTATTGATACTTGTCAATTTCAGCCCCTGAAGCATCTTTGATGAATTGGCAGTTCCAGTCCTTGTATTTTTGAAATGGCAAGATAAGCCCTTGAGTATTAAACCTTTCCTACACCTTAGACCCTTGTCACTAACCCATTTGACCCTGCCAATGCCTTTTGGACCCCCTGTCAACTAAATTTTGGACCCCTTCTTTTTATATTACCAGTCAAATGAATTTGACTATCTCCTTTCCCTCTCTCCTTCACGGATACACCATTTCCATCATTTCCCCATCCCTGCAACTCCCTGATCACACTCCACCTCAACCATCATCACCACTACTTCCCCCCTCCAAACACAAGACTCCAAAGGATCATTAAATGCACACCATGCCTACCCCTTCCCACCTCCAGCTGTTAAACCAAAATTGGCGCCAAAAAGGTTTAAATGGCCAAGATCAATTTCAGTGATCCAATGGTCATTTTTATTGCTGGGAACTATTCATTGAGGTGAGAGAAGGAGCTTTGGATGTATAAAAGACCAAGGGATGCAACAAGGAGAGAGTTAGTTTTAGTTTTTCAATAATGTATGTCGTTTTACTTAGTATCATATCTTAGCTAGTTTGTAATTGCATTCTCAAGTTTATTTTGTATCAAATAACAGTTTCTCAGTGTATTTCAACTTTCTTTAAGTATCAACTTTAGTTCAAGTCAATTTCCATATGAATTGTCCACTGTTTAAATTTTAAGTTTTAAATTCAGTTGTTAAAACCTTTAGCAGCTCAATTTCAATTACAAACAAGCTCATATAAGCTCATAAAAGCTTTCCATAAGCTCACAATTCAGTTTCACTCACTTTTAAACTTTGGTCAACAAAAGTCAACACGGGTAAAAAAAATGATGCAGCACAGGGAAATGGTTGATTCAAATATGGAAATGGGTTGAATTATAGCTTATTGGATTGGGTTGTTAGGTTATTGGTTACTTGTTCATCAGTTTAGCAAGCCATAGTGGCTAAGGCAAATTGTAAGTTACCAAATCTGCTTTGTTCATTTAATCTGTTGTTTGATCTGTTCATTAGTCATAATCTATACTGTATGATCTGAGTTTGATGATTGTTTGGCTTGATATAGTAGTTATCTGTTAATTAGTTCATTGATCAATAGTTTAAGTAGTGTTTGGCAGAGCTGATTAATCTGAGATAAAGAGTAGTTAATCAGTTAGTAGTAATTGATGTTTGCTTGAATAGAAAATTGGAAGTCAATTGAGGACTTGGTTTTAGCAGGTTTCACTTAAAGGTCAAAATCTCACGGAATCGATCTAGTGATTGCATCTGTCAAAATCAGTAGGAGTTATAAATTGCAAAGTGGTTTGGAATTAGTAGATCTAGCCTTTGGTGATCATCATTAGTGTTTAAACTTTATAATCAGTCATTTAATTTGGATTAAATCTCAGTTTGGTCAAAGTTTAGTTGTGTTCTTCATAAAGTCAAATTCTGTCAAACTGTTAAAACAGATTTCTACCAAACTTTGTGAATCATTCGTTGATTCACTATTGAGTTTTAGAGTTTGAAACTTTGGGATTTTATAGTTCAGCTGGTCTTAAATTGATAAATACTTTTTGCTTCAACTGATTTATTCATTTTGAGCTTCAAATAAGCTCCTAAATCAGATACTATTTCCCTGTTCACACTCGATGGCGAGTGTGAATGCAATCTTCGATGGTTGCATCAAGTTCATTTCTAAGAGTTAGGGTCTGGTATTTTGGTTATTTGTAGCTGGCCAGGTGCTTTATAGGACTGCATAAGTAGTTTTCTGTTTGGCTTATTAAATAAGCTTGTGCTTAGGCTTAAACAGTGGACCTGAACCACTGTTTGGATAATATAAGCAGTTTGCTTATTCCTTTGATTTGAGCTTTAGGCTTGTTAGGAGTAGTTAGAACTAGTTGCTTTTAGCTTATTTGATCACTCTTTAGCTACTGTCACTGTTTGGTTAGCCATTTAGCTTATTTGCTTATTTTCCTAGCTTATTCTAGTAGCAGTTTACACTATAGCTTGCATTTCTGCCACATAAACTGCTTCTTTTTCATTTTTCATAGATTCATAATATCATCTTAGAATTATCCTGAAATTTTCATAATTTTTGGTCTTTATTTACTATTTTTCTCAATTTAAATTAGATTTTAATCAATTTTAATAGGTTTTATTGCAAATTAATTGAGAAAAAGTTCCAAAAAATAATTTTTCAATTTTCTTAGTTTAAGAAAAATATAAAAACCATAAAAAAGATTTTTCCTTATTTTTCCACTTTTATTTGGTATTTTTCACAATTTTAATTAGATTAAATTAGTTTAAAATTGGTAGAAAATAGAAAATTAATCTAAAAAATACAAAAAATAGTTTTGAAAATTCTAGTTTGTTATTTTAGACTTTTCCATTTCATAATTTCATTTTTCTAGCTTTGTTTCCTAATTTCTTGTATTTTGGTTAATTATTAATTAGTTAAAAATAGTTTTTAATTAATAATAATTAGATAATTAGTTATAAAAATAGTTTTCTTTTTCTAAAAAGTTTCTTTTATCATTAGGATTGTAAAAATATCATTTTCATATTTTTAGGGTTAATATTGCTTTAGTTTCACTTTTTAATTTGTACGTCGCGTAGATTTTTAATTCAGTTTTATAAAAACATAAAAACAAAAACATCATTGTAAAAATAGTGATAGCGTTTATTTAATAGATTTTATCTTTTTAATTTCCTTAATCTGCATTTAAGCCGTTTTTATTTGTTGGCTTTTACGTAGTTATAATATCTTATCAAATCCTTTTCCGTTCAAACTCCTCGATCACTATCGTTTGATAATTCATTGCATAGCTCATTTGGGACATAACGACCGGGGAGACCCTATACTCCTCGGATCTTCATTGATTTCGTTAAGCGGTTTTAAAAGTGGTTACGGTCCGTCATTCACAAGTGGCGGGCTTGTGTGATTTAGCTTGACTGTTTTGGCGCGCATCAAATTCTGGCGCTGCGGTGTTGTGCTAATTGTCTTCCGTCTAGCAAATTAGTTGTTTGAATACTCACTCATTTGTTCATATCATCCATCTATCTATATATATATCCATATTTTTCTTAAAAAAAAATCAAAAACCAAAAACAAGCAAAAGCATTATAAAACACAAAAATATTTTTCCTTTTGTTTCTATATATGTATCAAATATAAAAAAATAATACAAAAAGATTCGTCGTTTTCTTTAATAATAACAACTTAAAGATTACCACAAAACCAAGGCGGTGCACTACCTAGCGGGGGTGCGACCATAATAAGTTCTCGAACTAAAGATTTAAAACTTGCCTTTGTGTCCTTGTGATTGGTGTACCTTTTTCAAAGAAGCCATTCATCGTGGATTATTGGTTAAGTTCCTTTGTTGTTTTGCCTCGATTTTGTGTTAATTGATTTTGTTGTGATATCGACGTTTGAACGAGAAAACCCATAAAGATTCTTCTCACCCCATTTTTATAAAACGTCTTCATAATTCTCATTCTCATCTGAAATATCTTCATAATTCCATTTCTCTCCTTAACTCTGAGTCTCTTAGAGATTAACTCTAGTGCATCTTTTCGTTCTTCTAGATCATTGAGTCCTTTGCGTGATCTAGCAGAAATTCCTAAACGACGTTCTCGTAGGCGTCTTTGCCCAAATAGTCGAACCGAGATTCGTACTATTTCAAGCAACAACATGGCGGACGAGCGCACTATGGCGGAAATGCTCCAGGCACCCACCGAGGGTTATGGAGATGCCATCGGTTTACCGGTAATCAATTCGATCACCGAATTGAAGACACATTTGATCAACTTGTGTCTACAAATCAATTCCGCGGTCGATCGAGAAGACCGTATGCACACATCCGTTGGTTTAACAAGTTGACTTCAACTATCAATTTCAAGGATGTTCCACAAAAAGTCATCAAGTTGATGCTTTTTCCATTCTCTCTTGAGGGGCAGCCGGATTTGGTGGAAAAAGAACCCTCGATCCATCGAAACATGGGAGGATCTTGTTCAAAAGTTTGTTAATTACTTCTTCCCTCCATCAAAGGCGACTAATCTTAAAAATGAAATTTCTGGATTTCGTCAAAATTTCGATGAAAATTTTGGAGAGGCATGGGAGAGATTCAAAGATCTCCTCAGGAAATGCCCCATCATGAATTCACGGAGCTTCAACAAGTCAATATCTTTTATAATGGGTTGAGCGGTAACGATCAAGATTCTTTGAGCGCATCGCGTGGTGGCAATATCTTGAATCGTAAACCTAAAGATGTACTTGAAATTTGCGAGAGTAAATCAAAAGTTCCTATTTCTCGAAACAAAGTCAATGTTCGAACACTCACGCTTCTTCATCCGGTAACTCTTACGAGTTAGCGGCTCCGTTAGCAGCTCTAACGGACATGATCCATTGTATGATAAAAGAGGTAAAGGAAATCAAAAGCGAAATTCAAAAGCGGAACCAATCAAAGCCATAAACAAGGTGTGTGAAATTTGTAGTGGTCCACACGCGTATTATGATTGTCAAGTAACCGATGCTTCTTTTACCAAGCTCCGTAGCCGGTAAACCACAATCAATACCGACCACAATCTGATCCTCACTACCGTGCACCTAGCGGTATGACACCACTGGTTTTCCTCTGTGCAAAACCATGGCAATCAAAACCATGGCAATCAAAACCATGGCAATCAAAATCGCTTTGTTCCGAATCAAGGACACAACTTCAATAACTCTCAAAATTTCAATCAAAGCCGGAACAATTTCAACCAACCATATCAAGCTCCTAATCATCAAAGTTATCAACAACCTCCTCAAGCTCCCATACCAGATGACTTCATGAAAATGGCGAGTCAAACATCGTTCAATGCAAACTCAGATCAATAACATGAGAGGTGAGCTAAAAAAGGAAATTGATACCACATTGTCTCGGCAGACAAATGAGTTAAAGAATATGATGAGCGGTTTCATGAACATGAATATGAACAAAGCCTCATCATCTTACGGAGGACTCCCAAGCAATACTATTCCCAATCCAAATGCCGAGTTGAAAGCCGTCACCACTCGTAGTGGTAAGGCGCACAATGGACCTTCGACTCCAATGCCCCCTCCTCTGTGGCATTGGTCAAGTTACCAAGGAGACAACGGACAAGGTGCATTATTCAAGCCCACGAAGTACGCCGCGTCCACCTTCCGGTAGTCCAAGCTTCAAGTCCGGAACCCGAAGTTCGAAGAAAAATCTTGAGCGAGAAAACACTTCCATCCGGCTCAAAGTCTAGTCGACTTCCTTACCCATCAAGAATGAATGATGAGAAGCTCAAAGACAAAAACAAAGAGCAAATGGAAAAATTCTTCCAAATCTTCAATGAGCTTCACTTTGATATAAGCTTCGTTGATGCTCTCGTTCTAATTCCTAAATTTGCATCACGCAAAGGCTTACTCACCAACAAAGACAAGCTATCAGAGATGGCTAAAACTCCTCTAAATGAGCAATGCTCGTGACCATTCTTAATAAGCTTCGAAAAGCTTGAAGATCACGGCGGTTTTAATCCGTGTGATTTCTTGGGGATGTTTCAATGC
This sequence comes from Chrysanthemum makinoi, assembly GCA_910596185.1. NCBI lineage: Eukaryota > Viridiplantae > Streptophyta > Magnoliopsida > Asterales > Asteraceae > Chrysanthemum > Chrysanthemum makinoi. The sequence goes on from OU343217.1 coordinate 74,986,701, forward strand.
TCCGCCTTGGCTGATCTTGGCGCTAGCATTAACCTCATGCCACTCGGTATGGAAGAAAGCGTCTCTTCACTGAACTTTCATCCACTCGTATGACACTTTCGAGCTAGCGGACGTCACCGTAACTTCGTCCACTTGGGATAGCCAGGGATGTCGTGATGAAAGTGGGAAAGTTTCACTTTCATCTTGACTTTGTTGTAGTAGACCGATGCGAGATCCTAGAGTTCCCCTTATCTTAGGGAGAGCTTTCTTAGAGCGAGTCGTGCTTTCGATTGATGTGTTTCTTTGAAGAGTTGACCATACGGGTTGACAACGAAGAGCTCACATTGAATATCAACCAGAACTCCAAACCTCTATACAAAGAGAGTGTTGCCACAATTGATCAAAAATGCAGAAAGAATCAATGCAACACTCTCAAATTTCCGGTTAAGAGTGTTCACCAAAAACATGCTTTGAGCTCAAAGCTTTGAAAATTACCCTGGTTCAAACAAATGGTTTGAAAGTTGTACCAGGGAAGTCAAGAGTGTTATTGATGATGATGACGATGATCTTGAATCGGAGACTTCATCGGAAGTGGTGGAAACTGCTAGCTCTAAGAGCACACCACTTGTCCCACCTCGGCATCGGTTTGTCGCATCGAGATTGTTAAGTCGTGGATGAAACCAAACTCTCTTCAGTTTCATCTGAGTTGGATGATGATGTTTGTGATCCAATGGGAGACATTTTTCCCATTGATGAATTGCTCAAAAATGATCCATCATCTTCTAGTCTTATTATTCCGACTCTTCCATCCCTTCTCTCACTCCTGATGAGGAAGATGACAACTTTTGGAATGAAGTCGAGGCCTTTCTTAGTGATGAATCAATTCCAATGGGAATTGATAACACTTACACGGATCGGAGGAGACATCCTTTTCTGGAAAGTCTGTTGATTGAGGAACCATTTCCCACCCTCCCTCCCGGACATCTTCTTGACAATCACCATCTAAGCTTCAAGTTTAAGCTTAAAGATGTCACAAATGGTGATTTGCTTCTCTGGCGAGGAATGGACTTGCATTCTCATATGCGTCTTTATTCCATTCTTCACGGATGGTGTGGTTGCTCTTTCCCTTTTCTCTTTCGGGAATGAGGACACCATCTTTGACCCCGGTATCATCCTTTATAGATTCTTCTATTAACAATACCGCGGTTGTATCTCGTCGGTGTGGAACTTTCTGATGTTCATATGTTTATTAACACTGTGAACGAAAGTCCGATTGAGATTGGTTTTCCACGTTACTTTCCCCATGAACAAATGAATTCGGGGTCGAGTCAAGCTAGCAACTTCGAATCAAAAAGCGAGTACGCCATATGGGTTTTCACCCATATTTCTGACTTCTTTCTACTTTCTACCACCCTAAGTGTGGGGGTTGCCCCATGTTGTAAAAAAAAATCTTCTTTCTAAATAATGGCGTAGTATTTCCTTTTATATTCTATGTTTTGGCATAACGCGGTACTTTGAATATTGAGGGCAATATTCATTTCTAAGTGTGGGGGGGAATTCTCACGAATTTTATCATATAATTATATCAATTCCCCTGTTTTTGGCCAAAATTTTTTTTGGAGTAAGTGCTTTACACTTTCTCATTTGGTTATCATTCCGCCATGTCTGTAAGACAAAAGGATTGGCTAATCCAGGAGCAAGCGGCTCTTGGTAAAGATTTCTCAAATCCGTTTATATGGCTTGCAATTTGCCCAAAATTGTATGGTATTCTACTCACCATATCCTAAAAAGTGAAGAGTTGGCTAGCCCGCAAGTTTATGGCTTGTGGTAAAGGCAATGGAAAAACCATAATTGGTAATCGACTCACCAAAGATAATATTGATAATTTATCTAAGAGTTGGCTAGTCCGGAAGAGTGCGGCTACGGTAAAGACAAAATCAAATCCGTTGAAAGTCGGTGGTTTGCTCAAAATCACATGGTTATCGGTGTACCATGGTTCTTACTTGAACTGAAACATTTGGCTACTCTAGAAGTAATGGCTTTTGGTAAAGAGATGAAATCCATTAGTTTTTCTCAAAAGATTGCTAGGGACTAGCAATAGTTTAGTGTGGGGGATTGATGAGTGTGTAAATACTCATCAATTTTTAGTCAAATCAACCAAAGCGCTTAAAAAGGCTCACAAATGCATCAAAATAATGAAAATATTCCAAAATTGCATTTTATATGTTTCAGATGCAAAATGTTTAAAATCGGATGAAAAATGAGCTAAGTTTGCATAATTGGCGATTTCAGTCCCCAAGTTTCTAAAATGTCAAAAATAGTCCACTGAGTCAAAGTTTCATAAGAAAAGTCACCAAAGGTCCTTTTAAATCATAACTTGTCAAATTTAGTCCTTTGGTGAAAAATATCAAAAGTTTGAGAAAATTACAAGAATGGTCCTCCAACTTTGAAAATTGGCGAATTGGTCCACTGGAAAATGTGAAAATGGAAACTTTGGTCCTTGAACTATTGATACTTGTCAATTTCAGCCCCTGAAGCATCTTTGATGAATTGGCAGTTCCAGTCCTTGTATTTTCAGAAATGGCAAGATAAGCCCTTGAGTATTAAACCTTTCCTACACCTTAGACCCTTGTTACTAACCCATTTGACCACCCAATGCCTTTTGGACCCCCTGTCAACTAAATTTTGGACCCCTTCTTTTTATATTACCAGTCAAATGAATTTGACTATCTCCTTTCCCTCTCTCCTTCACGGATACACCATTTCCATCATTTCCCCATCCCTGCAACTCCCTGATCACACTCCACCTCAACCATCATCACCACTACTTCCCCCCTCCAAACACAAGACTCCAAAGGATCATTAAATGCACACCATGCCTACCCCTGCCCACCTCCAGGCATTAAACCAAAATTGGCCAAAAGGTTTAAATGGCCAAGATCAATTCGGTGATCCAATGGTCATTTTTATTGCTGGGAACTATTCATTGAGGTGAGAGAAGGAGCTTTGGATGTATAAAAGACCAAGGGATGCAACAAGGAGATAGTTAGTTTTAGTTTTTCAATAATGTATGTCGTTTTACTTAGTATCATGTCTTAGCTAGTTTGTAATTGCATTCTCAAGTTTATTTTGTATCAAATAACAGTTTCTCGATTATATTTCAACTTTCTTTAAGTATCAACTTTAGTTCAAGTCAATTTCCATATGAATTGTCCCTTTGTTTAAATTTTAAGTTTTAAATTCAGTTGTTAAAACCTTTAGCAGCTCAATTTCAATTACAAACAAGCTCATATAAGCTCATAAAAGCTTTCCATAAGCTCACAATTCAGTTTCACTCACTTTTAAACTTTGGTCAACAAAGGTCAACGGGTAAAAAAATGATGCGGCCAGGGGAAATGGTTGATTCAAATATGGAAATGGGTTGAATTATAGCTTATTGGATTGGGTTGTTAGGTTATTGGTTACTTGTTCATCAGTTTAGCAAGCCATAGTGGCTAAGGCAAATTGTAAGTTACCAAATCTGCTTTGTTCATTTAATCTGTTGTTTGATCTGTTCATTAGTCATAATCTATACTGTATGATCTGAGTTTGATGATTGTTTGGCTTGATATAGTAGTTATCTGTTAATTAGTTCATTGATCAATAGTTTAAGTAGTGTTTGGCAGAGCTGATTAATCTGAGATAAAGAGTAGTTAATCAGTTAGTAGTAATTGATGTTTGCTTGAATAGAAAATTGGAAGTCAATTGAGGACTTGGTTTTAGCAGTTTCACTTAAAAGGTCAAAAATCTCTGGAATCTGATCTAGTGATTGCATCTGTCAAAATCAGTAGGAGTTATAAATTGCAAAGTGGTTTGGAATTAGTAGATCTAGCCTTTGGTGATCATCATTAGTGTTTAAACTTTATAATCAGTCATTTAATTTGGATTAAATCTCAGTTTGGTCAAAGTTTAGTTGTGTTCTTCATAAAGTCAAATTCTGTCAAACTGTTAAAACAGATTTCTACCAAACTTTGTGAATCATTCATTGATTCACTATTGAGTTTTAGAGTTTGAAACTTTGGGATTTTATAGTTCAGCCGGTCTTAAATTGATAACTACTTTTTGCTTCAACTGATTTATTCATTTTGAGCTTCAAATAAGCTCCTAAATCAGATACTATTTCCCCTGTTCACACTCAGTAAAACTGAGTGTGAATCAGGCAATCTTTCAGTGGTTGCATCAAGTTCATTTCTAAGAGTTAGGGTCTGGTATTTTGGTTATTTGTAGCTGGCCAGGTGCTTTATAGGACTGCATAAGTAGTTTTCTGTTTGGCTTATTAAATAAGCTTGTGCTTAGGCTTAAACAGTGGACCTGAACCACTGTTTGGATAATATAAGCAGTTTGCTTATTCCTTTGATTTGAGCTTTAGGCTTGTTAGGAGTAGTTAGAACTAGTTGCTTTTAGCTTATTTGATCACTCTTTAGCTACTGTCACTGTTTGGTTAGCCATTTAGCTTATTTGCTTATTTTCCTAGCTTATTCTAGTAGCAGTTTACACTATAGCTTGCATTTCTGTCACATAAACTGCTTCTTTTTCATTTTTCATAGATTCATAATATCATCTTAGAATTATCCTGAAATTTTCATAATTTTTGGTCTTTATTTACTATTTTTCTCAATTTAAATTAGATTTTAATCAATTTTAATAGGTTTTATTGCAAATTAATTGAGAAAAAGTTCCAAAAAATAATTTTTCAATTTTATTAGTTTAAGAAAAATATAAAAACCATAAAAAAGATTTTTCCTTATTTTTCCACTTTTATTTGGTATTTTTCACAATTTTAATTAGATTAAATTAGTTTAAAATTGGTAGAAAATAGAAAATTAATCTAAAAATACAAAAATAGTTTTGAAAATTCTAGTTTGTTATTTTAGACTTTTCCATTTCATAATTTCATTTTTCTAGCTTTGTTTCCTAATTTCTTGTATTTTGGTTAATTATTAATTAGTTAAAAATAGTTTTTAATTAATAATAATTAGATAATTAGTTATAAAAATATTTTTCTTTTTCTAAAAGTTTCTTTTATCATTAGGATTGTAAAAATATCATTTTCATATTTTTAGGGTTAATATTGCTTTAGTTTCACTTTTTAATTTGTACGTCGCGTAGATTTTAATTCAGTTTTATAAAAACATAAAAACAAAACATCATTGTAAAAATAGTGATAGCGTTTATTTAATAGATTTTATCTTTTTAATTTCCTTAATCTGCATTTAAGCCGTTTTTATTTGTTGGCTTTTACGTAGTTATAATATCTTATCCAAATCCTTTTAGTTCAAACTCCTCGATCACTATCGTTTGATAATTCATTGCATAGCTCATTTGGGACATAACGACCGGGGAGACCTATACTCCTCAGATCTTCATTTATTTCGTGCTTAAGCGGTTTTAAATTTGGTTACGGTCCGTCATTCACAAGTGGCGGGCTTGTGTGATTTAGCTTGACTGCTTGGCGCGCATCAAAAAGTTTTTAAAATATGGTTTACTTTAAAACTTTTATAAACTTAGCTCTGATACCAATTGTGGAAAACTAGAAGGGGGGGTTGAATAGTTTTGCCGATTTTAAGTTAGTTTCAAAAACTTTAGATTCGATATTATGTGAAATCGTATGGATGAAGAGAAAGTATAGATCTAATGGTAATGCAAGTAAATAAAGTAAAGTAAAGGATAGAAATGACACAACCGATTTATAGTGGTTCGACTACAAGGACACCTTCCTTGCCCTACTCCACTCCCCGAGTCACCTACTCGAGAGTTCAAGCACTATGTCAACAAACTCCTTCAACTTGGCGGAGAAGCCTTCACAACGTTGCTTACACCTTTTTCTGATACAAAGCTAAATACCGAGTCCGTAACACGGTGGACCAAACCAACACGACTATTACACAACAACTATGTGAAATATCAAATACAAGATCTTTGCTACAGAAATCTTGTGGAGGAACAAATCAATCAAGGACCCCTTGCTTGGATGACTTGTAGAATGCTCGTGATCTCGCCTTAGAGAAGGACCTATATGAGAATCACTAAAGAAAGAAAGAAGAACAACTCTCTAGATCAAGTGATCTTTTGTTAGAAGAGAATGAGAGTATATGAGAGAATTAGTAAGAAGAGGGGTGAGTTAGAATGAAGAAATGACTCTCTATTTATAGGAAAAACTTGCCACTGTTCCCCGGATTCCACGGATCCCTCCCTTAAGGGATCCGTGGGACGCTCCTTTTTGCCCAGGGGTTTTTTGGTTATGGGTCATGGGTCATGGGTTATGGGATGGTCAATGGGTATTTCATTAGATACAATGTATCTAATAGATGCAATGCATGTAGTCAAATGGGTATGGGTCAATACCATGGGTTATGGATATGATCCATGGGTTGTGATTTTTACCCATCCTAATAGACTATTACAACAAATGATTTATTACAACAATTTGTATTAAGTGACTATATGTAAATGCTTTACAAAAATAACATGTATCCTTATAATTGTACTTAAGATAACATTATTTTTGTTATCAACAAAACACAAAGAGATCACAAAATATTAATAAACGTTTTTACGGTTTATTTGTATTAACATGGCCTACAAAGTTTTCTGTCTGTTTTCTGATTTCGCAAATATGTAAGGTGTTCAATTATACTCAACCAATCTGAACCTTTTTATTCCTTTCAAGAAATAAGTTTTGTGCTTTGCTTAATGTAAAACAGGTCAGTAAGGTTGGGATGGCTTGCCAAGTTTGTTTTTTGTTTCTCATTTTCTAAATATGTAAGGTGTTCAATATATTACACTATTAATCTGAACCTATGATCATATATTAATTAGACTGTAAGTTTTAGCAACAATGAGTAGAAAAGATGTGCATATGTTATATGCATTTTTGTTACCTTCAGTCTTTGTACTACTTTTAGCAACAATGAGCAGCAACAATTTGTGAATTCATTTGTCAACTCATTTCATAAGTTGAAATGCATCTTCTGTTTAAACCGTTTGCAGTGAATATGGAAGTGCCCCCAAGTACCTTTCTAAAACTTCAAGAGTAACTCGACATCTTGATAAAATGGAAACATCCTCACACCCAATGTTGACATTGCATCTCCTTGACGCATAAAGTCTTGAAACATACAAAAGGATACGCTTACAAATTAGTAGCTAGGTATTCAAAACAGTTTTTTTATACACCTTTATGTTAGTGTTTGACTTTAGAATAAAAAGGTTCCTCGCAGCAACGCGCGAGTTAACCTACTCGTTTTGTCTATTTATTATCGCGATAACCTGGAAATGTCCTCCGACGAGTCAATAGCTAGCTAGCCACTCTCTATTTGGGCATGATGTTGAATTTAGATCAATACAACATTTGTCTAAATTAACCTTCTTAGGTAGCCTTTTATTAGTGCACACACAACTTTAATTGGTAAAGAATTATAAGGAATGCTACATTCACAAAAAAAATTCACAAAATGGTTCACAAAATGAGATGTGAGAGAGTGACTGGTGAATTTTGTTATAGTTTATCTCTCTTCTCTCAGATTAAGTCAATCACTCACTGACACCTAATTTTGTGGATTTTCTTTGTGAGTGTAGCATTCCTCAAGAATTATTCCGTTGCACCTCATTTAGTGTGCGCACAATGTTGCATTCAAGTAAGAATGATCATTTAGCTTGCGAGTTTTGTTATAAAAAAAACAAAAAAAAAAGGCTCTACGGCGTATTACCTAGAGGAAAAATGATCGATCAATTGGATTTTGATAAAGTGAGTAAGCTTTTATGTATTGAGAGGCTACCTGACTACTGTATTAAACTTTTTACTTTTATGTCACTAATTTATCAAAACTGATCACTTATTTTTATTTTATGTTTTTATTATAATTTTTTTTAATACCAATTTCGGATAAACTTCTTTGAAAATCTTTTAAACAGCAAAAATAAAGCTAGAGATAACATATTAAAACAACATAAATAATTATTGGAATGTAAAATATCAGATTTAACAATTATTTAAGTGCAACTTTATTTATGATAATTTAACTAATGTTTTACGTTTACATTTTTTAGTTTATTGTTTTGATATGTTAAAATTAGTTTGATTCTTGAAAATGTATAAATTTTCGGAAAGAATTTAAACGAGATTGATATAAATAAATACAAACACATATATCGGTGAACCATAAGTTAATTTAATTAAATGAGTAACTTAAAAGTAAAAAGTTTAATAGTTGAACGACCTTTTTATAAATAATCTAGTTTTTCCACCCTATTTTCCTGACATGTGGCAATAACAAGATTTGTAGAAAGATAATTCAGAGGCTATAGCATTACTCAAAGTCTCAAATAAAAAGTTTGCCTAGCTTAATGGTCAAATGAATCATGAAAATCAAAGCCACCAACTTGGTCTTGGTGAACTTCTCAAACTGATTGGTTTATGGGCCTGCCTAGATGGACCTCCACTATCTCACCAAGCCTGTTATCGATCATTCAAACCAAAATACCTAATCCAGCAAAGGAGCTCTTTGATCAATCAATTGTGCAACTGCAAAACTAGATGAAACATTCCATCTATTTACGGATTTTCATCGGTTCGTTTATTGGGTTATTTGGTTTATTCAGTTCGGTTAGTTCGGTTAATTTTTTTTGGCTATAACCGAGAACCAAACCGAACCGAATTAAAATTGATTAAACCAAACCGAATAACTGAAAACCGAACTCCCACGACCGAAAACGGAACCGAATAACTCGGATTACATAATTTATTTATTTATTTAAATTTAAAAAAAAAATTTCAAGCTTATAAATTTATATTTATAGCATGAAAGAGTTTTAATATATTTTTTTTTAATATATAACCAAACCGAGAACCGAATATTTAATTCGGGTTTGTTCGATTTTGGCAAATTCAGTTCGGAATTATTTTCGGTTTGGTTTGGTTTCGATTTTCAGTCTATTTGGATGTTACCCAAACCATGAACACCCCTACATCTATTGACAATTAGTTTTAAATTGACACCCCCTTGTGAACTTAGAGCGGAAGGTGTGGTGTTTTCGTGGCTCGCCGTGAGCCTATGTGGCAGTTCGCCGTCGGCCGTCACCACACCGCCCCCTTTCGTTGTGCCTCGCCGTGGGATGCTTTGCCGTCTGCACGACGAGGTGAAGTAGTATTTTTTTTTTTTTTTTTTTTTTAGTTGAGTTTTATTTGTGGAAGAGGATAAATATTTTTGAAGGTGAAGTGTTTTTTTATAAAGATTGAAAGGTTCGTGGAGGAAAAAAGAATGCAAACATAAACGCATACTGATGAAAAACACAAATTGAAACTTGAACAATTAACTGAAAACATGAAATACATAATACGCTTAAACATAAAAAACTACAACGCATACTGATGAAAATAAAACTACTAAAACCTAATAAAACGAATCATCTACGACTCAACCCTCAGAACTTGAAGGGAAATTAAACTCGCCATTAACGAGTCGAGTCTCCATTATGTCAAAGTAGTTATCTTGAAGATACTGAGCTTCCCTTGCTTCTTGTTCACGACGAAGCGGCTTCCTCGCGTGCCGCTCTTCCATAATCTCCCTATAGTTTTCTTCGTCTTGTTCAAGTTGACGAAGGGAAGCCTCACTTAACCCGAATGGGTTGTTTTCAAGATCCACCTGTGGACTGTTCACAGGTGGAGTTGGAACAATTGGGTTGTTTTCAAGATCCACCGGAAAGACATTTTCAGGTGGTGTTGAGTAAACTTCAACTTCTTCTGAAGTTGGAAAGCTAGTTGGAGGAAACTGTGGTGAAGTTGGAAAGCTAGTTGGAGGAAACTGTGGGGAAGTTGAAAAGCTAGTTGGAGGAAACTGTGGTGAAGTTGAAAAGCTTGTTTCCGACAACTTTTGTGGACTTAAATTCTTTGAGAAAAATCTTTGAGACATTTTTGTGTGTGAATTGTGTGAGTTTTGTGTGTAACTTGTGACTGGTAGGGTTGTATATATAAGCACATATAATCCCGCTCAAAACTATACCGTTTGAATTTAAAATTTGAATTTGAATTTTAAAGAATCCCGCTCCTATTTGAATCTGATTTTGAATTTGAATTTTTATTTTGAATTTAAATTACCCCACTCAAAAGTATACCGTTACATTTGAATTTGAATTTTAAATAATCCCGCTCCTATTTGAATTTGAATTTTGAATTTGAATTTGAATTTGAATTTTGAATCTGATTTTTGAATTTGAATTTGAAAACCACCCCTTTAAATAACAAACTATAACTACCATTTTTTCACATCTGCATCAATTCAAAAAAAAAAACACAATGTCTCAAAATCCGAAGTGGAACAAGTCTGAAGAAATGTTGCTTGCGCAAGTTTGGATAGAAATTTCGCAAGCTCTAGATATGGAAAATAACCGTTCCGAATTTTTTTTAGAACGACGTTATGGAGATGTTCAATGATCAGACTACTGATGACCATCGTACCAAAAATTCAGTCACAGGAAAATGGACGAGGATTAACGTCGATTGCAAAAAATTCAACGCGATTTACAAACATTTGCAGCGTTGAAGTGGTCAAAATAACCACAATCATCTCGAGAATGCGAAACTAAACTTTCAAGAACAATTTGGTGGAAAGGAGTTCAAGTATGTTCACGTTTGGGAGATTTTGAAAAATTGCCCAAAGTGGGATGTCGAAGATCCGATCCATTAGTATGTGTTGTATATTATTTACCCGTGGCGTTTTTTTTTCGTATCGTGTTTATTTTTATTATTATTGTGTTATGTATTGTATTTTTATTTTTAATGAAATGAATGTAGTTTATTTGGAAAATTGAATAAAAAAAATAAAGTGGTAGTGGTGGGCCCCAAATGAAGAGGTTGAGGTTTGTTATGAGGAAGGGAGGGTTTGTTGTGGTTAGTTGTGGAGGTTTGTTATGCTGATGTGGCAGTGATGAAGAGGTTAACCTCCATCACCACACCTTCCCCTCTTACATGTAGTCCATGTTGGACTCGGTCTAACAATCATTAAGATTCAACAAGTTTTGTGTAGCTCAAGACTTAAAAGTCTATTATATTGCTCTTACTATTAGACGATGATAAGTAGGCCCAAGCCCGTTTGTGGGTTTAGGGTTTTTAGGGTTGCCTCTTTATATATTGTGTCTCAATAAAAGTTATAACGGACGGGTTTTATCATTATCTAACATGGTTTCAGAGCGGGTCTGATCCTCAGACCTAGGTGGCTAGGCTGAGCCGCCTCCTCTAAGCCACCCGTCAAACCTCCCTATCTCCTATCTCAAAACCTAGTTTTAGTCGTGATATGCAATAATTAAAAAAAAATTCTTTACTATCTACCACCATCCCAAACTCATCTTATCCATACCATAAACACGATCGAGATCTATGTTACATGAGCAAAATGCCTTCGCCGTGTGTAGATCGGAACCCTAGCCGCCATGACAATCCGTCACACGCTTAATCATGCTGGACCCTACCCGACGGACGTGATGAGTGGGTTTCGTGTGCAGCCACTCTTTGTTCAAATTTAGATCTGGTATTCAATCGGAATTTAGTAATCGGTCTCCATGTCCGGAATCTGGTTTGGCAACCCGAACCAAACCCGGGTATGAGACTTTGGTAATGGGTTGATGATATATACCCTTAGTAGAGATCAGTCACTCTTGATACATGTTTAAAAGATGGTACAAGTTATTCATGGTGATGTACAGTACTTGATTTTTAATGGTGTATGAGATGACGTATCATTTTTTTTGTTTCATAGTATTATTAAAAAAAATAAATATAAAAAACTACATAGTTATTTAATTGGTTGTTTTTGTTTTATATCGAATCCAGGGTATTAATTCCCGAGACGATTTTTGTTGGTGTCGAATCTAAGGTTCCTATTCCCGAGACGACTTTTGTTGGTGTCGAATCTAGGGTTCTTATTCGATCGACTTTTGTTAGTGTCGAATTTATGGTTCTTATTCTCGAGGCGACTTTTGTTGGTGTGAATCTAGGGTTCTTATTCGAGATATTTGTTTTGGGATACTTTGGTTATCCGTAATATATATATATATATATATATATATATATATATATATATATATATATATATATAGGGTGAGGTTATTGTAAGAACCAAATAAATTGAGAAGCTATGAGAACCGGCATCAACCAATCAGATTTTTTTATATTAAATTTTATTATTTATTTCAAAAGGGTATAATGGTAAAAATACTTTTTTATTTTATTTTTGATTTTTTTTTTTACAAAAAACGTTTTTTAAGATCCCTAAATTCTAGGATTTTTTTTTAATTTTTTTTTTGCGTTATACCTGTTAAAAAAACATTTTGTGCACATGTGTTTTGCATTATATGACAATTGTATTTTTGATTATGCATAGGTGTTTTGTATTTGCACATGTATTTAAAAAAATATATACATAAATATGTATACAAAAAACAAAACTTTGTTAATAACTCTAAATTGTACAAGCTAAATCAAATTGTACAAGCTAATGATTTACAAAATCTAACACCTGCTAAAATTTCTACTTCACTACAAATGCTTAATTAATAAAAATAAAAAATAAAATAAATAATTGAGGATGCACATGTGTAAACACCATGTTTTGCAACATCTTCTTTAGTGTGCACGCATGCATTCACGTATCCTTGATTATCTTGATTGTTTTTGCATATATGCACATAAGTGTAAAATTTTCGTCGTATTTACATGTACAATGCACACGTACATTCTTCATCCTTGATTATCTTGATCGTTTTTCATATAAAAACATATGTGCACAATGCACAATTAGAATTCACATGTACATTATTCATCCTTGATTATCTTGATACCAACTGTAAAAACATATGTGCACAGTTATCACCTCCCTCGTATTGAATAATCTGTTTCAACAACATTAAAAAAATAATTACGGTATTGCCAAATATATCGCGACCTCTAGAACATGTGTGTTCCAAAACTAAAGAACCAAGTTAAAGGACAAACATGCACATGTATATTTCTAATAACACTAGACTCGAACCAAGTTAAAGGACAAACATTCATACAATTATGCACATGAATTTTTCTAAACTCTACATAACTAATTACGAACAAAACTCTTAAGAAACACAAATCGACTATCATGCCATTTGTATTTTTTCTTTACCGAAACATAATTCTATTTTGTAAAATGCATTTAATTATAATTTCCAATTTCCAAAGACCATTTATATATAAAAAACTACATATAGCCAATCAAAAACACATGTGCACAAAATAAAACATATGTGCACAAAAGCAAGCAAAGATAACGAAAGACAATCTGAACTATGCAACTACCAAACACATATCATAATCAAAACACGTGTGCACAAAATAAAACATATGTGCACAAAAGCAAGCAAAGATATCGAAAGACACTACTATCTGGTTTTAAGTTAGATCATTGCTTAAGAATGAAAAACAAATTACATCTAGCAGGTAAGATTACTCTTTTTCACCAAGATTAACTTTAATCTCACCATACTCGGAGTGTCACCATTCGTAACGCCAACAATATCTTGTTGCTAGTTTTTATCAAATATCCCAGGTACAAAAACAAATACTTTACCTACAACAATACAAAAGCAAACTTAAAAAGGAGATCCATAACAAAAAAACAAACACATGAAACATGTACGTGATTTTAGATCCATAAAATAATGAGATAAAAAAACAAACAAATGAAACAAAAGAACATAACATAATAAGACAAAAAAAAATAACTACCTTTGATCATGTGCACCAATTTCATCATCGAGTTCATTTTTGTCGTGTTCATGACATAAACACACGTGCATTCTTCACATGTGCACTCTTCGCATCGCTCATTATACTCGTACCTATAACTACAAACAATTAATAAACGAATTATTTAATCATAACAACTAACAAAACAGATGTGCACAATGTATTTCTGACTTGTGCACACGAGACCATATTATTGAATTCTTTGAGAAATTAGTACAACCTTAAAACACAAAACACAAGTGCACCCTTAACTAAGAATAAGCACAAAACATCCTTATATTCGAACTAAAAACATATATGCACTTTCAATACACTTAAACTCCGAAACTAAAAAAAACACATATGCACAAACAGCATCAAATTCACCAGGAACTGTGAAAACACATGTGCACTCTCAAAAACACATGTGCACACTCTTTTAATTATTTTGTATCGGCCATAAAACATATACTAAAGTGATAGAATGTTTATGAAAACATTGAAAGAAAGACATGTTATCTCTATTATAAATAAGCATCCAGTGTGCAAAGTAAATAATAAATATTACAACAAGATCATTGTTGTATCATGCCTTAAATTGAAACGCGAACGCATATCCATAAAAATATTAGTTTCAAAAACATATGAACATCATCAAAAGCATATGTATCAAGCATCCGTAACACGAGTTGGTGAAACCGTATGTACATCATCCATAACAAAACGGAAAAAGAGACATAAATCTAAACAAATCTTTTCGTTTCAAAAGCAAAAATAGTATTAGTTTTTCAAAAATCGAGATTCTTTTCAGATCAAAAACTGTAAATTGATTTCCAGATCGAAATAAAACCTATAAGAAACTCCGACATGATTTCGGATACCAATTCAACTACTAAAAACAATCCAAATCATATAAAATGCGTAAGACGGAACAAAAAATATATTTCTAATCATACACAAAAATTTCTATAAGAAAATTTAAATAGAAATCGAACCTTATAATTAACAATACGATGACCATCATCATTGATCATATTTCAAAACTTTTTGACATAACTATATATTGAAACATAGAAAATATATGTATCTTACATCATTCATCTGTTGTGATCTTCATTGATTGTCATCGATCATTATTAAATTGACCACAAAGACATTTATCATCTCCATTAAGAATCCATTAAGAATCAGTTAGAGGAAAAAAGGGAATTGAGGAACAAAAGACGGTAGTTTTAGGTTTGCAAAAGTGAGAGAAATAGTAGGTTTAGAGATAATTATGAAATTAATGATATATATTTAATATCATTAAATTTGATATAATGCAAAGATTACTTTATTACCCTTCCTTCTTTCATAATATATTCCCTAATATTTCATTTTATTACCGGTATGCCACAATCTCTTACAGCCGTTGATCAAAAAATAGATGGCTTAGATTGGTTCTCCAGATTCCAATTTTTTGGTTCGAAAATAACTCTACACTATATATATATATATATATATATATATATATATATATATATATATATATATATATATATATATATATATATATATATATATATATATATATATATATATATATAAATAATAGAGATACTTTGGGTTATCCCGTTTTATTTTGGTTATTGTTTTATTTTGCTTTCTTAGTTTACTACTCCAGTTCAAGCTTTCGCGATTTACGCCGCTCAGCTGGAGAAAGTATTAGACGATAATAAGTAGGCCCAAGCCCGTTTGTGGGTTTAGGGTTTCTAGAGTTACCTCTCTATATATTGTGTCTCAATAAAAGTTATAACGGACGGGTTTTATCATTATCTAACACTTACTACCCACACGTCATCATTAAAACTTGTACCCGTATTAAATTATTAATTAGCAAAAAGAAGGTAGACTCATGTTGAATTTTTGGAGATCGATCTAAAATTCTGATAGATTTCCATGAACTTTAGAAGTACGTAATTAGGTGAAGGTTCATGTTTTCCGATAGATGAACTTAATATTTTTCCAGCCTAAGGAATTGGGATTTAGTTAAAAGGGGCGTGATATAGAGACCTGCAAGTAGGGGTTGCTACAGTAGCATGCATCGGAAAATTATACTGTGTGCATCGCGGTGTTATATTGTGTGCTTTGCGGTTTGTACGATTAATTATAGAGGGTCACTATAGTATATCGCTAGTTAAAATCTCCATCATTTTTTGCTAGCGTGATGATTAATTTGTCTTATGATATAAAGCTTTGGCTCTTGTCCATTTTATTTTTTCATTTTCTTTGCAGTTGCTTGCATATCTAAGGGGGTGTTTGGGATCGCGGTATGAAATATATTTTCTGATTATTGCGTTTTCAAAATGCAATAATTTGCTTTATAGTGTTTGGCAATCTCAAACTGATAATCACTTTTTTGCATTTTGAAGGTCTCAAAACATGGTTTTAGGAAAGCATCTCCCCACCAACTTTTTGAAAACGCCATTTTCCTCTTGAATGAAACATTACCAAGTTACCCCCAAAAGCACATCTTACTACTCTTCATAAAAAAATATAATTGTAAAAAAATTATAGCTATTCACAAATAACTAACGATGATTTCGGTGAGAGACGGGCAGTAAAGCGATAGAGACAAAAATCTTGAAAAGTATTATTGGGGTTCAGCCAAATCAAGTTTTCGAGCAAAGATGTATACAATAATTTTGAGGGTTTTAATTTTTAATGATCATGGATGTGTAATTTTAGAAAAGGAAGGTAGGTGATGAATGTGATGGGGATTTTTAGGAAAAGAAGGTAGGTGATGAAATTGTGAAAAATGAAAATTGGTTGGATAAATGAGAAATAAGTTAGGTATGTTTAATACAATATATAAAAAGAAGATGAACGTGTCTTGTGTTATAAATATTGTATGTATAAGTTCAGTAGTGTGTGCTAAATTTTTGATTGATAATAAAGTATAGTAATGTCATTTTGGTAATTTTATATGTTAACCTGTAAAATAATCT
The DNA here is from genome assembly GCA_910596185.1 of Chrysanthemum makinoi. NCBI lineage: Eukaryota > Viridiplantae > Streptophyta > Magnoliopsida > Asterales > Asteraceae > Chrysanthemum > Chrysanthemum makinoi. The sequence continues at coordinate 75,003,459 of OU343217.1, forward strand.
GATTTTGCCCAACACTAAAAAACTGATTATCTGATTATTGCGATATCATACAACATAATCAAATCCAAACACTACATTTTATAACCATGTTTTGTAACAGCTGATTATATGATTATCCGTTTTCAAAACGCATAATCTATTTTCCATAACCGATCCCAAACACCTCCTAAATAGTCTGCTGGTTAAAAACTAGTGGTTGTTATTTGCGAAATCACTATATGTAAACCGGTGGTCTGACATAATTTGAGGTTATAGATTAAATATGAGAGGTGATTTGCACAATTTTTGTTTTATTTGCACACTCTATTTTACGTTATTCGGAGTTGTACGTTTGTTGTATGCTGCTTTTCCAGTTTGTAAACTGGAGTGTGTAAATAAAAAAGAAAAATGCGCCAATCAACTCTCATTAAATATGCACGTGTTATGAGTATCACCACACACAAGCACACCAAAACACACACGTCAATCTTTGTCTAAACATGTTCAATGTTACAAATTCTCTATAACATTCATCGCCAAAAAGAATTATGGTTTATCTCCTATAAAAATGTCATATGTATTGATTCTTTTGTTTGTATTGATGATTGACCATGCATAAGAAAAAAACATGCATGTCTATCTTTTCTGAACAAATATAAGTTTATATAAACACCAGGAAGTATGATTAATAGTTTATCTAACTTTTAGTATGAGATGGAACTTGACAAGTTTTATTTGAGATTCAAAAATGTAATGTGTTAACTTTAAGGGACAACTTACATTTTCTTTTAACATGTGAATTAATACTGTCAAGCACAATAAGAGTTAAATGTGTACTTAATGCTAATTTTTTTTTAAGGGACCTCGACTCCACTCGGTGCCCACTATCTTCCATCTACGCTTCACCGAGTATAAATACTCAAGATAGTTGAAATCTCATACTCCATCCGTCTTAGAGGAATTGTCTTCAAACGAAAAACCAAAAAGTTTAAAAAGAACATAAGTATTACAATTTATGTTTATCAGAATAACAATTTTACATTTAATGGTTATTAGAGAATTTGTTAATGTTTTGTAATTTTATTTTTGGTTAATGTCATTTTAGTAAACTTGATGTATCAAAACATTTCCTATTATTTAACAATAATTTGATACATACCAAAATAAAAAGAAATAAACAATCAATTTGGAAAGAGGGAGTAAGGCTAAACGGAGTGGAGCATTTTTGGATCGTGAGTGAGTGACTCACGTTGTGAGTTCCAAAACGGAAGAGCAAGTCGCTCGTGAGTGAGGCAAAAAAAAGTGTTTGTATGGTGAGTTAGTCACCAAGTAAGGAACGAATAAACGTGGGCCCAAAGTACATATTAACATTTGATAAAAAAATAATAATAAATAAATAAATAATCCCATCACCCAATATTTTTACCTATAAATACCCAATAACTTCACCATTTTATACACATCTTCAATATATTTTTAACCTTTCACAACAAATATATTTCATTCCTACAAAAAAAAATCTGATATGGCTTATTCGGTTTTACATACCATCGATGAAATCATGGATTTAGCTGATAAACTAATTGCGTAGGATAGAGCTCGTCAGCAAGCGTTGTGGGAATTAGCCATGCAATTTGAAAAAGCATGCGAGGCAATGTATAATATGAGACAAGCATACGAGAAACATTCGCTCAAATAGAGACTCTTTTAAACAAAGAATCTACGAAAGATTACGAGATGCATAACGCTCTATTTAGCAAAGCGGGAAAAATAGAAAAACAAATCGAGGGGAAGTTTATTTGGCTACATAAAAATACACTTACGACAATTATGTATTGTATTTTAAATTTCGTCTTGTAACTTTTATGTTTAAATAAATGAATATACTATTAAATTTTTAAATAAACACAAAAGCTTGTTTTCTTGTTTATGGATCTGGGTTTGCTTCTGCTAGAGTTAAGAAAGTTACAAAACAGAAGATGCAAGTGAAACAATATTGCAAGAGTAGAAGGTACCATCACATTTGATTCAAATTATTCATTAAAAACAATACATAGCTTAATCCGTTTCATAATCAGATTCAGGTTCCCCAAATTCCAACACGAACTCATCATGTTCTGCTTGTTCTTTCATGCATTCCGCTTCCTACTCTTTCTGAACCCTGTCTGCTTCTTCTTGAAGCCTTGCTTCTTCTTCTAACCATTCATTTAATGCCTCTTCATCTCGCATAAGTTGATATAATTTTTTCTCAGTAAATCCGTTCTCATCAACTGGTTCCTCTATTGGTTCCTTGCTAATGGAAATGAAGAAATGAGAGACATGGGTTGGTGCGTATCTTGTTTTGATGACGAACAACCCATGTTGTTTTTCTTGTCGCCATCATTGATTTCTTCGATAGTGCGTAGGAGATTACAAGCCATGGTTTTCGAAAAGATAAAATGTATTGAAATTGTGATTTGTGAGATTACAAGCAATGAGGTATTTATAGGCAATTGGGGTAACTTTTATTTGAATTTGAATTTTAACTTTGAAATTGAATTTGAATTCGTACTTTGAAATTTCGAGTTTGAACTGTAACTTTGAAATTGGATTTGGCTTTGAAATCGTACTATAACTTTTATTTTGAATTTAAATTTTAATTCGTACTGTAACTTTAAAATTTGAATTAAAATTTTTGCAGTAGTTTCAAAATTTGAATTTGATAGCCTTCAACGGCTATTTTCCCCTATAAATACCCTTTTTCTATAATTCGTTTTCTCACACAACTTCTTATCGAACTCTCTCAAGTATCACTCATTTTCACACAAATGCTATGGCCAACGAACCAGCTGAGGAGCAAAAGGCTATCCTTAGCCGAATACGCAACGGACAAGAAAAAGAACTCAATTTGATTAACAATTTGCTAGGTGAGATAACTCGTATTATGCTACAGATGCATGATCGTGCTCCAAAGGTCGAATGTTGCATGAGCTGCCTCAAGACCATCCAGCTATCAGGGTCGGTCTACAAACTCTATTAAGAACTGAGGAAACAGATGTGCAACTTCATCTCGCCTTGAAGAACGTTAGGGGACAAGTGTTGCAAGTCTAGGAGGAGAAGACAGATCTCATCGACAATTACAAATCAATATAAAAGCTTCATGAGAATCATTGGATGATTTATGTTTTTATATCGTAGTATGTTGTGTTTTTTTCGTATTGTAATTTTGTTTTAATGAAGTGGTATTTTAGTTTTAGTTTCGTACGTGTACGTTTTTAATTTCGTACGATTACATAGTTTACGTTCACTTTTATGTTTTTAGTTTATAAATATAAAGTATTTAATCAAATTAGAAAATGGGATGTATGGTAAGTGGGACTGGCCAAAACGAATGTATGATGAGTGAGATTGAGTGGAAATAAGAGGAGAGAGAAAGCTGAGGTGACGGTGACTGACTTGTTACCACTACTTCTAGTCTAAGGGGCCTGTTTGGTTCACAGTTTGACCCGGTATAGAATCAAAGATTATTTGAATCCGTTGTTTGGTATGCTTTATTATTTCTGACACAAGACTTTTGTTTCAAATTTTCATACTAAGCTACCTAGGTGATTTTTGATGAAAGACAACCAATTAAAAATTTTCTTTTATTTGTTGATTTCGTGAGCCACATATTTCATTCTTTTCTTTTTTGTCTTTTACCTTTTTATTAATAGATAAAATTTGTTAAACAATATTAATTAAATATTAATTAATTTTCTCTCTTTTTATTTGCTTTCAAACCTTTCCCAAATCCAACTAATTCTAATCCCACTTACAAACCAAACGCACCCTAAGTATCATCGACCCATCTTAATATCAATTTGCAAACAAATTTTGAAATGGGTAAGATTGTCTGTTCTCAAGCCCGCTCATTTTCCTTTTTAAAATTTTTAAAACTTTTAAAATTGTTTGATTTGTCTTGATTAATAATGCATATGTTAATGTAACAGTTTAAATATTGTATAAGTTTTTACAAGTTAAATTGACAAAGTTAATTAAATTTTACGATAATAAAAAATTAACCGCTAAAACTTGCTTATCCGTAACGCATCAGCAATTAAATACTAGTTCTAACTTATTTCCTTTTACATATAAACACTTAACCCGCTGACATAATGGGTTGATACGTATACACACAATAGTTCAAGATAAGCACGATGCAAGGCGTTGTAGGGCCTTTTGGAGTTTTGGGCACATATGGCGACTCCATAGTGCGCTAGTAGCCACGACATAGCCATGCCATAGGTGCCACCGCCATCTCCATGGCGACTGTGTTTAGTATTTTTTATAACCAAAACAGTGTGTATGTGAATTTGTACTGTGCACTTTTTGGGTTTGTGTTGAGTTTGCAAAGTGTGTTTTTTGGTTTGGGGAAGAAGACGGGTTTTGGGGAAGAGATAACTTGTGTTTTTTACTCTCTTTTTTGCAAATAATAAAGTTACACCTTTTTTTTCTTTTTTTTTTTTTTTTAATTCTGTAAAGTTGGTGAAGTAAAGAACATTTGTAGTGTAATCATTTTATAAAATGTAATTTATTTTAATATTGTAACTGTTCTTCTTTGTGTTTTGTAATTTAATGAAATGTGTTTGTTTTAAAAAATGTAAAAGAAATAAAAACAAGGCACTAACAACATCTATAACATGTTATAGCTGGGTAGAGTATTTTCATGTGTTACAAAAATTATATGGTAAAAGTTGACATGTCGACGCTTATAACACGTCGTATAATGTACTAATGTAAGACTCCACATAAAATTATAACAGAGGAATTTTCAAAAATGGATAATTTTTCACTTTTGAGTTCACTTTCTAGTAAAAAGAAAGTGTTTTCCAAATGTAGTCTTATTCGACCGCTAGACTGTGTGGCTCTATAAAATTCTACACACGTGTCTAAATTGGTGGGATGTTTTTTGCTAAACCGGAATGACGTTTTGTGCGACCAAGAATTTTTTGCTAGACTGACATGATATTTTTTGTCTTATTAGAAAGTGGACCTACTTTTCTAATAAGAAAACACATTTTCCAAAAAAAAAATAAAAATAATGGTGGGTCTCACTTTTCTAATAAGACAAAGAAGTCGTAATAGGTATGTATGAAAAAAAAAAATTTACACATAACATCACTTAGGTCTGGCAAAAAACATACGATCAACTTTTGAACACTTATCTAGAATTCTATAGAGTCACACAGTCTAGCGATCACACAAAACTAAATTTGAAAAACAATTCTTTTACTAGAAACCAAGGTTGCAAATCGCTAGAGCGATTGGTACCGCCTAGCGATTAATCAGTTATGCGAGGATTAATCGAGAATTAACCGAATTAGAGTTTTTATATACAAATTATAAATTTTAGATATTATATGTATGAGATAAGCATAGTGCTTAAAAGTTCAAATACTTAGAATGTTAAAATATAAACATAATACTTCAAAGTTCTAACATGAAATTATAAGAGAAATGTTATATCCATTAAAAATTTATAAAAAATTGTCCTCATAATGATATTGCAAGTGAATTAGACCAATATGTTTTATGATGTTTCTCTTTCATATGCGTGTGGATTTTGTTTTGTTAATATTTTGTGAAACTATCATTTCTCAAGTTATAAACATAATTCTTCAACATTCAAACATAGATATTACATCATTAAATTGATGTTTGATCCTCTTCTTGTCCATATTGTTCAATAATTTCGACACCATCCTTAAGTCATACTCAACCTCCTCATCTACATGATCTTCACTTTCCGACTCGAAATTATCCTCAAGTTTTCTCTTTCGAATATTAAGGCAATATTCAATCGGAGTGGAAAAGCAAACATGCTTTGTGTTTAAACTGCTGTTGCAAGTGTGTATGAATGGTCTGATTTGTGAATGATGGAGAGAATAGATATATTGGAATAAAAAAATCTTAGTTTTAATTTTAGAGAAGAGTTGACTATTTTGACTAATTAGATCGATTAGGGCTGGTTAGGCTGATTTTATCTAATTAATCAGTTTGTTGACTGATGCTTAACCGATCTTTAACAATACGATTAGATAGGTCGATTAAGGAAAATCTGAGCACTTAATGACCGATTTGCGTCTAGGTGCTGATTAATTGGCCGCCGATTTTTACAACACTAGAAGTGAAAAAATAATGAAAAATGAAAAATTAACTAGTTTTGAAAATTTCTCTGTTTCAAAAACATTAGATGATTCTCTCTCACACACAAACACCAAAACACACAACACACACAAATGTTTCTTAGGCTTACAACAATGGATCGGTCGACACTAAGGTCAACCGATTGGTTATAATCGGTTTCTCCATTGTGGCCATTCGGTCACCTTCGATTGGGGAGGAGGAATGTTGGACGAACTAGTTCGTTATGGCAACCGAGTTGCTATCTCACTTTTGGACAAAATTTTGTACCGTTTGGCATTAAAAAAAACAATAAAAAAAAATTAAAAACTTTACCACTTTTACAACATTATAAATACCAATCTCAAACACATTTTTAAACACACAATTTCAAACACCATTCAACCAACTTCTCTTCAACTTTCATCATGTCACAAAAAAAGACTCCCACATAAAAAAACCGACGATCCCGACTTCCCCAAAATTCTCCTAATTTGAATTTCTCACCGGATCCACCGTTTGAATTAACCGGTGTAACACCACCACAAAATCAGGGTATTCGTTTTCGTGCACCCGGTTTTGAATATCAAACACGACTACCACAAACCAACCAAAATCAAAACCCATTTTATCCAATCGTCCATATTTCTCACCGGGTCGTCCTAATATCAATCAAAACCAATCTCCAAGCGGGTCGTCATATCATCCTAACATAGATTTCTCCCAATCTTCCCAACCAAATCAATCGTTTTTACCGCTTCATGGTGTTAATCTTGATATGGATTTTGAAGATTTTATGGAATACCCTCCTCAAAACTATACGTCTCAACAATACCCGACTCAAGATGCTTCGATGGGGCAAGGTTCGGGGCACGGTTCATACCACGGTTCTATTTGTCTTGAAGACGATGTCGAAGACGTCACCCGTCAAATCAAAGAAGGGTTCAAAACGGGCTACAAAGGAGAAGGGCAAGAATATTGCAAACAAAAAGCCCAAACCATGGACAAAGGAGGAAGAGGTCGCGCTTTGTAAAGCTTGGATACATGTGTCGGAAAACTCGGCTAGAGGGAATGCTATCAACCGGAATGGGTTTTGGGAGGAGGTGATAGCGTACTTTGAATAAGAAACTGGTTCGAAAAGAACCTACGACTCCATCACGACCAAATGGAAGGGTATGATTCGTTTTAGGGTTGGTTTCTTTTGTGCAATTATGGATAACATCAAGAAGAATCACGGAAGTGGTGAGAATAACGAAGACGACTATGAAAAGGCTTGTAAAGAATACCGTGTGATTCACAAGCATGAGTTTACGTTGAAGGAGTGTAGGAAAGTTTTGAGGAAGCAGTCTGCTTGGAAAACTGTTGAGATGCCTTCTTTCACCCCGAATAGTCGGAAGAAATCCAAGACTTCGGAAACCACCTCGGGGTCAACAAGAGGTCCTTTTAATCCCCAAGACGTGGATAATTTTTGAAGAGGACGAGACTCGAGAATCACGACCAAAAGGTCGTGACGCATCCAAGAAGAAAGCACCTGAGCCACCTAAATCATTTGTTAGTATGATGGCCAAGAACTTTTACAAGTTCAAGCAGTCAAGTAAGGAAAAAATAAGAATATGGAAGAAGAATACTTAAAGTTGAAGCAAAAAGAGTTGGATCTTGCAGAGATAACGACAAGGCGAGCCGAGAAGTTCAAAATGGAGAAACTTGAGATCCAACATCAGCAACTTGCATTGGCAGCACAATCAAACCGGACACAAGACTTAATTTTCTAAAACACACCCCTCGACCCAACTATGCCCGCACGACAACTACAAGAACTTCAACAACTTAAGGCAGCAATCAAAGAACGACACAACTTAGATTATTAGTTTCAGTTTGTAATAAGTATTGTAATATCTACGTTTTATTAATTTAAAATTTTAATTGTTCTTGTAATGTTTAAGTATTTTTATTAATGAAGTTTAATTTTATTTTTAAAAATATTTGAATTAAAAAAAAGAAAAAAAAATCCCAGGTCACCACTGTGACAGCTTGATCGTCGTCACATAGTAGAGAGATTAAAAAAGAAAAAATCCCGTGTCACCACTGCTGATCGCGTCAAATTGGAGAGTAGTGGGAGGCGTGGGGTCGACCCGGCCTACGCACCAGCCTTACCCTACTCATCACACTACTCTCAACTACCACCACAGTCACTTCCATAACTGTCAATGATGCTTAACCATCACCCTACCCGACCACAAAAACCTGCGACCTCAACACCAACAACCCGGCACCAATTCGTAAAGAAACATACGATGATGGACACATAATAGACATAAGTCACAGGTACCACCCCGACATGCCATCATGGGACTCAGAAGATGGTGTTGGTACGTGAGATTATAAGGTTGCCAAAGAGTATGAAGAATGGGTCGCTTGCTAATAACTCTGAGATGAAAATGGAGACTCATACTGGGACTCATGTTGATGCTCGTGGTCATGTGTTTGATCGCTACTTTGACCTTGGGTTTTTTTGGGTAAAGGGTTTTTACCCTGGTAAATGGTTTGGGTTTGATGTTGATACGCTTGATCTCTATGTTCTTAATGGTGAGTTGGTTTATCTATATCTATATCCATATCTATACTACTTATAATACATCTTTGACCCTCTCTCCTATTAATTTTTTAAGATTTCCTAATATAGATTTTAAGCAAATACAAGTGACAAAGCATTAGTTACAATACTTAAAGCACAAATAAAAATACAAATCAAACTACAATTAATGCACAACTTAAAACACCCCTTCACAAAAGAGTACATGTCTCTAATCATAATGTACACACAAGTAGCAGCCCAAAACTTTTGCTTCCACAAATCGCACTGCTAATACAAAATCACTATTTAATACTTCAATCATTGATGTCAAAAAAGAAAGAAAAAAATGTAAATAATAAACTTGAATACATGTTGAGAAAATATTCGTGCAACAAACTTACATCCATTTAAAAATGTATACAGGAACTAAAATTCTTGACTAAATATTTAAATGTATATACAAACTAGAGACTGTAAAACACAAAAGATCGGTTACTATTTTCACAAATCCAGATTTGCACCCTCATCTTGTTATAACAAACACAATACTTTGTAAAACATCAAAATATGTATAGTGATCATGTTTCTCACAACCTCATTTTTCTCAAAAACTCAAACGAAAATGAAAAGAACAATAAGATCTCGGGTTTGATCATTTTCAAGATAAGATCTTTAAAGATCCCCAAGAACCCATCATTAATCTATGAAATATCCCAACTAAAAACAAAAAGCTTACCCGAGACCTTTATATCAAAGATCTCTGAAGTCGAAACCCACAAAGAAATAATCTAAATTTGTGATTTGTGTAAGGACGGACACACAAGAAGAACTCAAACCCATCAAAAACCTACCTGGTCCGGAATCAACAAAGATAAAGTTCATTGTGTGAGTTTCTTGGTGTACAAATTCCGTGGCTAAGGATCAACTGAAAGGTATAGATTTTGTGTGCATCAATTTAAGAGAGAAACCAAAGGAAGTGGTGGCTGCTATATGTTTTTTAGGTTTTAGGGTAGTATTGTATTTTATCATTAGCTTTAGTAATAGGTTGATGGTTCTGATTATGATTAGAGAAATAAAGGGCCGAGTATGTTGGATTTTTGGTTATAATTTTTTCAAGAGGGTTGAGTTTTTGTTATTACTGTGTTGGGTTGTGTATGAGTTAAGAAAACAAAGTCGGGCCAAAGTTGTGATTATTTTTGGGTTGAATCGAGTTTGGATCACGAATTATTTTTGGGCTCATAACGGGTTTGTTCACTTGATCGTGACGGTAGATCGATGATAGTAGAGGGAGACGAACAACAGATGAGAGGAATTGGAAATGAATGAGAGTTTTTATTGCGCACGTGACTCTATATACAATTTGCTATTGTAAGTGAGAAAAAAAAGGTTCCGTTGCGGTTGGCTGATGATTAAATATGTAGTTTTTTACTCTCAACAATTTTGACCTCGTATATTCACAATATTGCCGTGTACTGTTTTTATATTTTTACAGTATCGCATGCGCCCTCTACAATTTTTGTATGAAATATTTTGTTTTTTTACTTAAAAATCTTGCTATTTATAAAGTTATTGCCACAAAATGTATATAGCTAGAAAACATTGCTCGCTAAAATTTTAATTACATGATACCCGCCGCTGCATCGCGCGGGTACCCTGCTAGTTTGGTTAATGTGTGCAATGTGTTTGATAGGATGACTCAATGGAAGCTTACATTTTATCTTACAAACAGTTAAGAGTTTATATATATATATATATATATATATATATATATATATATATATTTTAATTATTATTATTATTATTATTATTTATTTTTAAATAAAAGTTATTTAATGTGCTTTTCCTCTATGTGAGGTGATTTGCTCACTTTATAAAATGATAGGCACACTCCAATTTATCGTGTTTGAACATTTATACCCTCACAGTTAGCTTTACATTTTTACTCTTATGAGGTTATAAATGTCTAAACAAAATGAATTGAAGTGACCCAATTATTTGGTGGAGTGTGCAAATAATTTCCCAATTTCTCTATTTATATCTATGTTTTGATTAGAACTTAAAAAAGACCAATGTTTAATGTCAAAAATATCCTTTTAAAACTTAAATTTTCACATAAAAATTCAAACAATGTTCTCTTAATAAAATAGTTGTGTCAACAATGTTCTCACTAAAAATTTCAAAACAATATCCATGACAACTTTTTCTGAATGTAGTTTCTAAAAACAAATAAGTCTTTTTTTTTCCCTCTCTTGTGTATATGATCCTAATGCTAATAATTTCTAAAAATCCATCCACAAACTATCTTATGTAATCCATCATATTACAACTTATTATTGTGTTAGTTCATAGTTGTCTATAATATCGCAACTATAACTATTTGTCGCTATAAAATCTCGTTGCTCCGCACGAGTAATACAGGAAAACCGTCTATGTAAGAAATCAAGTAATGCACGGAAAAAATAATAATTTGATAGAGAATGTCAATAAAGTTTACTTACAAAAGGCTCTATAGGTGAAATATAAGAGTAAAACATTAATTTGGTTTAATGTCAAATAAGTGATATTCTACTAACTTTACTAACTTTACCCAAAAAGTGATATTCTACTAATGAAAAACTGTTTTTCTGTTTAGAAAAAAATTTGAAAAGCGGAGGGAAAAAAAAGCAATCCAAAGCATCCCTCTAGTATTAGAGTATATAAGCAATTTCATCAACAATAGCAGAAAAAAGAGATTTGTGGATTCAAATATCATATGGATAAACAGTTTTAGTTAGCACAAATCATTTTTCTGGAAGGAAGAAAAAAGATATTGTTGATTCCCCAAATAATTTGTTTAGGTTTTACATTCAAAAAGAGTGATTACGTGTGATGGTCAAAACGAAAGTATTTTTCGCTTTTGCTACATATGTAGTTCTTGATTTGCTAGAATGTCAAGATCATGAATACGACTTTATCGCAATTAAATGATTTCCCAATTAACATTAGTACACGATAATGATGTTTTGACTAATAAGCACCAAGACTAATCATCACTTTGACATGAATCCTTGGATTTTTTAACATATATCTTAATCTAATACTAGCTTGTTTGACCCCATAAGGTGATTTTTTTTAAGCAGTGCTAAATAATTTGTAATGTAGATTTTATGATTTCTTATAACACAACTGTGTTTTTGTAAACTCAATATATATTAATTATGATATGAATATATAAATATTTTCATGCACAGTACGCCTTATGTCCTGCGTCTTATAAACGCCAATAGAGCTTAAATCTTGCATTTGCAGCGTAAGACTTGATTATGCCACCACGTCACAGCTCACGCTATTTATACGGAGTAACATTTACTATGTTCTAGATAATATACCAATGATAAAATAGTGGAGTAATAAATACAGGCAGATAAGGCGGCTGGCAGCTTGTATATTATTATGACTTTATTGGCAAAAAAAGATATTGTTCTCATAACTGTTGCACCCATGAGAGTGATAGGGGATGACTTTTAAACACAAACCAACCCAAATATAGTTGTGACAGGAAAAATATAACACAAACAGATTCCAAAATTTCAGCAAATTTAGTAGACTAGTGAGGATATGACCCCTGAATTGATATTTTTGTTTCTGTTTGTACCATATTTGGTTTTGTCATCACATGATAGTGCATACCCACCTCTATATTGCATTGGTAAGGATTCTTGTGGTGGTAAAGGCAAGTTGCTCCCTACTAGGAGGGAAGTGTATGGAACTGGCAAAATTTTTGATATCACACATAGGATTACTTCAGAAACTCCCTCGGGCATTACTACAAATGGGATTGGGGATGAGCATCTTCAACTTTATGATAGCATGAAGAATGGGTCAGATTATAACTTTTCGATTATAAAGTTGCCTGCTCATGCCGGTACCCATGTTGATGCACCTGGACATTTTTATGAGAATTACTTTGAAGCAGGGTTCGATATCGATAGTCTTGACTTAGAAGTACTCAATGGTATAAATTGATCACCTGACACAGATATGATAGATATCGCTATTGTTTTTATGAAATTATTTTAGTTATGTATGAAGGGTATATGCTTGATAAGAACAAGTTTTTGAATTATTCTGAACTACTCTATAAAATATTGTGTTACTAATACATGAAGTCTAAACACGTCATATTTTTTTTGTTCTTCACAGGCCCAGCATTATTAGTTGATGTTCCAAGGGACAAAAACATAACAGGTAGTTTTTCAGATATGGTTATTTACTTTGAATCTTAGACTGATGATGTCAATCTATGAATCTTAAATTGCTGATGCTTTGGTCAAATTATTTCAGCTGAAGTTATGAAGTCGTTGAACATTCCAAAGGGAGTAAAGCGTGTGCTTTTCAGAACATTAAACACTGATAGGTAATTAAGCTCCTTTCACTTTTAAGGATCATTTAACTTAAAATTCTGTTTAATTAGCTTTTTATTTCCGGATTGTTAATGACAGGCAGCTAATGAGGAAAAAGCAATTTGACACAAGCTATGTGGGATTCATGAAGGATGGAGCACAATGGTTAAAGGATAACACTGATATCAAACTTGTTGGTAAAACTCTCTCACTGTTACTTTGTCCCACTGTCGTGTCTTAGGAGACTTCAAGCTGGCTCATTTTTCAGTCATTCATATGACTATCAATTCATTTTGCAGGTACTGATTACTTATCAGTTGCTGCATACGTTGATCTGAAGTCTGCTCATCTTGTCTTCTTAAAGAGCAGGGTAAGACGTATATTCCCCCTTGTGTAATATTGGCTGATTCCTTACTTACATAAGTTGTTTGATTAGGTATAGTATCTCCAAAATATCCTTCAATAATGACTAAAGAACGATTCAACTTAAAGCAATCACCACCATTATGACCAAGCTTGTCATATTTCTCTCTTAGAAAATGAGTATAAGAAGATATGGTTTTAAGTTTTCACTCAAATGTTTCTCATACATAAGGAACTTGATATAAACTCTTTGCTGCTTTTATTTTCTGGTTATTTGTATAATGAGGAAACTGTTAACACTGCTACTTTGTGTGCTATCAGGAAATCATTCTTGTTGAGGGTTTGAAACTTGAAGATGTAGAAGCAGGATTATATGATGTCCATTGCCTACCATTAAGGTTACTAGGAGCTGAAGGATCACCCATAAGATGCATCCTCGTCAAGTGATATTTCATAGTAGTATGCAACACATGTATCTTCCATAAATAAACTTCATTCTCTCCTATAGTTTTGTTGTTCTATGTTCTGTTTTTAGCTTCTGGCTGTAAGCAAATGGTTATCCTTGCAAATATACTAATAAAACTTATGGTTCTATAGAATGATCTGCTTTAGGTAAATTGACAGCATTTTTCGTTTTTCTTTGGCGTGTCATCATTTGCAAAATGTATTATGACACTGGCATTACCTATTTCCCAGTTTGATATCTCACTGAAAATCAAGACATGTCTTCTTGATTCCAGTTATGCCATGCTGTTTAGAGTAGTGATTTTTTTTTTTTTTTCTTTTTTCTTTTTCCTCTCCTCTCTCTGCAGTTCCATTTATGTTAGGAGTAGTATCTCAAAATGTAAAATGAGTGTGTATAAGATATGGTAACTAAATTGGTTGACTCTGAACTTAATCACAAAAAGTAATATCAAAACACGCTTCTTGTTTTTGCACTTAACTATTGCATCACACACATACAAGGTGGTCTAGACAAACAGTTTAAGCACAAGAATGGCCAGCTAAGCATAGGCGTTTTTGGGACATTATTGTATACCAAACATCCCATAGTAACAACTTAAGCAACATTAACTTTTGTATATGATATCGGCTGTTCACCAATGTCTTCCTATTCTAAGTGCTTCTGCTAGGATGTATCCCGAATGCAACATCACTTCACCAAATGCCAATTCAACAATTCCATAGAGTTACAAACTATAAGGCCGATTTTGACTATTGCGCAAGCTATGATCACATGATGATACAATTTACTATATCACAACAAAGCTTTGAGCTTATCTTTTCTTTCATTAGTTGTCCAGTGCAAAATAAAAGCCATCTTATTGCGATTTTAGTTACTAGCTCATACAGATGTACTTAACAGCATATTCTAGCCTTAGTATTGTCCAGGAGCATATTTAACAACAGAAAGTATGGACTAAAAAAAAGAAAATAGATCAATGCTTATCTGCTGTACTGAGGGTTGAAAGAGAACAAAATATGCTTTATGTTAAAATTTTGTGTGCTCAGATAGAGTGGGAAACCTAAAATGTGACATACAAAGGTAAATTATATGTTTAACATCACTAAATAATAGATTGCAATAACACTCAAAATCATCACTCATGAACACCAAATATCATTTTAAGTGAATGAATGGTACATCGTTTCCTTCAGACTACCCTTCATGTACAAGTTTTTAGAGGAGGCATTTTACCTCCTTCAACCCTCCTCTTCTTTTATCCGGGCTTGGGACCGGCTGGGTACACACTTAACCCAGGCAGAGTTAAAACTTGTACATATACCATACTAATATATTAAACAAAGAAACGGTCGGGGCATATGCAGCAAAAACATCTTCCAAATAGCCATTAAACCACACACCATGCACGGATAACATTTTTCATTCTTCAACCATACTTCCATATTAACACCCAAACAAAACACCAGCAACTACTTGAGGACACTTCATTTATTACTAGTCATTTGCAGAAACAGCTGAACCAAAAAAGCATGCAAAATCTCTTACTCAAGGAAGTCCAAAACAAGCAGCAATATCCTTCATCAAATCCTACATGATTGTCACTAGCCATATCCGTATTCTCACATGGTACAGATCACTTGCAGAAAAGACCAACCATAATAGTACCACTACAGCAATCCATTTAGCAGTCATACTTGAGCAACGCCAAACAAGGGAAAATAATCATGCATCATGAGTGCATCTAGTGATATCTAGTTTCTTACAAAGCTTATTGTAATTGTAACAAGGGGAAGACAGAAAAAAGTAGGAAAGAGATCGTCATATAAATCAAATTAGAAACCAGCATATAACCATCATGAGCACTGTGTTTGAAAATCAGCAAATCTACACACAAACAGGGTCATATTGAAAAAATATACCAAGGGTATGTTTGGCGTCGAAGTTGAAATTTGTATTT
Source organism: Chrysanthemum makinoi (assembly GCA_910596185.1). NCBI lineage: Eukaryota > Viridiplantae > Streptophyta > Magnoliopsida > Asterales > Asteraceae > Chrysanthemum > Chrysanthemum makinoi. The sequence continues at coordinate 75,019,322 of OU343217.1, forward strand.
TTGTAAACTTGTTTGGCAAATGGGCTTAAGCTTAGGCTTATTATTGCAAAGTGTCTATGATCCACCATATAGATTTATGCCTAACCATATGGTGACAACAAGGTATTACTTGGCATCTAAGAAAGAAAAAGATAATGTTAAAATCATTTGACAGTAGAGAAAAAACCCAAGACCAGAAAGGTCAATATCACACAAAACAGGAAAACTAAAATGCGAAGACAAAAATTAGGGAAACCCACAAAGACCAGCAAATGGCTGTTAAGAGAAGCAGGTGTACGGCAAACAACAAACCTACAAATAGAACAGTCCTCTTAATTAAGAAAGCATAAATAATGACAGCCATTAAACAAACTAAGAATAAAAGATTATGGTTTGAGACTTTGAACCCTTGGCACCAGATAAAACACAAGTAACAAAAATGGGAACATCCAAAACAAGAGGTAGACTTCACACAAAAATTGGGCCAAGACATCCTCATCAGCCAACTCAGGTAGTCCATGGATTACAGATTAATTTTACTTTGAAGTATCGAGCAAAACACTAATGAATGATCCCCCACACAAACTCTCGACCTATCAATAAAAATTAAATGATAGGTGCTAGACAGCAAAAAAAACAGCTTAATCACGTTCAATTATGTCATATAACATGATCATGAAAACTACATGCAAACCATCATAAGAGGCCATCACCAGTGTTCAGCATACGACAAACCTACATATCACACTACTAAAAGATCTGCAACAGTCCAACCATCAATTGTCTTTCTGAGAGAACTCCATAGATAGTCTTAAAATTTTAGCAAGAGAGCGTTTTAAGTCAAGTGAAGAACCAGAATAGATAGTCTTACAACAGCATAGTACTTGTTCAATAATTTGGTCTGCACTGAGTATCATTAAGCAACTTAAATATGAAGTCCACCACATAACTTTCTCAACCTATTAACAGAAGGGGAAGGATAGAACGATCTCATGATGATGCCATACTAATAAACCACTGATGCTAAAACTGAAAATAACCACAAGAACTAACGAAAACAAGAAGAGTGATGGACAAGGCTGTATGATACCACGCAAACCTACAAAGAGAAGATGATAATGTAATGCAAGCTTACACAAGTGAAAACATGAGATCAAATAATGAACAAAATAAGGGTAAAGAAGAAACAATGGTGCTACTGGTCCACCAGCCAAAAGACGGTCCAATCATATATTCAGGAACCTCTAAGCCTGCGGCGAACATATATTACACATTTAATCCACACAAAAATAAAAGAGGAAATAAATGAACCCCAACAGTAACTAAAACACCTAACATTTTGGGAAAACCAAAGGGCCATGACAAGAGTTCAGCTAACATGCACGAAATTCCTACAGACAAACAGTTCTTAATTCAAGAGACACAAGGGCAAGTTAGCCAAAAACGAACTAAAAACCAAAAACAACTACATGACATGACATCAATTGTTTGTATACAGGACCTATTCATAGACTCGTAGCACATCTCTATACCAAAGTATATAGCGGCTCTGACGTCATGCTTCTACTTTTACACTATATACTTTTACACCATATATATGATCTTATAACAGAAATTCTTGAAAAAAAGGAAATAAGAACATAAGAAAGTTTAAAACAAATTGAGCTTATTCAATATTTTGGCCTGAAGTATCACGGAATAACTGAAATGAGACATCCACCACACAAAGAAACCTACAGACAGAACATATTCATCTTAATTTTAAGTGTGAAATGGAAGTTGGCCAATAACTGAACAAAGAACAAAAAGAAACAGAAAACATTTTAATGATGAACTGGCATAATACTAAACAAACTGCAAGAGTCCAACCATCTAGTATCATTCCACAACACCTGCATGCAGAACGATTTATACCAGATATCATGAGCAAGAGAGCAGGAGACATCAACTTAATCCAATGCAAAAATGGAGGAATACAAATAAAAATAGTATAAGTAGTCAAGTCAAGAAACCGGCATATTGATGATGACCACAGTATTTGGAAATCAACAGACCTATACTCAAACATGATTGTATTAGGAAATAATATAGATGCTCCCTACTAAAGGGAACAAAAAAAATAGAAAGAAGACATGGCGCAATAGAGCTTATTTAGTAATGTAGTCTGAAGTCTAGAGCAAAACTCGAATGACACTTCCAGCACATGAACTACCATGACCTAATAAAAAATAACGATATACAAAGATCTTACAAGGATGACGGCAAGAAAACCAATAACGCTAATATTGAACATGATCTAGTAATTTTTATTTAAAAATACAGCACATAGTGACCATAATGATTGGTAAATGCTTTTTCGACACACACAAACCTACAAAGAAGCAAAAAATTATGCCATGCAAGCTTTACATAAAAGAAAACACACATAATAACACAAAGCAGAAGTAACGGTGCTAATGGTTTGCCAGCCAACAAGTAACCCGATTATATCTAAACATGTGGCAACAAGAACATATAATTATGCATCTGATCCACACGAAAGGAAAGAATAAATAAACACATTCAACAATGACCAAAACACCCCAAGTTGTGAAAGGCTAAAATTTTGGGAGAAGCAGCAGATGTCATTTAGAGGCCAAGACAAGACCTCATAATTCAAGAAGCAAAGAGACGTTGGCCAATAAACACACACACAGAAATTATAAAGGAATTTATTTAAAAAATAAATAAATATTAGCAATATCATATCAAAATTAGTCAATAACCACAAAAAAGTTTAACATCCTTTGAAAATAAAAACCATAAGCCCATAATTATTTATCAATTAAAAAAAAAATCCGAGTTTGACTGAGTTTGAATTCAAGAAGCAAAGAGACGTTGGCCAATAAACACACACAAGAGAAATTATAAAGGAATTTATTTAAAAAATAAATAAATATTAGCAATATCCTATCAAAATTAGTCAATAACCACAAAAAAGTTTAACATCCTTTGAAAATAAAAACCATAAGTCCATAATTATTTATCAATTAAAAAAAAATCCGAGTTTGACTGAGTTTGACCACCATATTGACCGATTTTGACCGATTTTGGCCATTTTGACTGATTTTGACCATGACCGACTTTTTGACCGATATGCCATATTTCGTGGCGGTGGACCGCCGCCAACCGCCATAGCACCGCCATATCAGCCGCCATGGCCGATTTTTACAACACTGGAAAATATAAGAGCCAACAGATAGCCACAATGATGATTAGGCAAGCATGTTTGAAACTACTACACACAAAACATAATGTCATGCAGCTTACTCACAAGGGATGTCAACAGATCAGATAATGAGATGACCAATTATCAAGAAAACACCAGTTTATGATTTGCAGGCAAAAACCGAGCCAATCATATTCACTTGTGTAGGCCTGTGACGAATCCAATGTATCCTTATGCATCTAAGCCACACAACAGGCAGATGATCATAATAAAGTATATCTAACTGAAGAAAAAACAACAAAAAGAAAGGTAATGTCACAAGAGTGTTTAACCGAATAATAGCTAACACAGTCTCCCCATGACCAATTAAACTGCAAGACTCAGAAGAGAAATACAAGCAACAGAATCTGCACCAATGAACAAGAGAACATAATAAAGATATCTGATCATAATAGAGATGCAGAGAACTGCTAACGCTAGAAAGAAAATGATCATGAGTATTGAAGAAAAACCAGCAAATGGTCAAGTAAGACGCCAGCACCAGTGTTCAGCACCAACCAACCCTCCAGACAAAAGAGCATAGTGCTCTTAATTTTCAGAAGTGAAAGGGAACTTGGCCAGTAAATGAAGCAGAACAAAAAGAAACAAAGTAACAGTTTCAAAATTTGGCAGGATGCTAAACAAGCTGCAAGGATCCAGCCATCTAGCCTCTTGCCACAACACCTGTATGCACAATGTTTGATAGCAGATTGATAGCAGATATCATAAGCAAGAGAGCGTGACACAGTTAATCCAATGAAGAAATGAAGAAAAATGGTGGAAGTAGTCAAGTCAAGAAACCAGCATATTGTCATCATGACCAGTGTTTGGAATTCAACAAACCTATACACAAACATTGGTCGTATTAGAAACATAAAACAGATGTTCTCTAAGAGACTAAAAACATAGAAAGAATGTTTTTATGACGCAATAGAGCTTTAATAATGTGGTATGAAGTATCGAGCAAAACTTGAAGGACACTCCCAGCAGATGAGCTCCCATAACCTATTAGCAAAATAGCGACATACAGGAATCTCATGAGGATGACAGCGAGAAAACCAATAACGATAATACTGAGCATGATCATAGTAATTATGAAGAAAAAATAGCTCATAGTGACCATGATGACTGGTAATAGATGTTTCAACTCCACACAAACCTACACACATCAAAATAGTCACGCAAGCTTACACACATATCATTATGATGACAGACTGATAAAGAGTAATGCTAGAACCCAATACATCTAAAAGTGCTACTAAATACCAGTGGACGATGATGAAAAGGGATCAACGCCACCACACAGACCTACAAACAAGCACATAAAAGCACATAATCATGTCCTGCAAGCTTTACACAACAGAGAACAGAAACATAATAATGACGGGAAAAATAACGGTGCTAATTGTATGCCAGCCAAAAAGTGACCCAAATATATAAAAACCTGTGGCAGCAAGAAGCTTGCTTACATCTATAAGCAAGTGAGCTAAAAAGTAGGATCCTAATCACAACAAAAAACCTACAAAAAAGGCATGGTCATCTAGATTAATAGCCTATAACTGAAATTTCACGAGAAATTAAGAACATAAGAATAACAAAATAGAACTTATTCAATATGTTGGTCTAAGCTATCACGCGGCAACTCAAATTAGCCCTCAATCAAATGAACATCCTTGACCTATACCAAGAAACGAGCGAGATAAAGATTCTCATCACAATAGACTGGAAAAAAAATGATGCAGAAGTTAAATAGAAGCACGAGACATCTAGAAAAACCAGCAGACGGTGAACATGATTGGACAAGGATGTTTGACACCACACAATCCTACAAACATAGCATATTCATGTCATGCAAGATTACACACAAAGAAAAATTAACAGATAATGAGCTGACTAATGGCAATGAACAAAGAACAACGACTGTATTATAGGTCCGCCAGCAAAGAGGATTGAATCATAACAACATAAATAATAAATTTTACGCATATAACCCATATATACACACACAAACCTAAAAAAAATACATCTAAAAATACTAAAAGCACCCAAGAGGCCATGACGAAAACCGTAGACATCGCACGCAAAGGAATAGCGCATATGCAGCTGATGATCAATGTTGTGTCAAAACATTTCGCCACCTAAGTTTCAAGAGGTTTAATGAAATCGATAAAAGGTTGTAGCTAGCTAGTTAGTTAAAAAGAATTCAGCATATAACCATTTTCCACACCAGCACATTGAAATCGATGGATTCCAAGATATAAATAAGAAAACCTTGGTGATTAACTTGGTGACATCTCGATGCAAAACTAAACCTCAAAGAAAACACTGTCAGATCCAAGCACAACAAAAATTGAACAAACCTATAGTTCTACTGCAGTTTACCACTTAACAAACAACAAACAGATCAATTTATTAAGCATTCCTCCAAGGCAACATAAATATGCAATATCTAAAGTGAAATAATCAAACAAGATCAAATGTACCCATCCAAACGCTAGTTAAACCAGTGAACATCCTCTCTCAACAGCCATAAAAACCCTAGATATACACAAGAGATAATCTCATCACTCTCGATTTTGAGATGGAAAACAATTTGAATATAAAGTTGATATAAGAACAACCAACTATCAAGTCAATATCATATTCTTATCCTTCGCAGAGAAACCAATTGAACAGAGAAATGAAATTCCTAAAATGATGCTATCCGATCATAGTTGCCGACACCTACAAAACCATAACCAACAGTTCTGCCACAACACATATATAGCTTTGCAATTAAAACGATGAATCCGTCCTAACAAATAGCTTCAAAATCGATATCAAACCGTCACTACATAAACGAGTATAACCTGGTTCGGTCAAAACCTAATCCATATTCCGCATAGATGTGAATCAACAACCTAATAGATCTGCCATGACAAATAGTTTTGCAATCGAAAAATAATGATCTCACTAAAAGCCAGTAGATTCAAAGTAATAAAGAAGAACCTGGATTCCATTTTAAGAGAATAATTTCCAACCATTAACCTATTGAATTAACAAACGGCTTTCAGGTCGAGTTATTAAATCGATGGGTTATTTATCAACATATTTAAAAAAGTAAGATTTTATAGAGGGAGGGTGGCATATATAGAGGCTTTCAGTAGCCATCCAACTGCGTACTCAAGACCGGCAGAACCCTAGAAATACACAAAATAGAGATAACCTCGTGACTCTCGGTAGCGAAACAGAAATCAAATCAATCAAGTATATTGAGTAGGAAATAAGCAGAGCCAAATATCAAGTAAATCTTATCCTTTTGCATAAGAGATTCCTAGAATGATGTTTATTCGATCCTAATCTCTGGCACTACAAAACTCAAATTAAACCATCTTATATCAGAGACCTGGAATCCATTACGAATAATTCGTTCGATATCGAAATAAGATACGACGTTAACAACCTGAATATTCCATCAAACGTTAGAATAACCTGATCAACATTCGTCATGAAAACCTAATCCATATTCCATGCACCTACGAATCAACAACAACCAGATAGATCTACCACAACATATATAGTTTTCGCAACCGAATCCAAATATAATCATCGATAGGAGAATGAAACAGCTAGGATGATAATATCTAACAACAATCCTATATCCTATTAGAGGATAACAAAAACAAATTTCGTATTAGCAAATTGATTTGAAAAATAAGAAGTTATGTAAGAAGTAGAGAAATAACAGAAAACCTATGGTGATGGAAGGAGGCTAGATATAGGTATATATAGAGGTGTTAATGTCGGTTAAGTTGATGACGTGTGTTAGCGCGTAGTCACAAGTGGAAAAGGACAACTATTTGTTTTAAGGCGGTTTGAGAAGGTCGGTCCACCATGATTAGCTTGAACGCGTTAGACCAATTATCTTGCTACACGTGCTAATATATAAGATTCGTCCTTATCGTTTATGGAAGAATTATTTTCATGTCTAAAATCCTTTTTGAAAAATTTCAGCCATATACTTAGGGTATCTCGGCAAAAATAGATTGTGCTTAAATTGCCACATACGCCGATGTGCTTCAAGGCTAAGTATTGTTGCTTAAAAATATTATAAAAAGAAATTATTTTTTTTATGTGCTACATGTAAGTAATTTTTATTTCTTAGATTATGAAAGATTTTTTTTTATAATCTCTTATAAGTTATGTCTGCCAAACAAATATTATTTTTTAAATAACTTATTTTTTTTTTAAATAAGCATAATCTCTTCATATTTGCCCATCGTTAAACCTTAACTTTGTCTCGCGTTAAGGTGTGTTACCACACCGTCTTTGTGAGTTAAAGCTGCGTTAACGCAGCTGAGTTAATACCTTAACACAGTGTTAAATGTGCTTTTTTGTGAAAGTTATATGAGTTAAACTTAACACCCATACCGCTTCATGCGTTAAAGTTTAACTATATATATATATATATATATATATATATATATATATATATATATATATATATATATAGGTAAAGTTAAAATAAAAAGACAAATATCCTGTAAAAAGAATAAAATATTTATTTTTTAAAAAGTTCTCCAAAAAATTCGAAAAATTCCACAAGATCGGTATGTTGGTGCATAAAACTTTGTGAAAACATTTTTATAATTTTCAGTTTGATACGTTTTTAATGCACAAAAACGAATTTTGATGCGCAAAAAATTTTGATGCACAAAATTTTCAACTTGTTTTAGTTAGATGCGCAATGTTATTTTGATGAAAAAGTCAAAATAAGTTGGGTGCAAAACCATTTTTGATGTACAAAAACGATTTAATGCGCAAACGTATTTTTCATAATTTTTTTTCGAAAAATATCCACTTTTGAAAGAAAAAGTTTTTCACAACTTTTTCATGCATCATAATACCCGATCTTGTGAAATTGTTTTGGAATTTTTCGAGAACTTTTTAGAAAAAATATTTTTATCTTTTTACTCTGATATTTGTCTTTTTATTTGATCTTTATCCTATATATATATATATATATATATATATATCTATCTATACTACTTATAAAGACGCATATCTCCAACCAAAACCCAACCCTCCATCTTTAAGATTCACCATTCAACCTATTTCCTAAAATTAAATTTTACAAAACCAAAAATACAATCATAAAAATTACCAAACCAACCATCCTCCAATCCCAACAAAGACACATCCTCCTATCCTATTTATTTCCTCTTTATATTTTCTATTTAGAAAACCACACACATAAAATATCTCTATCTCACTCTAAAAAAAAAAACACTCTCTATCTTCCAAACAAAAAAACTCTCTCATCTCTCTAATCCCGCCACCACCAAACTGCCGCCACCACCGTACCGCCGCCTCCCTACTGCCGCCACCACCTCACAGCAGCAACCACCGACGCCGCCACCGCCCAACCACCCGTCATCACGTTCTTGGTATTTTTTTTATACATCCGATTTTTCTTTTGTAGATCTATTTTTTTTAACATGCGTATTTCTAGATTTAATTTTGTTTTTGAGATCCAATTTTTTTTTGATAGATCTATATTTTTTAAAGATCCGTATGTTTTAAGTTTTATTTTTAAAAAAAAATTTGTATTTTTATTTTTTATTTTTTTAAGATCCTTAAGTTTTTAAATTTTTTTTGAAAGATACGATTTTTTTTCTAGATCTAATGTTTTTATTTCTAGATCTATTGATTTTTTTTTCTAGATCTAATTTTGTTTTTAAGATGCAATTTTTTTTTTGATAGATCTATATTTTTTTAAAGATCCGTATTTTTGAAGTTATTTTTTTAAAAAAAATCGTATTTCTATTTTTTATTTTTTTAAGATTCCTAAGTTTTTAAATTTTTTTTGAAAGATACGATTTTTTTTCTAGATCTAATGTTTTTATTTGTAGATCTATTGATTTTTTTTCCTAGATCTATTTTTATTTCAAAGGTTTGTAATTTTTTTTGATAGACCTATTTTTTTAAAAGATCCGTATTTTTTTAAAGTTTCTTTTTAAAAATCCTTATTTTTTTTTTAATTTTTTAAAGATCTGTAAGTCTTCAATTTTTTTAAAGATCCGAATTGTTTTTTTTGGAGATGCAATGATTTTATTTGTAGATCTATTTTTTTTAAAGATTCATAAATTTTGTTGTATATTTATTTTTATTTTTAAAATTGTATTTTTTTATGGATCCACATTTTTTCTAAAGATCCGTAATTTTTCTTAATTTTTTTTAAAGACCCGATTTTTTTTTGTAGGTCTGATAATTTTATTTGTAGGTAGAAATGATTTTTTTAATAGATTCGTACTTTTTTTAGATCCGTATTTTTTTTGTAGGTATAACGTTCTTGGTTTTTTTTTCTTAGTTCCCCCGCCTCGCAAGAGAAAGTTACCGGAAAAAGTAGTTGTTGCCGGAAAGTGTTGTTGCCGCCTTAGTGTTGCCGGAATAGCTGCTACCGCCTTGGTGTTACCGGGAATACCTGCCACTTGTGTCACCGGAATATGTATACTTTATTCTTAAATTATTGTTAATATTTGTTATAGTATAGGTAGATTTTGTTGTAAAGTTTAGGTTACTTTTTGTTATATAAAGTTTAGGTTACATTATTTGTTATAAAGTTTATTTCTTTTATCCGGATCTACTCATCTATTTGTTTGTAAAGTGTATTTTTTTTATTTTTATTTTAGTTACTCATTATAAATTTAGTTAGTAAATTGTTGGTCAATCTCTTACGTGATTTTTTTTTTTTTTTTGTTAGCTAAAAAGTATGTTGCCTAAATTGTTAGTATATATATTTGTTATATGTATTTAAATTTGAGATATTATGAAAGTATTTTCGATTAAAATTTTGAAAATTTTTGAATAAAATTTGAGAAATTTTTAAATTTTGAACTTTAGTGATTGTTTTTTAAAATTTGAATATGTAAATGTTTGGTAATATTAGTTTTGAAATTTGTGAAAGTGAAAATTTTGAAACTCGAATTTCTTTTGGAAAGTGTGCATATTTTGGAATTCAAAATATAGTGCAAGTAAAAGATGGTTGGTTGGTTTTGTTTTTGATGGTTTTATAGTTTGGTGTTTGATGTAAATGCTTCGTAATATTAATTTTGAAATTTGTGAAAGTGAAATTTTTGAAACTCGAATTTTTTTTGGAAAGTGTACTTATTTTGGAATTCAAAATATAGTGCTAAGTAAAAGTTGGTTGTTTGATTAGTTTTGAAATTTTTGAAAGTGAAATTTTTTAAACTCGAATTTTTTTTGAAAAGTTTGCATATTTTGGAATTCAAAATATAGTGCAAGTAAAAGATGGTTGGTTGGTTTTGTTTGATGGTTTTATAGTTTGGTGTTTGATGTAAATATTTCGTAATATTAATTTTGAAATTTGTGAAAGTGAAATTTTTGAAACTCGAATTTTTTTTGGAAAGTGTACGAATTCAAAATATAAAGTTAAAGTTGGTTGTTTGATGGTTTTATAGTTTGGTGATTTTCGTTGGTTCTTGTGAAATAATTTTTTGTTGGTAGCTTTGATAAGTCAACTATGAAAGTTGAATCTTGGGAGGACAATTTACAATAAAAAGATTTTTTTGAAAAAAAAAGGTCAATGACTTGCAAATGAGAGGACAATTTGATGATATATGGGAGGACAATTTATAAAGTGTGCAAATATAAGGAGGAAGCCTATTGAGTATTGACATCTATTAACCTAAGTGATATTTGACATCTTTATTGACACATTGATATATACGGTATTGATACAATGATACTATCTCATTTAAAATTTGAATAAGTGTAATAGACGTAGCTGATAAAAGTGTTAAAGATGACATCATGACAAGATGAGTACTGATGAGTGTCTAAATACTCATCATTTTTGTACTATCTAGACTGCAAAAACATCTGAAAACACTCAGAAATGCATCAAAATGATGAAAACATCACAAATCAGTATTTTATGTGTTTTAAATGCAAAAATATCAAAATCAGATGAAAAATGATTCAAGTTTGCAAAATTGGCAGTTTTAGTCCCCCAAGTTTTAAAAGTTGTCAAAAATAGTCCCTGGGTGTTCAAAAATAGAAATTATTCAAACATCACCCTTGTATTATTAATAAATGACAAAATTGGTCCTTTATGATAAGATTAGAGAGAAATTGCAAGTTTGGTCCCTGGAGTTTGAAAATTGTCAAAAATGGTCCTTGGACATTTTAAAAATGGAAAATAATCAACAATGGTCCTTGTACTATTCAAGTATGGCAGGTTTGGTCCTTGTTTAAACTATGGAAGATTGGCAAGATTGGTCCTTCAACTTTGGCAGATTTATGCTTTGGTCCTTGTGTTTAACTAAACCAAACGGACACCCTTAATATTTAAACCCAAATCCAATCCAATATAAACCCTTGGCCCAATCCCTTCCCAAGCCCAAACCCTCTACCCGTTATTATACCCCGGTCAAAAAGTCAAACCCGCACCAAACCAGATGTACTGTACATCTCCTTCTCCCACCCTGCATACCCAAAACTACCCCTGTTTTCTCCACCTTATCCCCCCACCTCACCACCCACCTTTCACACTCTGCCCTCCACCTCCACATCCAACAAGAAGCATTAAATGATAACCTGTTAAATGACTTTTGGCGCCAAAGTAAAATCAAAGGCCAAGATGAATTTGACCATTCCAAAGGTGGGATTGTTGATGGAAAGACCAAGTGGGACCCACAGAGCCCTAGAAGTCATTATAAAGAAGTAAAGAAGCAGAGATGAAGGAGAGTAGTTAAAAAGTAGTGTAATTTAGTTTAGGATAAGTCGTTTTAGTTAATTTTCCATTTCCAGTGTATTTCTAAGTTTTTAAGTACTTTGTTTAAACATTTCAGTGTATTGTTAAACCTTTTCAATAATCAATTTCAAGTTTTCTTTTCATTACCAGTTTATGTAAAATTTCAAGATTAAGAAAATTTCATGTTAAGTTGAATGTTGTTATAATTTGTTGTTAAGTATTCAAAAGCTCATATAAGCTTTCTCTAAAGCTCTTATAAGCTATTAGATATCTTCAAATTCAGTTTAGAGCTTAAATTCAAAAATCACCAAAAATACAAAAAAATTTAGCTAAAAATAAAAAATCAATGAAGAAGGTACAAGATGACTGAAGCAGAGCTGATTTTGGATTGCTTATTGGTTTAGTGCTTCTTGGGAAGCTATAGGATATGTTCTCAGTCCTTGGTTCTTATCTTTCACTTGAAATCACTTGTAAGCTCTTTTGATCCAATTTGGCCTTTTACTGTTCAAAACAGTCATTAGCTCAAATCTTTGTGTTTGTATGTTTATCAGTCTTAGTTAGGTATAATTAAGCTTTAAAACCAATAACTTGTTCTTTTCAATTTGTAATTATCAAAATTCTCATTTTCACAGTTAAATTAGCATTATTGTAATTTCTCAGTTTTATGTTATTAGAGTTGTTGTTTAATGTTTATTTAGCTTTAATATATGATATTATAAAGTCTGGAATCAAGTTCATAGTTTAAATCTTTGATAAGCTTTGAAAAACTTCTAAACAGTCATATATAGAGGTGTTTGGTTCATTGTGTTTGAAAGTGCTCTAGTCATTGTACTTATTTGGAATCTGTTTAACTGGGTCTACTTAGCTCATCTCAGTCATAAAAACCATTGCTCATAAGCAAAAAGTCAAAATTAGCTTTTTGATCAAATCATGTGTTCACTGTTGGATTCTTATGATCCAAGATCTTGATTTTTTGTTTATAAGTTGAAAAGGATGCTCAAATCAGTCTTATATCACCTTAAAACAACATATTTAGTGATCAGGATCAAATCAAAGTTCATTTTAGTCAACTCCTTTGGTTTTTATCAAAAAGTCAAAATTTCATTGGGTCGTTTTTGAATAAAAATTAGAATTTTACTGTGAGTTTAATATTGAGATTTAGTTAACAAGCTTCTGGGATATAAAACTTTAGTTGCTCAAGAAAATTAGAAAAATATTAGTTTGCTTTTTATCAGCTTATATACTGCTTAATTCATAGCTTCTTTTGAGACCCTTGTTTGAAAACATGCCCTGTGCACAGATTTGGTAGCTCATTTCTCAAGCTCTCATAGAGCTTATTAGTTAGCTTCAAATTGTGTATTTTGGCTTTTTGAGTAGCTCACCTAGCTAACTCAAGGTACTAAGTTCTTATTTTCCATTTTTAGCTTATTCACCTAGCCTGCAATAGCTTTTCATTATTGTCCATTTTTACTTAGTGTACTAGATAAGTTAGTGTTCAACAGTTTTTCACAAGCTCCTCAAGAGCTTATTAGTATAAGCAAAACCTTGTAAAATAGCTTTTTAGAGAGTTTAACTGGTCTACTTGTTGGTCCAAGTTTTCACTTTCATTTCTGAGCTTATTCAAGTGCTTAAAAAGTAGCTAGAAGGTGCCTAGTGATTTAAAAGGGTGTATTGTGTAACAGTGGTGATTTGTGCTTATTTATAGCTTAATCAGTGCTTATTAGTAGTCCTTGTGCTTATTCAGTTGTAAAAATAGCTTATTTACAGTTGCTTAACTCATTTCCAGTATACTTGTGTTTATTTTTATAGCTTATAGCCATTTTTAGCTTAATACCTTGTGCTTAATTCTAAGTTTAGCCTAACTGTGATAAAATCTTCGTCTGAATCAGTGCTTATTGGTAGTTTTTGTAAAAAGTCATAGTTAGAAAAAGTGCTTATTTTCTTATGTTAAATAAGTTTGTAAAAAGAAAATCGAAAAAAAAAATGTTTAGCAAAAAGGGGGTAGGCAGGCTCGAACCTGAGACCTCCCCCTTAGGAGCGTGTTAGAAGGGTACCTGGATACCAATTGCCCTTGGGACTTGTCTCGTTCATATCTTGCAAAATCAAATACATAAGTACTCTTTGGTCAGTTAAGCTTATACGAGTTATTTAGCTTATTTAGAGCTTATTTAGACTAGCTTTTTCAGTTTTTGTATTTTTTATAAAATTGTATTAGTATTAAGTATTTTATAAAAAAGTTTCAGATTTTTCTAAATAGTTTTAGTATTTTTAAACATTTAATTAGTGTAAAATCTTAATTAATTCATAATAAAAAATATAAAAGTCAAAAAAATATAAATCTTTTTTCTAAAATTTTCTTTTATCATATAGTACGTAAAAAAAATTGTTTTTACACTTGTAGGACTTTTATTTCATAAATTTTACGTTTTTGCTTGCACTCGCTGTAATTTTAGAAATAACGTTCGTTTTCATTTTAAGTTACGTTTTTAGATAATTTAAGTTTACGTTTTAGTTAAAATAGTTTAATTAAGTTATTTTATTTTATAAAATCACAAAAACATCATTGTAAAAATAGTGATAGCGTTTATTTAATATATTTTAACTTTTTTATTTCTTTTAATTTGCATTTAAGTCGCTGTAATTTATAAATCTTTTTCAGTAGTGTAATTATCCATCAAAACCTTTACTGATCACTATCCTTAGTGATCACTCTATCATCTGAGTTTGTGTTTACACACCAATTCATCCTCCGTGGGACTTAACGACCCGGGAATCCACTGTATTCTCCTGATCTAAATTGCATTTGGTTTCTGAGCTGTTTTGAGTTTATCACGGTTTGCCATTCACAAGTGGCAGGCTTGAGTGATTAAACTTGACGGTCGAACCGATCAAATTTGGCCACTTGGGAGGTCATAAGCGTGTTTTAAGCATTTCCAGATCCATTCTTGCACATATACCACCTTTTTGTAAACAATTTTAAAAAAAAATCAAAAAGTTCATTAACACCTTTCCTAAAGTGTTAACAATACCCAAAATATTTTCATTCTTTGTTTTTATAATATGTTTTTCAAAAAATCCAAAAATATCCATCTTACCTTCTCACATCTTTGATTCTTCATCCCAACCCCTCTCAGAACCTTTGATTCTTTCTTATGTCTTATCCTCACCCTCGTTGTCAATGGTGTGGTGGTCCTTATAATGGTGGCAACCCAGCTTGTAGCATGGTGGAATCGAAACCGGGTCCATGTCTATAACCAAGATCCCTATTCCTACCATAACACAACGATGATTCCATCACTACCACACACTGTGAGACTCGGCAGTTTATCATTGTAATACTTGGTGGTTCACACTCAGTTTGATTGTCAATCGGAAACACGCTTGTCTATGAGCAGTTCCCGATAACAATTATGACTCCAGCACATACGACTCACGCCCACACCTTTTTGTTGTGAGTATTGTGGAGGTCCTCACTCTAGCTCGGATTGTCAAACAGGGAATCCATTTCCTTTTAACAATTACGACTCTTCGTCAGACAAGACCAACCTCCACAAGTATTCAAATGATTCAAGCAACTCCTCATGAAACTAACGACAGACCTTCTACCAAGAGTCTTGAGTTATTAAAAGAACTTAAGGAGGAGTCGGCTATGTCACATGAGAAATCCATGAAAGAATTGTTAGCGGAGAACGGTGGCCGCTAAATTAGATTCCCAGATTGCCATTGAAAACACCTGTTAGGAATCAATTAGACTACAAAAAGCATTCAAATCTAGCTCTCAATTCCATTTCATTCCCGATGACGATGATGATGAAGATACCCTTGATATTCTACAATTTTATTCATCAAGTTCATCAGTTGAGATTCCATCCGTGGAAATGCAGGGAGAAAAGAATATGACCGAATCACTCAGAGAAATAATGAAAATTGTAGAATCCATAACCGCTAGTCCTTCTCAACTCCCTCACTGCTGTTATCACACCGAGGTTCACATTCACTCTCTCGAACATGGGGATGAGTATCTTGACACTGTTCTCGAAAAGGAATCGGACTAATTCATAAGTCTAGTGTTGAGGACTTTGTCCCAATCCCGAGAGAGTCACAGGGAATTATCGATCATGTGTGTGATATCCCTCTCCTCCTTGTCTTCCAAAGTAATCATATGAGATGTTCTCATTCTGATGAGACTATTCTTTATCTTGTGGAGACATAAGTTATGTGGGAATTACCTTCTCGAGCACTGTCAGCTTAGGAGAAGAGATTGATGAAGAAATAATCCAAGACGAAGCTCTTTGTCTTACATTATTGAATGTTAATCTTCTCATTTCTAGAATCGAGGCTTTTAATGAAAAGCCTACTTCATATCCTATCCCCTTTGAGGATAGTGAACTTTTGTTCAATGATTCTATTCCTGAATTGCAAACTTTCCATTTTGATCATATGGGAGAGAAGATTAGTGGTATTACAACTTCTCATTCTCATAATTCTCTCCCTGATTATGAATCATTCACTTTTGATGCCCATGAACTCTCAAATCAATCCTGAATATGAATCATTCTCCTTGAGGAGTTCTCCCGTGAACTCACTCATATCATATTTCTACCGGAGTATGATACTTCTACTTTGATCTGACACATCCGGGATATGTCTAGACCAATTGAGCTTAAAGATGAAACCATGTTATCATGAATTCCCCTTACGATGATGATGAGTTAGTCAAGATTATTATC
Organism: Chrysanthemum makinoi; assembly: GCA_910596185.1. Lineage (NCBI taxonomy): Eukaryota > Viridiplantae > Streptophyta > Magnoliopsida > Asterales > Asteraceae > Chrysanthemum > Chrysanthemum makinoi. The sequence goes on from OU343217.1 coordinate 75,036,033, forward strand.
ATGACTTTTTCTCTTCTTCACCTATCCCGCTTCCCCATTCTTCACTCCTTCTGAATGAAGACATTATCTTTGATCCCGGCATTTTCATTTATCATTTGTAAGCCGGTTCTATGTATATCTCATCGGTGTGGAACTTTCACGTATTTCAATGTTTATACAAACATCTTGAATGAAAGTCCGATGGAGATTGTTTCTTCCACTTACTTCCCCATGAACAAATTAATTCAGGGTCTAGTCAAGCTAGCGACTGATAATCAAAAACAAGAGTTAAACATGGGTTTTCACCGTGTGTACCACCCTAGTGTGGGGGAGATGCCCCACATGTTGTATATAGATCTAAAAATGAATGAAAATTGTAAATATTAAAAAAAAAAGAATAATTGTTGTGTTTCTACACTTGGCTAGTAATGTTATCTTTTTATGTTGAAGGATTCGGCATAATAGCCGGGACTTTGAATATTGAGGACAATATTCATTTCTAAGTTGGGGAAATTCTGGCTTAATTTGATCATAAATGTACCCTTTTAGTCCCTTTTTCCCCAAAATGGCCAAATTTTAAATTTTTTTATTTAGTGGAAGTACTATGTACTAAACACAACAAATGGTTATCAGTCCACCATGTCTAACCCACAAAAGGATTGGCTAATCCAAGAGCAAACGGCTCTTGGTAAAGATTTCTCAAATCCGTTTATATGGCTTGCAATTTGCCCAAAAAATTGTAATGGTATTCACTCACCATATCCTAAAAATGTAAGAGTTGGCTACAAATTCCCGCAAGTTTATGACTTGTGGTAAAGGCGATTGAAATCCATAATTGGTAATCGGCTCACCAAAGATAATATTGATAATTTATCTAAGAGTTGGCTAGTCCAGAGCAAACGGCTTCTGGTAAAGACAAATCAAAACCGCTGAAAGTGGTGATTTGCTCAAATCATTTGGTTATCGCTGTACCAAGGTTCACTTGAACTGAAACAATTACACCCAGTAATGGCTTTTGGTAAAGAGATGAAATCCATTAACTTTTCATAAATCATTGCTAGGGACTAGCAATATCTTAGTGTGGGGGGATTGATGAGTTCTCAAATACTCATCATTTTTGTATTATCTAGATGCAAAACATCCAAAACACCTTCGAAATGCATCAAATGATGAAAATATCACAAATCAGTGTTTTATGTGTTTTAAATGCAAAAATATCAAAATCAGATGAAAATTGATTCAAGTTTGCAAAATTGGCAGTTTAGTCCCCAAGTTTTAAAGTTGTCAAAATAGTCCCTGGTGTTCAAAAATAGAAATTATTCAAACATCACCCTTGTATTATTAATAAATGACAAAATTGGTCCTTTATGATAAGTTTAGAGAAAAATTACAAGTTTGGTCCCTGGAGTTTGAAAATTGTCAAAAATGGTCCTTGGACATTTTAAAAATGGAAAATAATCAACAATGGTCCTTGTACTATTCAAGTATGGCAGGTTTGGTCCTTGTTTAAACTATGGAAGATTGGCAAGATTGGTCCTTCAACTTTGGTGATTTACGTTTTGGCCCTTGTGTGTTTAACTAAACCAAACGGACACCCTTAATATTTAAACCCAAATCCAATCCAATATAAACCCTTGGCCCAATCCCTTCCCAAGCCCAAACCCTCTACCCGTTATTATACCCCGGTACTAAAAGTCAAACTCACTTCAACCAGATGTATAGACATCTCCTTCTCCCACCCCCTGCATACCCAAAACTACTCCTGGTTTTCTCCACCTTATCCCCCACCTCACCACCAAACCTTTCACACTCGGCCCCTCACATCCACATCCAACAAGAAGCATTAAATGCCGATAACCTCGTTAAATGACTTTTGGCGCCAAAAGTAAAATCAAAGGCCAAGATGAATTTGACCATTCCAAAGGTGCCTGATTGTTGATGGGAAAGACCAAGTGGGACCCACAGAGCCCTAGAAGTCATTATAAAGAAGGAAAGAAGCAGAGATGAAGGAGAGTAGTTAAAAATTAGTGTAATTTAGTTTAGGATAAGTCGTTTTAGTTAATTTTCCATTTCCAGTGTATTTCTAAGTTTTTAAGTACTTTGTTTAAACATTTCATTGTATTGTTAAACCTTTTCAATAATCAATTTCAAGTTTTCTTTTCATTACCAGTTTATGTAAAATTTCAAGATTAAGAAAATTTCATGTTAAGTTGAATGTTGTTATAATTTGTTGTTAAGTATTCAAAAGCTCATATAAGCTTTCTCTAAAGCTCTTATAAGCTATTAGATATCTTCAAATTCAGTTTAGAGCTTAAATTCAAAAATCACCAAAAATACAAAAAAATTTAGCTAAAAATAAAAAATCAATGAAGAAGGTACAAGATGACTGAAGCAGAGCTGATTTTGGATTGCTTATTGGTTTAGTGCTTCTTGGGAAGCTATAGGATATGTTCTCAAACTTGGTTCTTATCTTTCACTTGAAATCACTTGTAAGCTCTTTTGATCCAATTTGGCCTTTTACTGTTCAAAACAGTCATTAGCTCAAATCTTTGTGTTTGTATGTTTATCAGTCTTAGTTAGGTATAATTAAGCTTTAAAACCAATAACTTGTTCTTTTCAATTTGTAATTATCAAAATTCTCATTTTCACAGTTAAATTAGCATTATTGTAATTTCAGCTTTTATGTTATTAGAGTTGTTGTTTAATGTTTATTTAGCTTTAATATATGATATTATAAAGTCTGGAATCAAGTTCATAGTTTAAATCTTTGATAAGCTTTGAAAAACTTCTAAAACGTACATATATGAGGTGTTTGGTTCATTGTGTTTGAAAGTGCTCTAGTCATTGTACTTATTTGGAATCTGTTTAACTGGGTCTACTTAGCTCATCTCGGTCATAAAACCATTGCTCATAAGCAAAAAGTCAAAATTAGCTTTTTGATCAAATCATGTGTTCACTGTTGGATTCTTATGATCCAAGATCTTGATTTTTTGTTTATAAGTTGAAAAGGATGCTCAAATCAGTCTTATATCACCTTAAAACAACATATTTAGTGATCGTGATCAAATCAAAGTTCATTTTAGTCAACTCCTTTGGTTTTTATCAAAAAGTCAAAATTTCATGGGTCATCGTTTTTGAATAAAATTAGAATTTTACTGTGAGTTTAATATTGAGATTTAGTTAACAAGCTTCTGGGATATAAAACTTTAGTTGCTCAAGAAAATTAGAAAAATATTAGTTTGCTTTTTATCAGCTTATAATGCTTAATTCATATTCTTTTGAGACCCTTGTTTGAAAACATGCCCACTGCAACTGATTTGGTAGCTCATTTCTCAAGCTCTCATAGAGCTATTAGTTAGCTTCAAATTGTGTGGCACAGAAGCTCACCTAGCTAACTCAAGGTACTAAGTTCTTATTTTCCATTTTTAGCTTATTCACCTAGCCTACAATAGCTTTTCATTATTTGTCCATTTTACTTAGTGTACTAGATAAGTTAGTGTTCACAAGCTTTTCACAAGCTCCTCAAGAGCTTATTAGTATAAGCAAAACCTTGTAAAATAGCTTTTTAGAGAGTTTAACTGGTCTACTTGTTGGTCCAAGTTTTCACTTTCATTTCTGAGCTTATTCAAGTGCTTAAAAAGTAGCTAGAAGGTGCCTAGTGATTTAAAAGGGTGTATTGTGTAACAGTGGTGATTTGTGCTTATTTATAGCTTAATCAGTGCTTATTAGTAGTCCTTGTGCTTATTCAGTTGTAAAAATAGCTTATTTACAGCTTGCTTAACTCATTTCAGTAAAGATACTTGTGTTTATTTTTATAGCTTATAGCCATTTTTAGCTTAATACCTTGTGCTTAATTCTAAGTTTAGCCTAACTGTGATAAAATCTCGTCACCAATCAGTGCTTATTGGTAGTTTTTGTAAAAAGTCATAGTTAGAAAAAGTGCTTATTTTCTTGTGTTAAATAAGTTTGTAAAAGAAAATCAAAAAAAATGTTTAGCAAAAGGGGGTAGTGGTAAAATTCGAACACTGAGACCTCCTCCCCCTTAGAGAGCGTTGTTAGAAGGGTACACACTGATACCAATTGCCCTTGGGACTTGTCTCGTTCATATCTTGCAAAATCAAATACATAAGTACTCTTTTGGTCGGGTTAAGCTTATACGAAGTTATTTAGCTTATTTAGAGCTTATTTAGACTAGCTTTTTCGCTTTTTGTATTTTTTATAAAATTGTATTAGTATTAAGTATTTTATAAAAAAGTTTCAGATTTTTCTAAATAGTTTTAGTATTTTTAAACATTTAATTAGTGTAAAATCTTAATTAATTCATAATAAAAAATATAAAAGTCAAACGTACTAATAATTAATTTGAAAATAAACATAATATAACGTTCTTTATGTCTATGTAACAAACGTACTAATAATTAATTTACATGTTTGGTGGATTTGGAATTTAGAAGCGACTTAAAGTTTCTAACGCAATTGTTATAGGCGGGTAAAAATAAACGTAATGTAACATTCTTCATTGTCGAAAAGCGTTCATCGCCGTCACTAAATCATGAGCATTGAACCGTACTTTTTACATATTAAGCAAGAATCACTCATAATTTGTCGTCGACTCACTAATACACACACGACACACGTCAATCCGTCAACTATAAATCACATACATAATGCAACCATATCATCAAAAGACATTTTTCAAAAGATTACCTAACAACGATTGTTTTTGAAAAGTAATATTCGCTCTCACAATTTGGAGAAACCGCAGAACACCGATGCCTAAGCGGTATGAAGATTGCTACCAAAACACACGCACAAACACTTTCATCTTTTCCACCACCACACAAACACCGCCACGGTTTGTCGAAAGGAAATTATTCGCTACTGAAATTTCTTTAAAAGCTAGACAACTCTACCGTAAGGCGCGGATACTCGACAATTTAAATACAATGCTCAAATATATTATTTATAGTTTTAATTGACTACTGCAACTTAAAATGGCGCTATCAGAAAAACAATGCAACCATGTCACTAGAAAAACATTGTTACTTTAAACAATATTACCGGAAAATGAATCCCTTAGCTACAAAAAAATCTGTTACAAAAAAACATGTCGAAAAAATTAGTCGAAAATTGATCGAAACTAGAAACAAATTTCCGCTAGCGCGGTACAATAGAAAACACACACAAATGTCAAAGTGAACCTCACTTGAGGATACAATAGAAAACACACACAAATATCAACGCAACCGGATTTTGTTAATAACTAAACGCTACCACGTGATCACGAAAAAACATTTTCCGAGCAAGATTATGTAACCCTACAAATACCGTTTGTCAAAGTAAAATTAATCGCATCTTAAAACTATTGTCGAAAACTAGACATTGTCACGCTAGAAACCGATGCCGCTAGGCACGGTATCGCCTAATATATATATATATATATATATATATATATATATATATATATATATATATATATATTTTGTTGAGTTATGCTAAAAGTGAGGCTCAAAATGTTAAGTTATGATAAGGAGTGTTTTTTTGTGAGTTAAGATGAAAAGGTTAAAGCTGATGTGACGCTGACGCGTCAGTGTATTAAACCTTAACCCAAGGTCATCATACCTTACACTCTTACATCTGCAATGACTTCAAAAGAGAGCTAAATCATCACTAGATATTTGTGTGACACATGAGCATTACATCATAATTTTTCAAAACACATCAATGACTAAAACACTTTTTATTTATAATGGGAATTGATACACTATATCTTTGATTTAGGCATGCATCACAATTTGTGCATTACGGCTTTACCGACATAATACCGTGAATACAAATTGCTGCATGCATCAAAAGATGTGGTGTGAGTATCACCCCCTATTCATAATACATCAATACCATCATCTGTAGGTTTCACAAAATATCACCAAATATACTCACTCACTTGCAATACAAAAATAAAATAAAATAAATAAATAAATCCAAATGGCGTGAACTATTGCATTGACTCAAAACCTTTAGCATATATTTAGCACGATGCTCCGGTATGTGTGAAATAGCACCGTACCGTATGCTCTAAAGTTATCTATAATAATGCATGGAGTTTTTTTTATCAACTTATTGTTTTTAAAAACTTATTTATTACTGTATGACTTGTTCAAACATATTGACTATTGCATGGTTCTTTTTTTTTGCCTTTTCTTTTAACTTCTAAATTCTATCCATTTATTTTGAATTAATCTGGATTTAGTCGAGCGATGGAAGGCTAGTGTAGAAAAACCAATGTTCGTTCTCTTTTAACTCATTTTTTGCGCATTGGTTGGCGAAAACTAGCTAGTTGGTCATATTATTTTAATTAACTTCGTCATCGAATTATCGTACCAAATATCATATTGGTCCACATTTTGCGTTTCAGTTTCATTTCCAAAAACAATTCATGCCAAATAATGAATATCCAAAATTGTTTGTAGAATACTAGCATAACTTCGTCATCGAATTATCGTGCCAAATATCATATTTGTCCACATTTTACGTTTCAGTTTCATTTCCAATTACGTTTTCATCCTCATCAACAAATCCATCATTCATTTAATTGTTCACAACATTAATTCACGTTAGTATGTCAAAGTCAACATTATGAATCACATCTGAAACAGTATTCACATGACTCATCTTATTCGTTTTTTGTTATATAGCAAACCTATTAAACAACTATAAATGAACAACCAATTTCGCAGATAATGTTAAAATGATTATAAAATGCCAATAATATATCTTATAAATAAGCACAAAAGACGCTAATCATATAAATAAGCAAAATAGATAAAAACATCGATAGCATACGAGGCTAGCTAAAATTATAAGCTTCTTAACTTTAATTTAAACTAAAATGTAAAAGCAACTTGAAACAGTCCAAACACTAATTAGTCATACAAATTAATTTTATAGAGGTCAAGAGCATTATACAAACACTAGGGCCCTACTAGCCATCGGCTGATGTTTGTCGTCTCGCGATTCTTGGGTTTATGGACCGAAGGAAAATAACTCTAATCCTTCTTCAGGGAAACATGAGAGTGAAATTGAATGGTAGTTTAAGTCGCTCTGAAAGGATATCTGCTTACGCTGAGGTGCCAGTGAATGGGATTTTGGGAATGGGAAAAAATTAACTAAGCATTGAATAAACATCTAAAATCAATACACACATGTAATATGAAATTTGAACCTTTAGTAGTAAAGATTTTTTAAGGATGATAATTCACATACATGTAGCGAGAGTAGCTACCGTAAGTTCTTTTTTCTTTTTTATAGATTTTTATTTTTGTTAAATGAAATAATAATAATATAAGTTGTATTATTAAATACGGAGTATGGTAAAGTGACACAATACATCAGTTAATATTTTTTTACTAAGCCACACAATGGTAAATACGTTTTTGAAAAACAATTGTCAAAAACTCTATAATAATGCATGTATATGTATATCTCAAATTTAAAATACTTCAAATTTGATTAATATTAATTGCTTATAGTAATCCTTACAAAACAAGTTTAAAAGGAAAGTTTTACTTATTGTAAATAATTTGATTTAAATGTCAAGTTTTTACAATACCCTTAATTAAAAATGATAACAACATCTATCACTAAATTAATAGTTTAAACATTGTTTGATCCTCTGCCGTTTTTTCTTTTTCATTTATAACCTATAGACTTTTTTCCTCGAAATTACTACAAATTAAACTCATAAGAGTTGCATAAAGGGTCACATCAAAATATAAATTCGCTAGTATAATTATTTGTCGTTATACACCGTCGCTTTGCATGGATATTCATCTACTCTTATAAAATATATAATATATAATATTTGTTTAGAAAGATATCCCAATATAATTGAAATTAAAGACATTTACACATATAATCTGATGATAGAAGTATAACACCCCCAAAATATCGCAGAGGAGAGGTAATCGGGGGTGTTACGTTCATCGCACACAGCACAAGATAATAAAGAAAATACTCCATAAAAACGTTTATAAAACGCGTATAAAAACGTGTGTAATAATGTGTGTAAAAACGTATATAAAAGCGTGTATAAAAACGTGTGTAAAAACGTGTATAAAAAAATATATAAAAAGACATGTATAGAAACGTGTATGAAAATGTATATAAAAAAGTGTGTAAAAACGTATATAAAAACATGTATAAAAACATGTATAAAACCGTGTATAAAAATGTATATAAAAACATGTATAAAAATGTGTATAAAAACTTAAATAAAGACGTTTATAAAGACGTATATACAAACATGTATAAAACCATTTATAAAAATATGTATAAAAATTTGCGTATAAAAACGTGTATAAAATCGTATATAAATCGAAAATGAAGACGTATATAAAAGGACTAACGTTGCAAACAATCGTTGGTATGAAGGATTAATGTTGCAAACGATCATTGGTATAAAGGACTAACGTGGCAAACGTTGCAAATGATCATTGGTATAAAGGACTAACGTTGTAAACGACTGTTAGTATAAAGGACTAATGTTACCACTTGACGACTAGACTTAACTAACAAAATTAACGTTGTTATCAAAATGGACTGAAAGTGGAACGAAAATATCACTTTTGAACTGAATCCGAAACTTTTTAAAAAATTGGACCAAAAATGAAATACCCAGAGAAACCACAAGAACCAAAAATGTAGTTAACTCTAATGAAAGATAGGTTATTATTTTTCTGACATAAAATCAACAAAAACATATATAACAATTTAAGGGCGGAGGTGTGGTGAGGGGTTTTCCCTAGTCATATCAGCTTTTTCTCTCTCAAATTTTTTTGTTCAACTTTTCTTCAATCATTGCAACACATTCTCTCTTTTTCATTAAATATTTTTCTATTTTTTATCATTAAAAATACTTAAAAAAACACAAATACTCACTCACAACACAATAAAAATATTGTTTATCTCTCTTCCAAAGCTTGACTCTCTATTCTTTTTCACTCGGGGCTCAAGTCCCACTCAGGCTATTTTTTATGCCTCTCTCCTCTTTTCCTGTGAAGCATGTTGTGGATTTTATGTAGGGACATGATTGTTCGTTTGCTTTTCCGCTCATACACCCATCACACTAATACTTACAAATTTTTGGATAGACAACTTGAATCTTACATGGTAAGGCGTGAACTTCATCAAATATAGTAGTATTCCCATGTATGCTCATGCTGGAAACACTAAAAGAGTGTTTAGTTAAGCTTATCACAGCTTATGCTTATGTTATATAAGCATTTTATGGCTTATATATCATAAGCTTATATCTCATAAGCTCATAAGCTTATGTTTTCTAGATTAGCTTATATTTAACAAGTTAAGAAATTCAAGTATTTGGTTTAGCTTAGGTTGGCCAATGACCAAAAAAAGATATGATGTGAAAAATATAAATGTTACTGTATATTAGGTATAATTGAAGGTAAAAATGTAATTTGATATGGAGTATGTTATATAAGCTCAACCATATTTAAAAAAGCTATACTTTTGAGGCTTATCAAAAACCTTTTACATAAGCTCATAAGCCCACTTATATAAGCTTAGCTAAACACTTGTTTAGACTTATTTAACACATATAAATTATAAGCTTATAAACCCATCATATAAGCTTAAACAAACACTAAATTCAAATAAACAAACATAGGTTACACAAATGCGACCACCAATATATTAGTACAAATGCATATTATATACTTTAGCTATCGTCTAAAGCACTAAATTGAAAAGCAAAGGCTTTAACGTTAATTATTTTCTCAAAAAAATATAAGTAAACTCACTGTCAATGTTAGAAACATGGTTGTTAAGATCCCGATTCTAATCCTAACACTATTTTACGATACTACGAAGCAAAAATGATCTAATTGTTATGTAGGATCTTTGCGAGAAAGGATTTTAATAAGATCCCGATCTTAATTATAGAATCTTATAATCTCGTTCGGTCCTTATTTTTCTCGAAGCACGAGTTAAAAACTATAAAATTATGTATTAAGTTTTGTAGAATATAAAAAACAAGAGGCTAATGTTATTAAATACTCCATAATAATAATTTTGACCTACATTTTCATGATATATGATATAAATATGGATTTGCGTAATTTTACAACGCTTATTGGCAAACCATGGAAAGAAGCCCTACTATGGGTGTTTGGCCGTTGTCAAGGGGTGTTCGGATGGCTCCTGATGTGGGGTAGTTTTTGAGTTTGGATGCCATCAAATGAACCTTACTTGCTAAGAAAGAAGATTATATACACATGCAACTTAGTAATTTTTGACACGGGTTTTTTTATAACCGTATCAAAAGGGCGTTCCAAAAGATGCTTTTATCTATATCTATATCTATACTACTTATAATAGAGGAATGAATCTCTTTCCTCATAGTCTTAAAATTAAGACTTACAAAATACAAAACCAATTGTACAATACATAATGCACTATTAATGATCTTTCTCATCAATCTTAATTTTAAGACTTACAAGTTTTAAAGCTTAATGTACAAAATACAAAGCACTATTAATGTGGTCAAGATATTTAATGTAGTTAATTAATTAACTGGTCAATAAATACAATTAATGCAGTTATTAAAACACCCCTTACACAAGAAATACAAATTATCAAACATATTGTACAACCAACTTAAACATAATTTTTGCATTAAAATGTCACTAATACAAATAATAAAGAACATTATACAAATATTCAAATAAGCCCGAATCCTTGATTAAGTCCAAATGGGCCCGAGCTTGAACCGGTAACGATCCAAATGGCACGGCAACGTCGAGCTCGAATGGGCACAAGCTAAACAAAATTCTTGAAATCCGTGAATTTATTATCAAAGAACATAATAAACTAAAATACATGATTCACCAGAAAATTTGATTTGATTATCAACGCACGGGAACCCTGCATTAAATGTCACTAATACAAATAAATAAAGCACATTATACAGATATTCAAGCCCGAACGGTCGACAAGGGGCTTAAGCCGAACTAAGGCCAACGGGCTCGACCGTCGAGGCACGAGCACGTAGCCAGCCAACAGGTACGGGCCAACGGCGGGCACGGGCTAAATAAAATTCTTGATATCCTTGAATTTATTGTCAAAAATAAGATAATAAACTAAAATATATAATTCACCGGAAAATTTTATTTCAGGGTACCCGCCGCCGCAACGCGCGGGTACCCTGCTAGTACTATATAAAGTGTTTACAACTTTCTAAATAAAAAAGTCTTAAATTTTTTAAGACCAAAAACATTTCTTTAAATAGAAAATTAATAAGTCATTAGTCAATGTTATTAACATATAGCTTCCATGACAATTTTTATAAATAAAAAGTAACATCTATCCATACATTTTGTAACAGGCTTCAAATATTTATATAATCCATTAATACAGTCAAATATTTATACGGTCTATTAAGTGTTGACTTGTAATAACTCAAACCTCAATGGTATATAAGCCAACCTAAAAACACAAACATCAATACAAAACACACTCTCTCTTCTTTTTCCGAGCAGCGATAAAAAAACACACACAAAATTAGATAAATTTACTCTCATCTTGGTGTTCGGTTACCTACAGTAGAAATAAATAAGATTTGCTTATCGGATTATAGCAATAGAATAACAACTTTTATTTGGATATGAAATAGTTTGCAATTGTTATTGCTTATAATTATTTTAATCAAAAGTTGTCATTCATTCGTAAAGTCACTGTTAGAAAAAACGTATTAATAAAAGACATTTGCTCATCATAAAATTATGCACCAGGTACCCGCCGCAGCATTGCGCGGGTACCCTTCTAGTCACTATAAATGCGTGAATTTTCGAGTTCAATTCTTGCTAGATACATAAAAGGCCAAAGTGATCACGTCAACCTTGTAAAAAAGAACGCTTTACATGATTTGAATTTATGTGACGATGAATTCAAACCCGTTAGTTAATCGATCAAAAATTAAAAAACCATTATAACCCAAAATAACTTTCCAAGTGATCCATATGTATCTATGTTATAGTTTAAGACTACTTTAAGGGTTTATTTGTAGTGGACAAACTAGATCACCAACAAGGGACAAGATATTTCCACCCTCCCTAGTTTTTATATTCCTCGCCCCCTACTTTTCTGCATTTATTTTATTTTTATGTTTATAATTTTGTTTATATCAAAAAACTATAAACCTGAAAATACGGAACATGAAATTTAAAGTTTAATAAGTCAAACGCTTAAAACTGTCATAAATATGAAACAGAAACTGACAAAAAACTGTGTTGTACAAAAAGAATAAAATGACAAACCCTCTAAGAGCATGGGGTATGGGCTCGCCGTTGCATTTCGTTTCCAACGTGGCATGCTCGCCACTGCCCGCCGCCCCTCGCCACGATACCATGCTCCTTCGCCACTTCCCTTCTCGCCGTTACAACGAAACGAATAAGACAAAGAAGGTAACAGAGTTTAGTGTGTGTGAGTATGTGTTTTTAGTGTGTGTGAGTATGTGTTTAAGTGATATAACCCAAGAAACTAGCTAATATACCAAACCTTCAACACCAAAGTACAAGAACTTATGAAAATCAAAGAGATGGATATGGTGTTGTTGTGGTTGGTTCGTTCAACACAAGAAAAGGAGAGGAAAAACATGAGTGAAATATTGATAAGTGTATAGTGAATGAGATGAGAATGATTATTAATTTAGGACATGCAATATGAAAGTTACATGTGTCTTAGATTTGATTAGAATAGATAAGAATGAGACAAGTGTGTTGGAAGAGTTAGTGATTATCTTGTATAATTTACAAAGAATTGTGTGTAATTTTGATTTCGATTAAAATTATGAGTTTAATTTTTTTTATTTTTATTTTCCGTATTGTAGTTGTATTTTTATTTTAATTGAATAGAATGAATTTAATTGTGTTTGGAAAATATATAAAAGAAATAAAATGAGGGTGGGTGGGGCCCAAATGAAGAGAAGTGAGTAAATTGTGATTGGAGGGTATTTTTAAGTGAGTGTGTTGGAGTGATGTGGAGGTTATGTGACAAGGCCCAAATGAAAAGAAGTGGGTATCTCATGATACCCCATGCTCTAATTAGGTATGACGGAGTCGACTTCGGGTAGGGCATCGGGTTCGTGAACCCGAGCGGCAACACCGCTCCGCCCAGCTCGGGTTCGACCTCCGGGTTGGATTTCATGAAAAGCCGCACATGACCGTTTGAAAATATGGACGTTGGGGTTGGATTTGCGTGTCTGCTGAAAAAAAAATGGAATTCGGGTACTAGAGTACCACTCTCACTTGTTAGGGTAGTATTAGGGTAGTATTGTAGATTTTGAGCTAGTGGAAGTTTTATCGATAGAGCTGACGCTAAGCCTAGGGTATTAGGGTTGAAAAGTTCCACTCCCTCCCCCCCCTTACATCCCCACCAACAAATTTTCTGACACCAAACACACATATTCACATTCACTATTGTTGTGTACTTGTGGTCAACCTTTGTCCTAAAATGTTTCCACTCACCATACTCGTCACAACACTCATCACATCCATCTCCAATGACGCCTACCCCACCACAACAACCTGCGACCTCAACACCAACAACCCGATACCGATTCGTAAAGAAACATACGACGATGGTCACATAATAGACATAAGTCACAGGTACCACCCCGACATGCCATCATGGGACTCAGAAGATGGTGTTGGTGAAATTATAAGGTTGCCAAAGAGTATGAAAAATGGGTCGCTTGCTAATAACTCTGAGATGAAAATGGAGACTCATACTGGGACTCATGTTGATGCTCCTGGGCATGTGTTTGATCGGTATTTTGACCTTGGGTTTGATGTTGATACTCTTGATCTCTATGTTCTTAATGGTGAGTGAGTTTTTTTCTTCTCTTTATTGTAATAAGTTATTTTTTGGACTAGCAGACTGAGTAGTAATGTGGGTGTTTCGGATTGTTTATTTTGAGTGACAAATAAACATTTTTATCTCTGCTTTGGCTTATGGGCTTATTTGAAATTATAAAGCCAATTAGCTCAGATTTTAGAGCTCAGGAGCTTATCAACTTGAGCTTATGGCTTATTTAAGTTCATAAGCCCCAATAACTGAGTTTGTCATTTTTTCCAATCTTATATAAGCCTATAAGAGGGTATAATTTGTTGTGCTTATTTGGTTATTTTTAGGCAGATAAGCAATTTAGAGTGTTTGGGTAAAAAAAGGTACTTGTGCTTATAAGCTGTTTCTGCATAAGTAGAAGCATAAGCTGAAAATATAAGCAATCCCAAACACCATTAAGACTGCTTATTTCACTTTCAGATAATCAGTTAAAAAGTATTAAAACTACTTGCCTGAATTATCAAACAGAGAACAAGTACTAGTTATCTATTTTGATTTTTGAAGGAAGACCAAAAAAGATGTTGTGGGTTCACAAAATCATTTGTTCCGGTTTTACATTAGCAACCAGCAATTGGTGTTATCTGCAAAGGGAAAGTATTGTGGATTTGGGACATATGTAGGGTAATTGATTTGGTAGAATGTCAAGATCAAGTATACCACATTTATCGCAATTAAGTGATTTCCAATATTACACTCATGATTATGTTTCCACTTTTGACTAATAAGCACCAAGACTAAATTGTCTACATCACTTTGACATGCATCCTTTGATTTTTTTGAACATATATTTCTTAATCTAATACATAGTATTCTAATACTAGCTCGTTTGACCCCGTAAGGTGATCTTTTCTATCAGTATGCAATGTAAAATAATTTGTAAATATTTAATTGAGGATGGGTTATGATTTAACTTGTAAAAATAGCCATCTGTGTTACCAGTTATTAGAATAATATGGAATTGTACACCCATGTTCTAGAGAATATTTTGGATAAAATAGTAATAAATACTGTGAGATAAGGCTAGCAACATGTATCTGATTTATTATTATAACTTTATTGGCAAAAAAAGAGAATGTAATGTTCTCATAGTTGTTGCACCCATGAAAGTGATAGGGGATGCCGTTTAACCACAAACCACCCAAATAACTTAGTTGTGACAGGAAAAATATAACATAAAAAGATTCCAAAATTTCAGCAAATTTAGTAGACTAGTGAGGATAAAGATGACCCCTCAATTGATATTTCTGTTTCTTTTTGTACCATCTTTGGTTTTGTCATCACATGATAGCGCATACCCACCTCCATATGGTATCGATAAGGATTCTTGTGGTGTTATCGAAAGCGAGTTGATTCCTCCAAGGAGGGAAGTGTATGGAAATGGCAAAATTATTGATATCACACATAGGATTACTTCAAAAACACCCTCGGGCATTTCTGATGATGGGATTGGGGATGAGTATCTTCATCTCCATGAAAGCATGAAGAATGGATCAGATTATAACTTTTCGATTATAAAGTTGCCTGCTCATGCGGGTACTCATGTTGATGCACCTGGACATATGTTTGAGAATTACTTCCAAGCAGGGTTCGATATCGATAGTCTTGACTTAGAAGTACTCAATGGTATTAAACTGATCACCTATACAGAGATAGATATCACTCTTGTTTGTATTGAATGATTGATTGTTATGTATGATGGGTATATGCTTATCTGAACAAGTTTTTTTTGAATTATAATCTTTGTCTTACTAACAGATAACACATCATATATTTTGTTCTTGACAGGTCCAGCACTATTAGTTGATGTTCCAAGGGACAAGAACATAACAGGTAGTTTTTCAAATTTGGTTATTTACTTTGAATCTTGCATTTTACCATTTTATAAAGTTTTTGCAAAAGAAAAAAAAAACTCTCTCTAGGGGCGATCACAGCCGCCTCCTCCCCACCCTTTTTCCGGCCAAAAACCACCACTAAAATCGCCTCTCTACTGCTAAATAATCTCCTGATTCGTTTAGCTAGTATGCAATCGGTTTTAGAGGTGTGTTAATTCGGGAGGTGGTCGAAACCCTAACTAATCGATTATTATGGTCGATTCGGTTTAGGGTTTAATCGTGCCCTTTAGTATAGATCGTTCCTTTAATCATTCTGCAATCCTAAGTCGGTTTTGATCGACTATATTATTATTAGGATGATTTTGTTCCTGCCATACTTTGATTCATTCTTTATACGATTCCCTTTTAGGGTTTTGTTCCTTGTTTGTGCGATTATCTATTCCTGGTGCGTTAACTCTATTACTAAACTCGTTAGGGTTTGGTTTACCTTATGATTGCTGGTTCTTTTGAATCGATCAAGTGTTGTTCATGGCTCTATTATTAAGGGATCGATTCTGGTTATTAAGCCTTAACGCCTATAAAACCTTTGTTGGTTTTTACATTCTTTTGTTATTGGCGCTTTAAACTAGACGGAACCCTAATTTTTAGGATTTTGTCAATTGATTATCTTCTGGACGTATACCCTTGTTAGGGTTTGATTGAATGCTGGTACTCTTTTGGGTTCTTATGTTCATATTCTGATGGAGTTTAATGGAAGTGGGTTAATGAGAGAGGGTAAGTGATTTTCATGTCTGCTATTGATCGATTTGGATGTTGGGTTGATGCTACTGCTGCTACGGTTATAACTACCCCTACAAATTGATTCGGCTGGTTTGTGTTAAGTTAGGGTTTCAATACCTAATCTAACCGAATGATATTATGGATGTTAAGTTTGAAGTGTTGTACTCGGACGTCAACTAATGATGATTGAAGACGAGTCACACTATGGAAGTGGTTCTTTGAACCTGGACTTAGTTACATTTAGATTTTTAATTTGAATGTAATTTGTTTTCTATTCTGTTTGCTTAAGCAGTTTAGTGTTTGTTCTTTGCTTAGCGGCTTGTTTAGCTTAGTTACATATGTAGAGTCATATCGCCTATGTAACGGGCAGAGGGCATGGGATGTACGTCCATGTCAATTGTACTTCATTGAATTTTTGGATATATTTACCGGGGTTTTAAGGCCCTTTTACCCAAAAAAAAGATGATGTCAATCTATGACACATCTGTGTTTTTCTAATGTTTCTGCGAGTTGATCTTGATGATTTGTCAAATTATTTCAGCTGAAGTTATGAAGTCGTTGAACATTCCAAAGGGAGTAAAGCGTGTGCTTTTCAGAACATTAAACACTGATCGGTAATTAAGCTCCTTCCACTTTTTAGGATCATTTAGATTAATTCTGTTTAATTACCTTTTTGTTTTTGGATTGTTAATGGCAGGCAACTAATGAGGCAAAAGCGATTTGACACAAGCTATGTGGGATTCATGAAGGATGGAGCACAATGGTTAAAGGACAACACTGACATCAAACTTGTTGGTAAAACTCTGTCACTTTGTCTCACTGTTGTATATAAGGAGACTTCAAGCTGGCTCATTTTTCAGTCATTCTTATCATTATCATTTCGTTTTGCAGGTATTGATTACTTATCAGTTGCTGCATACGATGATCTGATTCCTTCTCATCTTGTCTTCTTAGAGAGCAGGGTAAGACGTATATTCCCCCTTGTGTAATATTGACTGATAGCTTACTTACAGAAGTTGTTTGATTAGTTATAGTATCTCCAAAATATCCTTCAATAATGACTAAAGAACGATTCAACTTAAAGCAATCACTACTATTGTGACCAAGCTTGTCATATATTTCTCTTAGAAAATTAGTATAAGAAGATGTGGTTTTAATTTTTAACTCAAATGTTTCTCATACATAGGGAACTTGATATAAACTCTTGGTTGCTTATATTTTATGGTTATTCGTATAATGAGGAAACTGTTAACACTGCTACTTTGTGTGCTATTAGGAAATCATTCTTGTTGAGGGTTTGAAACTTGAAGATGTAGAAGCAGGATTATATAATGTCCATTGCCTACCTTTAAGGTTACTAGGAGCTGAAGGATCACCCATAAGATGCATCCTCATCAAGTGATATTTCATAGTAGTATGCAATACATGTATGTTCATAAATAAACTTCATTCTCTCCTAGATTAGTTTCGTTTTTCTATGTTGTGTTTTTAACTACTGGTTGTAAGCTAATGGTGGTCCTTGCAACCATACTATGAGTAATAAAATTTATGGTTCTATAGAATGATCAGCTTTAGGTAAATTGACATCATTTTACGTTTTTCTTTGGCGTGTCATCATTTGCAAAATGTATCATGACACTGGCATTACTTATTTCCTGGTTTGATATCATTGAAAAATTAAGTATAGTGGTGCATGGTAATATGACAGTAATTCCTTTTTTTAAGAGATGGGGTTTCTTTCAATTATGTTGTTGATACAAAAATTGGGCGTCCCTGGTTTGGAGCTCCGGTTCTCGTACCAATTAAGAATTGCTTCTTGAGACCTGCGCACTAAGAGACAAGAAACACCGTTAGGCTTACCGTGGGATTGTCTCCCACGATTATCCTCCGGCGTGAGAGTGAGTAATCGGTTTTAAGGTTTTAGGAGTTTTAGGGTTATGAGATCGTACCTTGAACGAGGGATATATTCCCTTTATATCGCATCGGAATCCTTGTTGGTTCCGTGTTCCCCAACCTTCTAGTATCCGCCTAAGTCGGTTGGGAATGATTATCCCCTTATTTTAGAAGAGATCGGATATCTATTCGGTAAATAGATATGGGCTTGGGCTTCGTGAGCCCAAACGCTTATGATGTCGGCCCGTTCGTGCCGGGCTTGTGAGTATTGGGCGTAGTCGGGTTTATGACCCCGACTCGGACTATCGTCATCATGTCCCCAGTCTAGTATGCTAGTGCGTAACTGCGGATACTAGACTAATGACCGTAGTCCAAAATAAAATAAACTTACGAAACGTATTAAAGAAGCCATACACATACCCGTAGGTGCGTTGTATCTAGACATCAAAGTGAAATGTAAACGCCTCGTTATTCGGGGGAAAGTGACTGTCCCGCGTCCCATCAGAGTGATCTCAACCACATAAGTGGAGTCCACGTGGCACGTATCGTGTGGATGAGAGAAAAGTATAAAAACACCCTTCATTTTCACAAGGTGATCCACCGTAAAAACAATCCGCCATTGTTGAAATAGAACTCCAGCTACAAACGAGAAATTAAACTACCTCAAGGTACCCGCGCGTTCGTAAATCCACCACTATGGTCAAACAACTGCATGAGTTCACCTCCAATCTATCCACGAGTGATCTCTTAGAGTTCACTTCGGATTACTACATACCGCTTAGCGTACATCCGGTTATTCCGGTGCGCGGCGTCTATTGCCGATTTCCGAAGCGGAAGGTGGGGGTATACACGCTGCGTTTTTCGAATTCGCGAATCAACGTGTGCCTCTATCCCAATTCCTGTGCGATATATTGAAATATTATAATCTGCACATATCGCAATTGCATTGTATAGGCGCCGCTAAAATTACAAATTTTGAGGTGAACTGCCGTTTCGGCGGTGAATCCCACCATTAACCTTTTTCGCGTGTTCTACCATACAACCTGGTCACATGGGTGGGTGTCCTTTGCTAAGCGCGCCGGTAGATTTCAATGTTATACAAAGAAGCTAGGCGCGCTTAGGAATTGGAGGAGTCCTTTTTCGGGTAGATAGCTGTGTTTCCGTGGACCTATGACTTTCATACCCGTGGTTCGCGGGTGAAGGATGAGTGCCCCCGCCTGGATCCTATGTTGCTGAGGATGCGGAATTGATAAATGCTAACCGCATCCCCATTAATTCCTATCCTGAGGAATTTTTGGTACACATGGGCATCGTACCGAACTATTTTGGTCCCGAAGATGAGATCCCAATCTTTGTAGAAGCTAATGGCCAGGGTGGGTACTCGTTCTTCCGCACCTCCTTTTGTAGTAAGAATTATCTTCCTTTGTTCCCACATTATGTAACCAATGCTGTTTGTTTGTTTCCGATTGCACAGAGATGGACCTCTTTATTGTTGTTAAGCTGAAGATTGAGGTGGTAGGGACGCGCGTTAAAGGAAGGAGAGGAACCAATCCTAGCTGCTACCGCAGGCACGCGTCATAAAGCTGAGCCGAATCGCGGGGAGGCAGAACCGTTCCTCGGCCGATCGCGTGGAGGTAACACCCACAAGCCACCCTACTCCGAGTAACTTCGCTAGCACAGCCACCGCCGTGAATGCTGTGGCTCACCCTATGGAGGAAGAGGAAGAAGAAGAATCCGGGCTTATTCAGTAAAAGAACCGAAGTGATGACGGTGCGGGCCCATCAAGGAAAAACGCCTGCGTGGTTCGGGACTGTGGCATTATCCTCCACGGATGAAGCGTCTTCGCACCCCTGGCGATGTCGCCGCAGCCACGGTGAGTAAAGCCATATATATATAATTTCCGTTTGTTGGTTGATATGCTAATTGTTAATCTAACATTTCACGGGTGATTATTCGCGAGGGAGGAACAGGTGATAGAATCTCCCCAAGGCTAGTCCTATACATTCGGTAGCATTATGAGCCGAGAGCGGGATAATGAAGACCATCGGATGCGGAAGCCCATGGAGCAATTGGTTGAAGAATTGGTGCGGGTCTCCGCGCGTCGGTACACGCTAATTGTGAAGCTGAAGACCGAGTAGCGAGTGGGGTGAACCAAGATTCACAAAAGGACCGACAATAGCCGTTGGAGGTGCAATGGCCAGCACTCGGCGAATCGGATAGCGCCCATGCGAGAGAGGGATTTGAGCGCATACGCTCAAAAACAGGCCGATGACAAAATGGCGCTAATGTGTCAAATAAATCAAGAACGTCTTGATCTTTGCCAGAGACAAGTCTGCGTGCCGCTGGGTACTTAAACATCCGGAGCGGTAAGGAAAATTTGTTTGCGCATTGGGGAGCTTGGGGCTACCGTGGTGGTCATTGGAGGTGCAGAGGCAAAAGCTGCGTAAGCTTAGTATTGAATATGACGAGGAGTTGTATCCCAGCTTATGTCCACAATAGGAGCGCAGGTGGCTCATAGGCCACGGTATCCGCTTAGCGCCCTTAATACCACGGAATCGCAGAGGTAGTTAATGCCTTCGGGGAGGTTGTGCGGTGCGCCTATGGGCGTGGTAAATCGAAGCAATTGAAGAGCTCCACGAGGCAAAATTTGTTGAAGGCGACGGTTGATAAGGTACCGAATTATGATGCGGAGTCATATGATCATTTGGTTCACGCCATGCGAGAGAATGAAAGATTTAGAGCTCCCAATGATTTGAAGCTTGGCGCGATCAAGATTATCCGATAAATGTTATTATGGCGGGGTTGACCTTGGCGTCATCGCCGAGGATGCCGAAACACACTGTTGGACTATTATTTGAAGCCCCATGAGTCTCGGTTGCAAGTACCTGTTTGCATGTCCTAGGGATAGCGAATCCCTTTGCTTTGGAAAAGAGGTACCTTTGCGGGAGGTCTTGAAGCGCATGCGACCCGTCTTGCTAAAAAGAAGGTATTGCGGTAAAGCTATTTTGTGAGGTTGGTGCGGCTCACTTGCCAATGCGATGGGGTGCCGGTCAGGTGGCCACCGTGTCGCATCAAGATGCAAACGTGTTGAAAAGTGTTAGCGAAGTTAAAAGTGCAACAAGTCACGTTGGCACCTCTTCACTTAAGCGTTAGCTGGTAGCGATATGTTGCAAAATAACTCTCTCTTGTAATAACTCGTGGTTATGAATGAAAGTCTCTTTCTTGTTGTGCATATTTGTAATGTATATGTATGTCTGTCTGTGCGTAAAAGATGTATTTGTTGCCGAAGAGACAAACGTTATGCGCCAAAGTGCAAATATATAGAAAATCCATAATCATGTACGAAAAATCCTAGTCTACTTGAGAAATAATTCCAAGTACTTTATCATAATCATGTATGGTATGATATTCACGTCTTGTATATCACATTGAGGAAACAAGTGTCTTGGTTCCTAAGTTGTTAAACGCAGCAGTGTAGCTGCGTGCAACCATCGTGGGTTACGCACATATCTTATTCCAACGTCTCGAGAACAAGGTGTTTAACAAGGATACATGATCCGATGTTGATGGGTTTGCAACCCTCTTACTCAACAAGTTATTTAGTAGGTTAACTTATCCTTTTAGCATCGTGGGTTTATTCAGTAGTGCATGCGCCATCGTGGGCAAGAAATAAAAATTGTTAAAGACATACGATATATGGAGATAACAACTTAAAATGTGTCGCGGAATTAGCTAGAAACCGCGGCATTTTATTGATACTTGCAAGTTTTTTTTTTTTGAGAGATAACAAAGAAAACAGTATATATGAAAAAATAAAGATGAATACATGAATTTTTATTAAGAGCCGAAAGTGCGAAGCGTCTGCGCGCTGTGCCGTAGCCATTCTTATAGGTAGCACCTCTTGAGGTTGCCGATGTTCCATGTGGTGTAGGTCACGACCATCCAAGCCTCGTAGCCACGCGCTGTGCCTATTGCTTGGTAACCTCATAGGGTCCTTCCCATTTTGGTCCGAGCTTACAGTATCTTAGCGTGGCTCGCCTCATTGGCACGGTAGACAAAGTCGCCTGGTCGAAATGAAACACTGCGTACCTTGGCATCATAGTAGCCTTTCATTTTTGACTTCGATTTTGCCTCCCGTATGGTCGCTGCTCGCGTCTTTCTTCCAAGAGATCCAAGTCGACACGTCTCTCATCATCGTTTGTTGTCACATTGATCTCCGCAGTGCGGATGGTTGGCATGCCGATCTCAGTTGGTATAACGGCTTATGTCCCATAGACTAGAGAAGGGGTGTCCCCGTCTTTGGTTTTATGGAGGTGCGGTGCGCCCATAGTACATGCGAAAGTTCTTCGACCCACCTTCCTTTGTGCCTATCCAGGCGCGCTTTGATTCCTTCGTCCAGGCTTCGGTTTGCGCTCTACTAAGCCATTGGTTTGTGGGTGCGTAACCGACGCGAAGTGTTGGGTGATGTTTAACTTCTCGCACCAATCTTTGAAGGGGTTTTCGCAAAATTGTTTCCCATTATCCGAGATGATTTCACCGGGTAATCCGCGGCACACAATGTTGTCCCAGACAAAGCGTTTCACCGGTTGCCGGTGATTGTCGCCCGCTTTTGCCTCGATCCACTTGGTGAAGTAGTCTATGGCTACTATGAGAAACTTGAGACCGCCTGCTGCTATTGGAAAAGGACTTGCAATATCAATGCCCCATTTGTAGAATGGCCATGGCGCCGTGATTGGCGTTAGCTCGTCTTTGTGGTTGGCGGATGGGTCTATGAACTTGGCAATCATTGCACTTCCTTATTAAGTCCCGCGCGTCTCGATGCATGGTTGGCCGCGAGTATCCCGATCGCATGGCTGGCGCTACAACGGATCGCGGTCTAGCGTGCATGCCGCATGAACCTTCATGGATTTCTCGTAGCACGTAATTTGCTTGTAGAGGGCCAACGCAAGGGAGCCATGGTTGGAGGAAAGAACGTCGGTATAATATGTTGTCTCGCATTCGAATCTCTGGCGTGCGCTGTATTCTGCGACTTCGTCAATGCTCTTGGGGTAATGTTCCCTTGCGTAGGAATGCCGTAATCGGTGTCATCCATGTAGGGCCATCCTCCTCTATGACAGCGGAGACTGCTATCTCCGATATTGATTTGCTTTTCAATGTTTCCACCAAAGCACTTGCTTTGATAAGTGTGCGAAGCTTGTCGAGGCGATCTTGCTCAAGGTCGTCGCGCTTGCGATTTTCTCCTCTAGGGACTTGCTTGATAGTAAATCTGTCAAAGCCTTTGATCAGTGTCTTAGTCTTCTCAAGATATTGAATCATATTCTCTTCTTTGCACGTATTAAACACGTGGTTGGCCACTAGGCGGGAGTCTACATTTGCTTCCAAGTTACGTACACCCATTCGAGCTGCAATGCGTAGTCCGGCGATTAGAGCCGTATTCTCGCCTCATTGTTTGTCGCGGTAAATTCAAAACGCAGTGCGTAAGTGAATTCCATTCCCTCTGGGTTTGTGAGAATGAGGCCAACTCCTGATCCGTCGACGCATGCGGATCCATCGTAAACAAAATCCATGGATCTTGTAGTTCCTTCGATGGTGTGGGTACCGCATCGGTGTCTGCTTCTCGATGATGAAGTCCGCGGAGAACCTCGTCCTTTTATTGCGGTGCGTGGTGCGTAAGAGATGTTGTGTTCGCTAGCAACACACTCCACTTCGGAGTCGCCCCGATGCATCGGTTTGGAGATGATCCGCTTGATGGGTTGATCTGTGATTACCACTATCGGGTGCGCTTGGAAGTACCGGCGTAGTCGCTTGGCGGCAAACACTAATGCCAAGACTAACTTTTCCATGGCACTGTAGTTCATCTCCGTCTTCTTGAGCGCTTTGCTTACAAAATAGATAGGGGTTTGCCGAGTCCCTATCTCATTGTTAGTAGCACTCCATGTTGGCCTTGAGTTGCCTGATAAATACATGATCGACTCTTCCCTGGTCGGGTGCAACGAGTGTTGGGAGCGTTGCTAGATGCTGTTTGAGTGTAGTGAAGGCTTCTTCCGCCTCCGTCGTCCACCCGAAATCACTCTTTTCATACACCTCTTGAGTGTTGTGAAAGAGGTAATGACTTTTCTCACGACTTAGATAGGAACTGTTTAGGCCGACCGGTTTTCCGTTGAGAGATTGGACTTCCTTTCGCGGTGAGGAAGTTCTATTACCGCCTTTGTCTTTTCGGACAAGGTTTTATGCGTCGAGTTCTATCGGTATCCTAGGAACATGCCTTGATGGCCGAAGGTGCATTTCTTAGGATTCAGACTTCATGTTGACCTCTCGTGAGAGTCTTGAATGTCTCTTCTATGTCGCACAAGCTCAACTTCGGTATGGCTTTTGATGACCGGTCATCCACATAGACTTCCGGTTGCGGCCACTGTTTTCAAAGGCATTGTCTACTAAGCGTGATAGGTGGCACCCGCGATTCTTCAAGCCAAAGGGCATTTTGTATAACAGAGCGCCTTGGCCTGTGGAAGGTCGCTTTTTTCCTCGTCTTCCTTAGCCATCTCAGATCGATGATATCCCTTGCAGCGTCAAGAAAACACTTTAACGGGTATCGCACAAGGACTCTATTTTCCACTATCTCGGTAATGGATAGCGATCACGTGGGCATGCTTTGTTAAGGTCGGTGAAGTCGCACATTCGCCACCTACCGTCGCTTTTTGACCATTACCGGGTTAGAAAGCCGGTCGTGGTAGTAGACTTCACGCATAATTCCGCATTTACCAATTTCGTACCTCTCCAATTGCTGCACGCCGGGGCTTGGCCAGCGCTTCTTCGGCGTATCGGTGAGTACCCTTGTCGGATTCTCGGTTTATGCTCGTGATCGAGCGTGGCACCCCGGTCATATGTTTTGGCTCCCACGCGAAAATATCCACGTTCTTTTTAGGAGCGCACACAGTACCGCTTTGCCGTTGTCCGACAATGACCCTCCGATGGTTATTTCTGTTCGGGTATTCGGGTGAATCGCAACCCAGTTAGGGGACTTTGGCCGCGCCTTTTGAATCGGTGCCATTTCGCATGTAACCGTTACATTCTCATTTGGTATCGTGGCATTGTGAAGAGTAACAATGCCCCTTCTCGGGAATTTAAGCATCCCGCGCGCCGATGGCACAGCGCATGGCCGATATCCCGGGTCTCCCAATGATGCCATTGTATGGCGATGGGGATTTGATCACCATGAAATCCATCCAGGTTGTCGTAGAGTGCTCGCATTGCCAATGCCGACTAGTAATCGCAGTTGCCCTATGGGCCATATCTTTTCACCCGTGAAACCGATTGGCCATTTGTCTGGCCGGGTTTAGCGGCTACGTATTTCGTGTCGTAGTCTTTTAAAGCAATGCTCATACATGATATTTGCCGATGCCCCACCATCAATGTACATGCGGTGTATATCGTGACCCCCGGCATTTATTTCAATGGTGAGTGGCTCTGCTATCTGCGTTGTCCGCATGGTTAGAGTAGGGAAAGAGATTTCGCTTCTTGGGAAAACTCTGGTGACCTTTTGTCTAGTGATTCGTTGCCACGTTTGTATCATGTAGATTGTGTCGGCCTTATCTTTGGGTGTCTCCTTCTTGTTTCCATTCTTTTGTTTATCTCTTCCCTCTTTAATGTTTTTAACCAAGTGGTCTAGCCTACCCTCTTTGACCATCTTGTCGATGAGTTGGCGCAGCTGGACACATTCGTTAGTGGTGTGACCCTTTTGCGCGTGGTAGTCACAAGATATCCATTCCCGTCGCCGATCTTACGGGTATGACTGCTGCTGGTCTTGGGAAATTCGCACCTTCCGTTCGAGTATCTCCTTTGGGGTTTTGATCGAGTGTACTTGTCATTATCTCGCCGCTCCTCGGCTGCGATAGCTCCTATTACGGTTACTCCCCGGTCGTTCGATTGTCTCCCGGTTGTTCCTGTGGACCGTAACTCGAGTAGTTCCTTTTGCTATCGCCGGCGGCTTCTCCCTGGACAAAAGACCGAGAGCGCTTCATGAGTTCATCAAAGGTCTCAGGGATCTTGTCGC
Source organism: Chrysanthemum makinoi (assembly GCA_910596185.1). Classification (NCBI taxonomy): domain Eukaryota; kingdom Viridiplantae; phylum Streptophyta; class Magnoliopsida; order Asterales; family Asteraceae; genus Chrysanthemum; species Chrysanthemum makinoi. Next base: position 75,062,490 of record OU343217.1, read on the forward strand.
TCAATCTCTTGATGAGTTCCGGATTATTGATCCCGTTCATGAAGCGAGAGATCTTTAGTACCTCGGGCATGCTTTAACTTGCATGCATTCATCCTAAAGCGTTCCATGAATGCGCCAGATTCTCCTTGGTGTCGCTTTACCCTGGCGAGTTCGACGGGGTTTTTAGCGCACTTTTTCGTTGAGTAAAATTTAGGCGGAACGCCTTTCTCAACTCCTCAAAACCATTTATGCTCCTTCGTTGGAGTTTGTTGAACCGATTCGCTTCCCACTAGCGTGGAATTAAACATGTGGCACCACATTGGTTGTGGCCAATTCTCAATGGTCGCGGCTGATTCAAAGATTTTTAGGTGATCGTCCGGGATCACTGTTCCATCATAGGTCTTGACATTTGTAGGCATGTGCCTCTTCTTGTTTTCGTGAGAAATCACTAATGCGTGAACGGTGAACGCATCCACTTTCTCGACGCCATGGGAGAGACATGTCTTCCTCTTGGCCGTCGTGGTCTGTTTCTAGACTTCCAATGTCTGTATCGCTATCCTCGTTGTCAGGAGTTATCGAAGATGAGTTTCCTTCTTACTCGCGTTTGCCCTCGAGTCCGACTTATAGTCCGGATCCGAGGGGCTCTCACTGGGAATGCTTTCGTCCCGGTCTGTCATGTACTTTTACGGCTACCCGGTCGGCATAGACACCGGTGTGCCGTTCTTCTCCATCACTATCACTCAAGTGTTGCGGTGAGATGTCTCATCACCTCGATTCTCCTCCCGATTCTATTGAATAAAGTCGGCTTTCTTTTCAGCGCTTCTCTTTCGATAGCGTGTGGGAAGCCGTATTGAATCGAAATTGAGTCGGGCTTTAAGTTCCGACGATCTCTCTTCTCTTCCTCTTGCATGAGGGCGGTTAATGTTTCAGTAGTTTTGGGATACGAAAGCTTCGGTGCTAACTCCGTGCGACCCCCTCAAGAGTGGGTGCGTTTGTTTCTGCCGCTATACCCTTATTCGATGCGGTGCCTCCGGTACCTTTGTCGTTAGTTTCCAGACCGGTTGGAAGGGAGTAGTAAAGCGTTAGCTTGTGATGGGTCTACTCCACTCGTGGTGGTTGTGGTGGCTTGGGTTGTTCCTGAGTGCGGTTCCACCAAAGGGAAGATCAAGTCTTGGCCTGATCCCTTATTTTTAGCGATGGTTGTCCTGTGGGTGCGCTTGGGGTTAGTCCACTTTGCGACTTCTTCCCCATGAGAAGTCCGACATGCGATCGCCGACATTACCGTGCTTTGTCATTCTAGTGTCGGTTCTTAGTGTAGGGTCCCACGGATGACGCCACTTGTTGATACAAAATTGGCGTCCACGGTTTGGAGCTCCGATTCTCGTACCAATTAAGAATTGCTTCTTGAGACCTGCGCACTAAGAGACAAGAAACACCGTTATGCTTACCGTGGGATTGTCTCCCCGATTATCCTCCTCCAGCGTGAGTGAGTAATCGGTTTTAAGGTTTTAGGAGTTTTAGGGTTATGAGATCGTACCTTAAACGAGGGATATATTCCCTTTATATACGCCGCGGAATCCTTGTTGGTTCCGTGTTCCCCAACCTTCGCCGTATCCCGCCTAAGTCGGTTGGGAATGATTATCCCCTTATTTTAGAAGAAATCGGATATCTATTCCAGAATAGATATGGGCTTGGGCTTCGTGAGCCCAAACGCTTATTGATGTCGGCCCAGTTCGTGCCGGGCTTGTGAGTATTGGGCTGTAGTCGGGTTTATGACCCGACTCCAGACTATACGTCATCATATGTCATGCTATTTAGAATAGTGATTTGGTTCGTCTGATATCACCATGATCCATGACTTAATAGTAATACACGAAGGTTCACCTATCCTGTGTTGTTTGGTATCTTTTTGTCTCTGCAGTTCCATCTATGCTAGTAGATCTCAAAATGTAAAATGAGTGATAGTAATTAGAGTAAATTACACGGATGGTCCCTGTGGTTTGCCTAAAGTTTCATCACAGTCCCTAAAAGTTTAAAGTTGTATGGATAGTCCTATCTCCGAAAAAAATAACACTTCTGGTCCATTTTTTAACCGGTGTTAAGTGAGTTCTATTATTATTTACAAGTTAGCCCTTTTGGTTAAAGACCGTTGCATCGTTTATCCTTTATAATAACGACCGTTTATAATTTAATGTTTTTCGACTTTAGGTACGTTTTTATCTGTTTTCGTCCGTTTTATACGTTTTCGTTTGTTTTTATACGTTTTTGTTCGTTTTAATACGTTTTTTGTACGTTTTAATACGTTTTCATCCGTTTTTATTCATTTTTATACGCTTTCATACGTTTTTATACGTTTTCGCCTGTTTTCTTACATTTTCATACGTTTTTGTCCGTTTCGTACATTTTTCTTACATTTTTATTCGATTTCGTCCGGTTTTATAAGTTTTCGTCCGTTTTATACATTTTCCTCCATTTTTATACGTTTCGTCCGTATTTCTTACGTTTTTATCCGTTTTTATACATCTTTGTTCGTTTTTATAAGTTTTTCTTACGTTTTCATTCGTTTTTATACGTTTCATACATTTTTATACATTTTCGCCTATTTTCTTACATTTTCATATGTTTTTGTTTGTTTTTATACGTGTTCGTCCATTTCGTCCGTTTTTCTTACGTTTTTTATCCGTTTTATATGCTTTCGTCGATTTTTATACGGTTTCCTCCATTTTTATACCTTTTCGTTCGTTTTTCTTACGTTTTCATACGTTTTTATCCGTTTTTATACGTTTTCATACGTTTTTATTTATTTTTAAACGTTTTTGCCCGTTTTATTACTTTTTTATACATTTTTCTCCGTTTTTTATACGTTTTCGTTCGTTTTTATGTGATTTTCTTACGTTTCATCCGTTTTTATGCGTTTTCATTCGTTTTTAAACATTTTCGTCCATTTTTATCCGTTTTCGTCCGTTTTTATACATTGTCTTATGTTTTATCTGTTTTCGTATATTTTTATACGTTTTCGTCCGTTTTTATACGTTTTTATCCGTTTCTATACGTTTTCATCTGTTTTTATACGTCTTCATACGTTTTTATACCTTTTCTTACATTTTCATACGTTTTTATCCGTTTTTATATGGTTTATTACGTTTTATACGTTTTTGTCCGTTTCTATACGTTTTATTACGCTTTTATCCGTTATTATACGTTTTTGTTCGTTTATACGTTTTTCTTGCATTTTGAAAATCCGACTAAAACGTATAAAAAGAGACGAAAACGTATGAAAACATACGAAAACGTATAAAACCAAATGTAAACGTATAAAAATGGACGAGAACGTATAAAAATGTATTGAAACGTTTAAAAATGGATGAAACGCATAAAAGTGGATAAAAACGTAAAAACTGTCGGGTTCATTCAGTACCCAAACTTCCTTAAACTATGATTTGAATAAAAAATACCCTAAATGTTATATAACCGTAAACATCAACTAAGTTACTGAGTGAACAGTCACTCAGTGAGTCACCCTTAGGAAGCTTAGGACAAGCCTAAGAAGAAAAACTTTTCATTCAGTGAGGCGGGACTCAGTGAATGATACATGAGCCAAAGAAGAAGATGATGGGTTTAGGGAGTGATGACAATAACTCACTGAACCCCAAGTCTCCTCAACAAAAAAGAAGACTAAAGACTTGGACTGAAGACTTAGAGGCTGAAGGAAAGGCGGGACAAGGCATGACAAGTTTGAAACGTAAAAGGAGGAGTCCTTATCAAGCAAAGATCAAACGTTCGCTGAATGAACAAGGATCATAACAGTGTCATCACTTTTATTCAGAAAGCAATTTTGTCCTTTACCCAAAGTAGAATATTGTAACAGAAACAAAATACATATGTATTTTGTCTAAACTAGCATAGGTCATCTTTGTTTTTATTGTAAAGGTTGTCAATGATACTTGTGTATAAATAGGATCATAAGGTGGAGTAAAAGTTAAGTTTGTGCACTAAATGCTTAGACATTCATAAAACATTTACTCCTTCAAAGACAACCAAGTCCTTGAGGTTAGCTTAGTTAGTTAGCATAGTTGTACTTAATCTTAGCTTAAGTTTAGAGAGGAAACTACACCATCTTGTCATTTCAATCCTAAGTGTTATTCCAAGAAAAACTTGGGTATAGATTCTTTGAATTAATTCAAATAAGGATTTAAACGTTGAAAAACTCGTGTTATTTACTTTAAGTTTTCTTTACATTTTAAACAAGTTTTTCATTACATCACTGAAACATGGAACACGGATAGATTAACTTTGTAGTTAAGCTAGTCGTGTAAAGGGAACAACAAGTGGTATCAGAGCCGTGTTTATTTATAAAAACAAGTTTTATAAACTGTTCCAAACGTTTTTTAAAATCAGATCTTACCATGGTTGAAAGTGATGTACCCCAACTAGTCGACAAAAAGGAGGAAGCTATTCAGCTGTTGCTCCCCGACTTGAAGTTGGAAAATTCAATAAGTGGAAAAAGCGCATGCTTTGCTACTTAATAGAAATGAAACCTTATTACATTAATGCATTAATGAAGGCCCATTTGTCTCTAAGACTGCTGAAGGTATACCCAAACTTGAAGCTCAATGGACTCTTGATGAGAGAAGGGTGGTCAATCAGGATATAATGAAATCAGTCATTAACTGTGATACAACTAAACATACTTGGACTGACTTGGTTCACAACTTTGAAGGTCCCCCAGATACCAAGAAAAAGAGGATCATAGACCTGAAACTTGAGTATAACACTTTCAGAGCCAAAGACTCTGAAAGTCTCTTTGAGACCTATACACGTTATAAAAACTTACTAAATGATCTATCCAACAATGGTGTCACATTGTCCAAACATGAAATAAAGGTTGAGTTTGTCAACAGTCTTCCTGAGAAGTGGTTAAGCTTCTCTCAGGGACTTAGAAATGCAAACCACATATAAACCTTGAGCTTTCTAAAATCTATTGGAAGTTTGTCTGTGAAGACAACTTGATCTCCAGGAGATACCCTAATTCAAAAAAGGCTCAAGAGACAAAAACGACCCTAACTGCTACACCCATATCAATTGTTTTTTTTTCTCTAATAGTCTTGTTCAGGATTTTCAATAAACTCTTATGATGAGGCTGTTGAAAGAACTAGTGATGAGTACCTAAATGATTTATAAATTGAATTTAAAAAACGGGCATTCATTGCTAATTCTAAATGTTTTATTAAAAGAAACAAAACTAATTTTTCAGGAACTAAAGCAAATGAAAGCACTTAATGTTTTAAATGTGGTAACAAAAAGTCATTTCGCTAAAGACTGTTTTTTCAGGACACTCATACAAATTTTCAGGGTCTAAACTCTCATCAGGTACAAGCAAGTTTCAACCAAAACTACTTCAGTCCTCTCAACATTTTCAAAATAAAACTGAACAAAAGTGTCCAAAGGATTATGAAGCTAAGTATAGAAAAGCTAAAGCTTAAGTTGCACTTCTTGAGGCAACTCCCTCCACTTCCCAAACAACACCCACCACTAAAGGTCTAATGGCTGAAACTTTTGAATAGGATGAGGAAGATGTCTCTTCAGATGAAAAATGGTTCAAGTCACTACACTGATGGAACTGTCAGAGGGTGAAAAGCTTACTGTTGAAAAGAGTCATGCAAGGAATGGAGAGTGGCCAACATCACCATGAGAAAGGTAAATATTTTAATATCTATGGATGAAGATTCTGATTGACAGTCTTATTTGAGTTATATTAATGTTGATCTTAACTATGTTGAAGAACAAAGATTATACTTATTTTCAAAATATAACAAACTTGCTTTGGAATTAAATAAGTATATATATAATTTACTTGCACTAAAAGATGCCAAACTTCTCACACTTCAAATTCAAAACACTGATCTTGTAAAACAAAATCATACTCTTCAAGAATAACTTAAGCAATAAAAACTCATAAATAAGAAATGGACTAATAGCAATCATAAATTTTATGAATGCATTAGTGATCTAATTCCTTGTACTAAAAAGAGAGTACTAGGAAGTGATCAACTCTCTGATTCCTCCAACAATGATCAAAGTGAAAAGGCATTCACTCCTGCTGGCATATCTTATGAACAAGAAATGAAACCAAAGCCCAATGATTGGGTTGAAATAGTCAACCCAGACAGTAAGTTACCTGTGGAAAACTAGAAAGGGGGGGGGGGGGGGTGAATAGTTTTACAAATTAAAACTTCGTTTTAAAATATTTAGATCGACTTATGTCAATCTATTTAGATGTGTATGTTGGACATTGATGGATAGATATATAAATGTGTAATGAAAGATAAAGAGTAAGAAGCATATAACCACGACACGAGTATTTATAGTGGTTCGGCTACAAGGACACCTTCCTTGCCCTACCCCACTCCCCAAGTCACCTACTCGAGAGTTCGTAATCACTACACGACACCAACTCCTTATGGCGGAGAAGCCTTCTGTGAGAACCCTCACCAAATCAAGTAAATTAACTATGACCAATGACCCGACATGTAACTTCTAAAATGTGGATTAACATTTTTATTTATTTTTGGTTTAAACCCTAAATTAATTAAATAAATAAGTATATAAAAAAGCATAAGTTATGAAATAAATACACGTTATTAATCTTTATCCTAAACTAAAACATAACTAAATAAATGTACACATTTTTCTTTCCTAGTTCTAAACCTAAATATAAACGCCACTTCTCCTTGTAAAATACCCTACACGTTTTTCTAAATGATAAAAAAAGCGAATTCACTAATTGCAAATCACACGTACGATACTTTTGGAATCTATTCAATCACTCTAATTTTCTTAGCTCATTACTCCCACACGTTTGTTTTGCTTAACAAGTTCTGTTGGGATATGAAAGTGCTGAAGATTGACAAAGTACTGAAGATTCATAAAGTACTGTAAACTACAAGTACTGGAAAAAGTCAAAGAGTCAAAGTACTGCTAAAGATAAAGTTAAAGTACTGCTGATTGAAGTCAAAGTACTGCAAGAACAAAGAAATGTTATATTCGTTTATAGAAAGTCTTGTAATTCTAGAATATTCTTTATTAGATTACTTGTCGTACAAGGATACAAATTGTAAATCGTTTAGGGTTATCCTTGAGCCTATAAAAGGACCCCTAGATTGATATTAGATGTACGTGACATTATTAGAGTTTTAAAGAAAAGTTCGATATTTAGAGTTGTTGAAGTATCTGCATAATAAAGCAGAGTTAGAGTTATTAATATAATCGTTTAAAGTTTAAGTTATTCTTCTTAGCTTTGTTAAGTAAATTCCGCATACTTAATAAAGTTTGCTCAGTGTTTCTTTGTTAATAACTTAGGATTTATTCGAGGTTATTAAACCTTAACAAGCTATTTAAGTTAGTTTGGTTAGAGTACATCGATCCAACAAGTGGTATCTGAGCTTGTGTGGAAACTCTGACTAGGAAGAAACCCTACTACAACAAAATCTAAAGATGTCGACTGATTCTGTTCCACCACCTTCCATCACCTCAATGAGGATTCTAGTCATCAAGAAAGGCGAATATGATCTATGGTGTATGAAGATGAGGCAAGATACATTGCCATTACGCACCATGCTCTATGGAATGTAATTGTTAATGGTAATGAAGAAGTTCCGAACCCATTGATGTTCCCTGGACAACCCAAAGCACCTAAGGCGAGCCTTACCAGCAGAACCTTAAGGAATCAAGAGAAGGCACTCAACATTCTCTTGTCTCGCCATTCCGATGGTTATCTTCTCAAATTTCATGATGCTAAAGATGCTAAGCACTCGGGCTGCTCTCAAGACCAGATTTAGAGGGAATGAAGCTTCTAAGAAGATGCACAAAAATCACTGGCAACATTTGAAACTTTCACAGTTGGTGAAAGAGAGAGTCTTGATTCTGCATATGATAGGTTTCAAAATCTCCTCAACATGTTGGAGTTATACAAGGCGAAGTATCAGTTGAGGATGCTAATCTGAAGTTTCTAAGGAGTTTGCCATCTACATGGCATGTGATTGCTACAATGATCAGAGGACAACCAAGATTGGATGTCATGGATTTTGATGATCTCTACAATCATCTAAAGGTGTATGAGCATGAGATGAATGGTCAAACCAGTTCCAAATCACACAATATTGCTTTTCTTTCATCGAAAGAAGGGCAGTACTTCAACCAAAAGTATGCTTCTCCTCAAAGTTGTTGCTCAAAGTACTGTATTTGTTTACCCCCACATATGCTCAAGAAGCCCCACCCACTACTTTGCACTCAGATGAAATTGTATGCTCATTCTTTGCACAACAAGCTAGTTTACCTGTCACTTATGAAGAAGATCTAGCATAGATTGAAGAAGATGCACTTGAGGAAATTGATATCGGGTGGCAAGTTGCTATGATCATCTGCAAGGATCAAGAAGTACATGAAAAAAACAAGAAAAAGCATTGACTTCAAACCAAAACAGGGAATAACTTTTGACAAATCCAAAATTGAATGCTTCAATTGTTAAAAGACTGGACACTTTGCAAGGGAGTGCAGGTTTGCTAAGTATCAAGCAAACAGACATCGAGAAACCAAAGCTTGAGCTCAAAAAATTCCAATTACTTGAAACAAAGGCTTTGGTTGCTCAAGAGAAGTTATCGAAGAGGTTGACTGGAGTGAAGAATTTGATGATGAACCGCAGGTGACTTATCTGTATGGTAGCAGTGGAAGAAGTAGCTGAAGAGGAAGTGGAAGAATTAGACCGAGCACGCTTTTGATGAGGAATCGAACATGCTTGATTTGGAATCCAGAGATTGTCTAGGAGAATTTGATTGGAGCATGAAAAGTGAAGATGATCCTGTTCAACTTGCAATGGTGGCTACTTCACCAAGTTCATCTCCTATCTCGAGGTATGCTCAAATTGTCATGATTTTTATCAAAAATTACTTGGCAGTTATGTGATTGAAAGAGATAATTTTGTTAGGGCTAGGTCGAGGTAGTCGGTTATCAAATAACCTTAGAATCTATGGAAGCTAAAATCTTAACACATGAAAATAATGAAGTAGCTTGGGCTGAAAAATATGCACAACAGGATTATCAGTTAAAACTAAGTGAATGGAAATTAAACCGTAAAATTTCTGAAATAGAGAAACTGACTAAGGAAAGAGATGATTTGTTAGCTAAGTTTGTCTTTGCTTGGGGTGAGTGGTCTGTCACATGTTACTTATGTTCAAAAACAGAGAAGAGCTTACATTAAAACTGGCTTAGGTTTTGGAATATACTTTGATAACATAGAAGCGAGAATCAAGTCGATGATGACCTAGAGGATGTAACCACTAGTGATGATGAACTCATTAATTATGTAGACACATCTAGTAATGAGGATTCAATTAGTGAACCACCTCCTGAGTATAAGAAAGATAATGGCTATCATGCAGTTCCCATCCATCCCGAAGTCATCAACCCCTAGGCCTGATGTTTCTCGTTTTGGAGTAGACAGTCTAGAGTTTAGGAAAAAACTAATTGGTCAATCTAGGTCTGAAAACCCCAAAGAAATTGTTGAAAATAATGTTCAAAGTCAAGCAGTACCTTCAACTCAAAGTATCTGCTCACAAGCAGTACCTTCAGAAAACCTTTTCATAACAAGATCTGCTAAACCTTTTGGGATAACTTTGGTCAAAACAAGTTTAATCATTCACCTAGAAGGCAAAATAGTTTTGGTCATAGACATAGAAGAAGTCACTTTGGAAGTATGGGTCAAAACTGTGTTTTGTGTGTTTTAGTCCTAATCATTTAATCAAGGATTGTGAACATCACTCAGAATATCTAAGAAAATTCCCAAAGAACGATGGATCCAACCGAAACCTAGAGAGCACAAACCAGTCTGAATAATTCAAATAGGGTCAATCACGAAATTTCTCACCAGATCATAGATACCCACACCGAGAAGACTTTTTTCAAAACCTTCAGATCTCACAATACTTTCCAAAGTAAGTTTAATTCGGACCAAGACTTTCTCAAAGTACTGCTCAGCCAAAACAAGGTACTGATCACTCTTTGGAATAGGAACCCTAGGAGATCTCATTACTATCAACCTAGAAGGTATTACAATTCACATAGGGGATCTAGATCATAAGAACCAAGTGTTAAAACAGAATGGGTTAAGAGGGAAAGTAATGCTGAGGGACAAACAGTACTTTCAACAAAAAGTGAATAAGATGTTTTTGTGATACAAGAAAAAGAGAATGAACTTGTAAAAGAGCGTTGTGTTGAAAAACCCGAAAGTTTTGAAAATCCACATGCTAAAAATCAAAAGATAATTCTGGATCATGTTTTGAAAAACAGTGGAAATTACATACTCAAAGAATTTGAGTTTGTAACTCCACAAGGGAACACAAGTCAGTAATGGCTTGGGTTCCTAAAGATCACTAACTCTTTTGTTTTTGTGCAGGGCAACCCAGAAGAGGAGCTTAAAGATCATCTGATTGTGGATAGTGGTTGCTCGGAAGTATGACAGGAGACAAAGAGATCCTGTCTCGATTTTAGATCTATTAGTGGAGGAAGAGTTGCATTTGGGAATGATCCCAATGGAGAAAGGATTACTGGCAAAGGAACTATCAAAGCAGGGCGTATAGATTTTGAGAATGTTAGATATGTGAAGGAGCTCAAGTTCAACTTATTATCAGTTTCTCAAATCTGTGATAAAAAACATCCTGTGTTATTCACTGACACAGAATGTCTCATCCTCTCTCTTGAATTCAAGCCTGTTGATGATAACTTGGTAGTTCTTAGAGTACCAAGAACAAATGATGTGTATAGTTTAGACATGAAGAGTCTACATTCTTATGGGAGAGCCACATGTTTAGTGGCTAAAGCAACATCTGAAGAGGCACATCAATGGCATAGAAGATTGGGCCATGTTAATTTCAAGAATATCAACAAACTGGTCAAAGGCAATTTAGTTAGAGGTTTACCTTCAAAGACTTACAAGAATGATCACTCATGTTTGGCATGTAAGAAGGGTAAACAACACAAAGCTTCATGCAAGAAGCTTGAGGAGAGGACTATTAGAGAACCTTTGGAGCTGTTACATATGGATTTGTTTGGACATGTTTCTGTGGCAAGTTTAAACAAGAAAAAGTATTGCTTGGTTGTTACAGATGATTGCAGTAGATTCAGTTGGGTATTTTTCTTGGGATTTAAAGATGATACTTTTGATGCTATTCAGACACTCATAATAGCACTAGAAAACCAATTGAGACTCAAGGTTAGAGGTATTAGATGTGACAATGGGACTGAATTCAAGAACAAGCTTATGGATGAATTTTGTGCAAACAAAGGAATCAAGAGGGAGTTCAGCATTGCAAGAACACCACAGCAGAATGGTGTTGCTGAGAGGAAGAATAGGACTTTGATTGAAGCAGCCAGAACAATGCTAGCGATTCTCATCTACCTATTCAATTCTGGTAATGTAAGCTTGCTTGCTATGTACTTAACAGAGTATCTGTTACTAAGCCACAGATGAAGACACCTTATGAGTTGCTGATGGGCAACAAACCCAACATTCGTTTTATGAAGCCTTTTGGATGCCCTCTCACTATTTTAAATACAATTGATAATCTGGGAAAGTTTGATGGCAAGTCCGAAGAAGGATATTTATTGGGTTATTGTACCAACAGTAAGGGATTTAGAGTGTACAATAGAGTCACTAAGAAGGTTCAAGATTGTCTTCATGTTGAGTTTTTAGAAGATCAAGTTAATGAGAAAGGTAAAGGTCCCGATTGGATGTTTGATCTTGAAGTTTTAACTCCCTCTATGAACTATGTACCTGTTAGAGAAGAAAATCAACCTGTGCATGATGGAGAAGACTTACAATATGTTGTTCATTGAGTTCATCTTAGACCTCTTTGTATCGATGAAGATCCTGTTAGTCCAAAGCAAAGTACTGATGCTCCAAAGCAAAGTACTGATGCTTCAAAACAAAGTACTGATGAACCAAAATCCTCATTGTCTGCCGAGGATCAATCTATTCAAGAAGAACTTAATCAGTTGCTTCTTCAAGATGTTTTAGCACATTCTTACACAGATGAACAGCGAAGAGCTTATGAAGAGGCAAATAAGAAGAACAAGTCTGCAGAATACTCTTACAGTACTTTGGATAGTACTTTTGAACAAAGTACTGCTGCACCAGTTACCAGTACTTTAGATGATTCAGATGATCCTACCATGTCTGGATTAGAAGAAACTGATGATGAGTTTGAAGATGAAGGAATTTTCTCAGATTCCAATGAAGATGATGATTTTACTAATTTGGATGATACTTATGGAGTTCCACAGTCTCCAAGTTTAAGAATTCATAAGAATCATCCTACTGATCAAATCATTGGTCCTTCTACTTCTGGAGTGATGACTAGACACAGAGCTAAGAATTTTTCAACACCTCATAATGCTTTACTTAGCTTTGTGTATACACAAAACAGGCTGAATCATAAGGACCATTAAACCTGCCTATTTACTTGTTTTATCTCTCAAGAGGAACCCAAGAATATTGCTCAAGCTTTGACTAAAGAAAGCTGGGTTGAAGCTATGCAGTAAGAACTTCTTCAATTTAAACTTCAAGAAGCTGGTATTATGTGATCTTCCAGATGGGAAGAGAGTTATTGGAACCAGATGGGTTTTTAGAGTCAAAAGAGATGAAAGAGGTAATGTTATCAAGAATAAGGCAAGGTTAGTAGCACAAGGCTACAGACAGGAAGAAGGAGTAGACTATGCTGAAGTATTTGCTCCCAGCAAGGATAGAAGCTATTAGAATATTTCTTGCTTTTGCTTCATATATGAGATTTCGGTTTACCGGATGGATGTCAAAAGTGCCTTTTATATGGCAAGATTACAGAGGAAGTTTATGTCAAACAACCTCCTGGTTTTGAAGATCCTAAACATCCAAAAAAAGTCTACAAGGTAGTTAAGGCTCTTTATGGCCTTCATTAGGCACCTAGAGCTTGGTATGAGCGCTCTCTACATTTTATTGCAACATGGCTACAGAAGGGAGCTATTGACAAGACTTTGTTTATCAAGAGAGACAAGAAGGATATCATGTTAGTTCAAGTCTATGTTGATGATATCATCTTTGGGGCTACCAAACAATCCATGGTTAAGGAGTTTGAGCAGCGATGAGAAGGAATTTCAAATGAGTTCAATGGGAGAGTTAACATTCTTTTGGGACTTCAAGTTAAACAGTCAAAGGAAGGAATTTTCATAAGTCAAGACAAGTATGTTACAGACATACTTAAGAACTTCAATTTTGATGATATGAAGACTGTTACTACACCTATTAAATCTATCAACTCATTGGGTAAGGATGAAGATGGACAACCCTGTTGAAGTCAAGTTATACAGATCAATGATTGGTTGTCTTATGTATCTTACTGCATCTAGGCCGATATCATGTTTGCAGTTTGTTTATGTGCAAGATATCAAGTCTCACCAAAAATCTCTCACATGAATGCAGTGAAGAGAATTTTCTGTTATTTGAAACAACAACCTAAGTTGGGGTTGTGGTATCCAAAAGAGTCACCTTTTCACTTAGAAGCTTTTTCAGATAGTGATTATGCAGGTGATAACTATGATAGAAGATCAACAATTGGTGGATGCCAATATCTTGGAAGAAGATTAGTCTCCGGCAATGTAAGAAACAAACAATTGCAGCAACATCCTCTACTGAAGCTGAATATGTAGCTCTGTTAAGTTCTTGTGGACAAGTTTTGTGGATGCGGAATCAACTCTTGGACTATGGGTTCAATTTCAAGAATACTCCTATCAATATTGATAATGAGAGTACCATTTGTATTGTGAAGAATCCAGTTTATCATTCCAAGACCAAGCACATACAGATTAGGCATCACTTTATCAGAGATTGCTATGAGCACAGGCTCATTAATGTGGTTAAGGTTCACACAAATGATAATGTAGCTGACTTACTCACCAAAGGCTTTGATGTTTCAAGATTTAATCACTTGGTGGTGAGCATTGGCATGATTAACTACTGAGCTACATTTAAGGGGAGGACTATTTTGTATTAGTATAGTCCTGTGCATTGCTTGAGGGGAGGATATTTATACTTAGCTTATACAAAGGAATTTGGAAAAGTACTATTTTTTATGAAAGTACTGCTTGGAAAGTACTGCTTTGGAAAGTACTGCATAAGTGGAAAGTACTGTTTGTCTTATTAAAGTACTGTTCCAACGGTAATATTGAGGGGTAATTAATTCTAATGGTAACTTTGTTATTATGGGCTGTGATTTTTTAAATCTCACCTATAAATAACTACTCTCCGTTTTTGCCTCTCATATTGATACTTTAGAATCTTTTCCATATTTATCTCATCATCTCTATATTATTCGATTATATCTCTTATTGTGCTCACATATTCAACAATGGCGAATCGTCCTACAGTTTCAAAACACAATATGGTGGCTAATTTAGATAAGAATGAAGCGAATGCACTTTTTCATGATATCATTGATTATCTTACTGGGTCGCCAATCAGTTATGCTCTTTTGGTGGAGCCGGATATAACTGAGCCCTGGATTCAAGAATTTTGGGCTACTGCTATGGAAAATATGGAGAATGATGAATTTTATCTTAGAGCTACAGTTGCTGGAAGAACTGTAAAGATTATTGAAGCCTCCATTAGAGAATACTTATTGTTTAATGATGAAGATGGGGCTATTCGGTTTGATAAACAGTTGATTTGGGATACTTTTGGACATATTGGTTATGAAGGGTCTTTAAATGAACAAACATTTAGGAAAAAACTCTTTTGCCCTCAATAGAAGTTTTTAGTACATGTGTTGCTTCACTGTATTAGTGCAAAAAGTACTTCATGGGAACAATTTGGATCAAATATAGCATCTGCTATTGTGGGATTGGCTACAGATCGTGTTTTTAATTTTTCAAGGCTCATTCTTGATGGTATGCTTTCCCACATCACTCATGGATCAAAATGGCTGATGTATCCAAGGTTTGTTCAAGTATTCCTCAATAAACAACTTTCCGATATTCCTAAGCCAACAAATCTTTTACCTGTTGTGGTTCAACAAGCCAAAATATTCACCTTTATGGCTAGGAAGAGTGATCAATTCACTGGAAGGGATACTCCCTTAACTACTTCTATGATGGAAGCTGTTCAAGCTGTTAGAGCTATCTGAAGAAGATGAAGCTAGTGAAGATGTCTGCACGCAAGTCTCTGCATCTGCAAGTCTGCATGCAACTGCATCTCAAAGTGCGTGACATCTCCGAATGTACGCATCTCAAGGTACCGCTTCTCCATACTGAAGTTCAAGAAGATGTTGCAGTTTCACCTTCTCCATCTCCACAAAGATCTGTTCCTGCTTCTCCATTAGAGGAACATTCACCAATTCAAGGAGATGATACACATACTATACCCCCTGAAGAAATGACATTGGATAATTATGTTTTGACAAGGGAGTTAGTTAAGTTGAAAAAGACTACTGAGGCTCAAGCTAAGCAGATAAAGAAGTTGAAATTCAAGTTTAGAAGGCTAAAGAATTTTGTTTGGCCTTTGGTTCAACATCATCGTATATGGGTCAAATCAAAGAAGAAGGAGCAAAGGAAGTATAAGAAAACCAAACACCAAAAGGTTCACCAACAATCTTCTGTCCAATTGGGGAGGAATTTAAAAGAAGAGAATTTGAAAGAAGATGTTGTGAAGGAGAATGAACCGAAAGTATGAAGAACATGAAAAGCTGAAGAACACATTATTCAAGAAACTGAGGAACAAGTTATTGATGTTCCAACAAAGTATCTGAAGATCAAGGTACTGAAAATCAAAGAACTGCTTTTCAACAACAAGGATCCTACAGGCAAGAATTGTTAACTCCAAGGTTGTTGGACTTTGAAGAGGAAGCTGGTCCTTCAACAACTGTACATGAAGAAGTTGTTGGTCCCTCAACTGTTATACAAGAAGAGGAAGCTACACTCAAACCCATCCATACTGCAAGTGATGATGAAACCATTGCTGTAATGTTGCAAAGTTTATCACAACCAAGAGGTGGTGTTAATATTCTAGGAGTGCAAGAAGAGGAACAACAAAGAACTTCTCAACCTGCAATTGATCCTAAGGATAAAGGGAAAGGTGTTTTGGTAAAAGTAAAGAAGAAGAAACTAAATTTAGCACAGATAAGAGCTGCCCAAGAAGCTTTGAATGAACAAGTAGCTAGAAAGCTTCAAGAGGAATTAAATGCTAAAGATAGAGAAGCTCAGGAAGCTGAAGAAGCTCAGAGTAGAGAAGCAGCTAAGAAGTTGCAAGAGGAATTAGATGCTGAAGTTGCTAACCATTACAGTCACTTACTCCTGTTAGATTTATGCCAAGAAGACCTAATCTAGCTAAAGACAGAAATGCAATGATGGCTTATTTAAAGAGTCAAGGGTTTAAAGGATTGTAGAGGTTAAATTATGTTGAGATGAAAAGATTGTATGATGCTGCTAGGGAAGCTTATAAGAAACATGTTGAAAGCATCAAAGATTTTAGAGATGAAGCTACTTGGACTGAAGCAGAAAGGAAGAAAAGTTTAAAAAGAAAAAGGAAAACTGAAGTTAAAGATGTTCAGTTCTCAAAGAAAGAAAAAGTTGAGTTAAGATCTGAGACTAGAGATGAACTAAGAAATTATCTAAGGATAGTAGATTTTGAATATTCCAAAGAAGATGCTGACATGAAGATGAACAGATCTCAGATTAGTGCTTTTGAAGTTGTGGAATCCAAAGAAGGAAGTTATCTGATGTTTCATAAAGAAGATGAAAGTTTCAGAGTGTTCAACAGATTATGGGATTTATTGCACATCATAGATAGAGTGGATCTATTCTATTTATATCATGTGGTGCGAAGTTATTTTGAACAAAATCCATTAGAAGGTATTGGTTTAATTATGCTTGGAGATCTCACAACTGTATGGGAAACTGAAGAGCAAAGCACTGATGATATTTGGAAGAATCAAGAGAATTGGGAAATTGTTTGTTGGAGATTCTTTGAAGAATCTGGTGTTCATGTTTTAGAGCTGGAAAATGGTACAATGATACACATGTTTGCAAATAGAAGATATCCTCTAACAATAGATCTTATGAGGAGGATGCTAGAGCATGGAATGGAAGTTGAAGAGGATAATGAAATTGCTTGCATGGTTATCAATCTGTTTATCAACTGGACTACTATTGCTGATGAGGATGAATGACTGGTATGAATCTTATTTGAATAAATTATTTTTGATAAATCATTACTTTATTCAAAGTATCTGTGATCAAACAATACTTTCATCAAAGTACTGCTTGCAGCTTTTTAACCAGTTAAGTGATTTTTGGAAGAAACTTTTTGTTAAGTAACAAATCTTTTGAGACAAAGGTTGAATAAATTAATGGTTTTTGAGATGGTAACATCAATATGTTATCAATCCACCATGGTTACAAAAGGACTGGCTAATCCATGAGCAAACGGCTCTGGTAAAGATATGACAAATCCGTTTTTAGTTAACAACTTGCTAATAAGTTGTATGGTAATCAACTCACCATATCAGTTAATGTGAAGAGTTGGCTAGCCCACAAGAAAATGGCTTGTGGTAAAGGCTGTGGAAAAACCATTATATGGTAATTAGTTCACCATGATGAAAGAACTAACTAGTCCAGAAGGGTACAACTTTTGGTAAAGACAACTCAAATCTGTTGATAGTTGGTGATTTGCTAAAAATCATTTGGTTATCAATGTACCATGGTCTTACACACCAAAACATTTGGCTACTCCTGAGTTAATGGCTTTGGTAAAGAGATCTAAATCCATTAAATTTTCAATGATTCACCTCTCACAGGAGTTAACACACCTCGAAGTGATGAGAATAGATTGCAACTTAAACTGAATTAATGTACAAATTGTCATATGTTGCTGTGTGGCTGAAAAGATGGAGTTGCTTTGGATGCTGTAAAAGAATAATTCTAAAGATACTTTGACAAGCACAGAAACTACAGAGATATAATTCAAAGACATAGAAACAATCTGTCCTTAAAGATGAAGCTGTTAAAGATAAATTCACAAAGGAACTTAAAGTCAAGCTAGTAGAATTCAAGTTAGGGGAGGATTGTTGGGATATGAAAGTGCTGAAGATTGAAAAAGTACTGAAGATTGATAAAGTACTGTAAACTACAAGTACTGGAAAAAGTCAAAGAGTCAAAGTACTGCTAAAGATAAAGTTAAAGTACTGCTGATTGAAGTCAAAGTACTGCAAGAACAAAGAAATGTTATATTCGTTTATAGAAAGTCTTGTAATTCTAGAATATTCTTTATTAGATTACTTGTCGTACAAGGATACAAATTGTAAATCGTTTAGGGTTATCCTTGAGCCTATAAAAGGACCCCTAGATTGATATTAGATGTACGTGACATTATTAGAGTTTTAGAGAAAAGTTCGATATTTAGAGTTGTTGAAGTATCTGCATAATAAAGCAGAGTTAGAGTTATTAATATAATCGTTTAAAGTTTAAGTTATTCTTCTTAGCTTTGTTAAGTAAATTCCGCATACTTAATAAAGTTTGCTCAGTGTTTCTTTGTTAATAACTTAGGATTTATCTGGGGTTATTAAACCTTAACAAGCTATTTAAGTTAGTTTGGTTAGAGTACATCGATCCAACAAGTTCTTAATATTTTTATCTTCTCACAAGGTTAACTTTCCCTAATTACCTTATATCTATGAGGTGTTTCCTAGTCTATGTATATCTCACCATATCTTCCAAATTAATCCCACCAATTTTGGTCCAATCAGCACATCAAAACCGACACAATCAACAACCAATCAAGCCTAGTTATTGACAAATTAAGACTTACCATATTAGAACCCATGCTTCCTAATTCACGCAACATATTCCCATAATATTCGGTCTTTATGTGTTTCCCTACTTATTCCACACGCTCTTCCCTAACATAAAGCATACTTTTTTTTTCCATTCACCCTTACCGAAATTTATGCAAAAACAAAAGGGTTCCTGGTTATTATTTTCTCTCAATAATCAAAGGGTTTGGAGGCTTGTGGCTGTGGTATTTCAGTCGTGGGTAATAATGATCTTCCAAGTTGGATATCGCTAATTCATGATGTAGTATTCATGTCCTTGTTTCTTGTCTCGTATAATCTGCCTAGGTACCAATCCCCTATCTTGTTTTTTCACCTATTCGACATACTCACACATGTATATAATCAGAATTTATCAACATCTAAACCTAATCATATTCATGCTAATCTTCTCGTTTAATCTAGCTTGAATGGTTGTTGTTATGTTAATCCTTAAATACTTGAAACACCACTCATAAACTAGTACGTTCGTGTTCCAGGTTCGTGTCCAGAATTTTGGTTTTGTTTATTCTAGTTCAAGTTTGGTTTGGTTTGCGGTTAGCGCTCTACTTCAGTTTTCGTTTCATTTGTTGTTCGCGAATTGGCAGATTTTTGGGTTACGTCTAGCGGTTCATGTTCAACTGGGCTTTTAGATCGATCATATTTCGTTGCACCTCGTGTTTCCGCTCTTAGCAGGGTGTGACAGAATGGTATCAGAGCCAAAGGTTATAGAGAATGCCGGTTTTCTAAAATAAAATAAAAAAACCCAAACTATAGCCAAATTTAATTTTTAGTAAAACCCCAAACATGGTACGAGTCGGCTAGCCCGAGCATTTCATCATCATTCCTAAATTATGCATAGCCTAATCAACTATGCCTAATTCAGGAGGGATCATGGAATGATGGGGGTAATTACCTTAGTTCATGTTTGGTGGACCCAAAAAACTAGGTCACTTGAAATTGCATCTGTCGTGTGCATCTCAAGGCTTTGCATTGTGTGCTTATTTGCATTCATATCGGTGTTTATATGCATTCTATATGTCCTCATTTACGTGATATATCATGACCACTATTAGAGTTTAAGGATGCCTTGTTTCTGTCATGCTTTATTTGGTTGTTACACTATGCTTCCTAGTATGCCTTTATATCAGTCATGCTATTGGAGCACTATTTTGGATGCATCACAACAATGCGTTGTTGGAAGGTCATATTGAATTCACTTTTAAAATGCTATATAGATTAAGCTATTTTGGCTATTCTGAACACTAATTTAACAACCAAGCAATTATTTCCCTATGCCATTAGGACATATGCCTCGTCTCCCTTATTAAGCAATCCTGAATACACTTTGATCTCAGATTAACAATAATAAGATATCACAATATAACACTTTCCATGATGAACAACATTTCTTAACTCATAAGGACCTCTTATTTGTGGAGGATGTGTTGAATGAAACAATCAATGAATAATTACTCTATGGTATTGTACTCTTTTCCTGAGTTTTAGAAAACTTAGTCACTTTTCAATATGATATCACTTTTACATTGAATATCAATAGACTGTAAGTTACCATAAGGATTTTTGATGTCTTACCCATAATCAAGTCAAACATCTTTTCATAGTATCTGATGGAATTATACATTTTCAGACCACTAATACAACAATTTCAAAAGTCATTATACGTCTTAAGTACTGCCTAGATAGGTCGAATACTTGAACTCATGAACTTCACCTAATGATAACTTCCGAGCATAACCAAACATTAAAACCCAGATTCTATCCTTGAATATTTTAATTAATTGATCATTAATTCCAAATAGTCATACATTCCTAACTACACGTTCTTCCTTAATGATTTCACTTCAATAGACATCCTTTAAATTCCTCGTGTATCAACCATGAGACACGTAGTGATGACCATTCTTGCTGTTCGGATTCTAATGAATACTTCACATTCTTTTCGACTCATGAAGATATCAACTACATTTACTTTTCCTGGATGGTGGAAGGTATCACCTTCGCAAAATTGTTATTAACCTCATTTCAGTTTATTCGTCCCAGTATGAGATCTTTCTCCGTGAAACATGTACGTAAGACCTTGGTGGTCAGTATAAATAAAACACCAAATACAATATGAGGTAAATCCATAATTTCAAAGCAAGTCTACGGCACAAGTTGAATATCTCCTCTTATCGTCTTTTTTTGACTTGATGCATAACCACTAACTGTCCTTCATCACAACAATACACAACCATGACCCTCCTGATGTGTTGCAATATTTGACAAGCCCTTTGTGCTCTCAGAACCTACTCCATCTTCATGGCTCAAGAAAACATATTGGAAACGTATGAACGACCTTTTACTAGCAAACTTTTAAAATTACCTCATCAGTTCTTGTATCTGTGAGGTATCTATTCGACCACGTGTTGTCCCCAACAACCCATTACTGTCTACCGAACATCCCTTCATGCTAAGCACATCTAAAACCCATTTCCTTCTCATTCTTTGCAGTTAACACGTACAGCTTAAGCTAAATAACATTCCTTCACCCATTTAGTAACCTTCATACCATAACATATTTGTAAATCTCTACTTTTATGAATGTCATAGACAATAATCACCTTTATATTCATAAATACAACTATAATAAATATTTCTAGCATTCTTGCCTCAAATCTCGGCTTATAAACCTATCTAACATATGTAAATCTATTCGACTTAACTTATAACTTGTTAACGGGCTAAATTTAAAAACTTGCTACTATTGGGACCAAGGTATAAGTAAACTTTGACTAAAATCTTTGGTAAATTTGACTAATCGATTTAGTTGGCCCGATATGAAAATTGATAACTTGTAAACTTGTAAGACCGGAACACTTGATAAATTGATTACAACGGATTAATAACGGTTGATTAGAACTAGACATTTTACCACGACTAGTTAAGACCGGAAATTTTAAAACAATAAATTTAAACCATTTAGCAACTTAATACACACTTAGGAAATCATCATTTAAAAAAAAATTAACCTAAGACATTTTATTATACACAATCATTTTTAAGTTAAACCCGGCTAAATAACGGAAAAGCAAATATTATGATTTTGACAAAAAGATGAAAAATTACACTTTTATAAATTATAAATGGACATTATATAACAACTTTTATGAGCAATTATTTACATCCACAAATTCTACAAATATTATTTTATCCAAGTTTCTTAAATTACGATTCATGTGGTAGTACAAAACAGAAGACATGAAATATCTTATGGCACGAAAACATCGCATGCGAGCAAATATGTTATTAACGAGAAATGTACCTAACGCAACCTCAAGAACATCCTTGATAGTCATTTCAAAAGACCATCCTCTTTGCCTTAAATACTTCATTCTTCTTGATTATTCCAATATCAGCACATATCATCGTCCATTTTCTTTTGACGAATACATAGACCTTAGTGTGCCCACAAGAACCACAATATTCACTAGTTAATTGTATGGCGCAACCTCCAGCAAAGAAATATCTTATCTCCTACAATGGTAGCAAGCATTTATGCCAAATCAACATTACTCTGCTTTATTCACATTTCAATTGTGCGGCTATGATTAAAAATTATATCATACTTCTTGTCTGATGCAGGCGAAATCTTTTGTTTCGGCTACTTCACCTTTTCATTATTGTGTTCATTTAGTCTAATTTCAAGCGACTCATTTCAATCATACCAACAACACTACCTACCTTTACTTTTTTTGTATTGCAATTCTTACAAACCATCTCGAGCTTTGATAAATACCAGATAGAGACCAGATGATTGCTCTTCCCACTGTACCTGAATGATGAGACAGATCGATGGATATCTTTTGTATGCCCTTGGAGCTAAATTTCTCCTTACTCCAAGTTTAGAAAATCATTTTTCGAGACCTGCCCACGTAACCTCGTGGACCAAAACTTCTTTCCCATTGCCTTTTCAAATTTTCTCAAATGCGACCCACTTACCTTGAATACTTGTGACTTTCTCCACTAATCCCATCAATTCAAGTCGCTGAAACCTACTTGTTGCTCTGTCTAGGGGCAACCCCTCAAAATTTATGCTTACACCATCAAATCTAATCACTTGATAGTTGCAATTGCATCTCATATTCCATTAATAATATCTACTTTGGTGTATAGGTTTTTGGTGTGCTAGTTCGATTCCTAGTCCTTTCATTATAACCTCGACCTTCATCGGATTCTTATTTAAACATTGACTCATTTGCATTGAGAGCAACTTGGATAGTTCACTCAATTATAACTAATTTGATCGTTGAAGCTGGGTTAGCAGCTTCATTAGCAAATTTTTCAACCTAAATCAAGAACATCATTTCCTTGTTAGAGCATCCTCAAAATTTGGGTAGTTAAAATGTGTTGAACCTTAAGAAATGCTTGCCAATGATTAACTAAATATCATCCTATAAGATGCAATGAGAAATCGATCAAGATGTTTATTGGGAAGGTTTGGCGAAACTAGACACAATAAAAGTTCAATTATAGAAGTTGTTGAGGTTTAAACAAAGGGACATAAGTATACCTGAGAACGTACTGATTGTATGAAAACCAAATACCCTACAAATAGTTGGTAAATAAATTCTTAGTAATAGAGTCGATTGAATTTCGGGACAAAATTCCTTTTAACGGGGTGATACTATGAGAACCCTCACCAAATCAAGTAAATTAACTATGACCAATGACCCGACATGTAACTTCTAAAATGTGGATTAACATTTTTATTTATTTTTGGTTTAAACCCTAAATTAATTAAATAAATAAGTATATAAAAAAAACTGTAAGTTATGAAATAAATACACGTTATTAATCTTTATCCTAAACTAAAACATAACTAAATAAATGTACACATTTTTCTTTCCTAGTTCTAAACCTAAATATAAAACGTCACTTCTCCTTGTAAAATACCCTACACGTTTTCTCTAAATGATAAAAAAAGAGAATTCACTAATTGCAAATCACACGTACGATACTTTTGGAATCTATTCAATCACTCTAATTTTCTTAGCTCATTACTCCCACACGTTTGTTTTGCTTAACAAGTTCTTAATATTTTTATCTTCTCACAAGGTTAACTTTACCTAATTACCTTATATCTATGAGTCATTTCCTAGTCCATGTATATCTCACCATATCTTCCAAATTAATCCCACCAATTTTGGTCCAATCAGCACATCAAAACCGACACAATCAACAACCAATCAAGCCTAGTTATTGACAAATTAAGACTTACCTTATTAGAACCCATGCTCCCTAATTCACGCAACATATTCCCATAATATTCGGTCTTTATGTGTTTCCCTACTTATTCCACACGCTCTTCCCTAACATAAAGCATACTTTTTTTTCCATTAACCCTTACCGAAATTTATGCAAAACAAAAGGGTTCCTGGTTATTATTTTCTCCCAATATTCAAAGGGTTTGGAGGCTTGTGGCTGTGGTATTTCAGTCGTGGGTAATAATGATCTTCCAAGTTGGATATCGCTGATTCATGATGTAGTATTCATGTCCTTGTTTCTTGTCTCGTATAATCTGCCTAGGTACCAATCCCCTATCTTGTTTTTGCACCTATTCAACATACTCACACATGTATATAATCAGAATTTATCAACATCTAAACCTAATCATATTCATGCTAATCTTCTCGTTTAATCTAGCTTGAATGGTTGTTGTTCTGTTAATCCTTAAATACTTGAAACACCACTCATAAACTAGTACGTTCGTGTTCCAGGTTCGTGTCCAGAATTTTGGTTTTGTTTATTCTAGTTCAAGTTTGGTTCGGTTTGCGGTTAGCGCTCTACTTCAGTTTTCGTTTCATTTGTTGTTCGCGAATTGGCAGATTTTTGGGTTACGTCTAGCGGTTCATGTTCAACTGGGCTTTTAGATCGATCATATTTCGTTGCACCTCGTGTTTCCGATCTTAGCGGGGTGTGACACCTTCACAACGTCGCCTACTCTTTTTCCGGTACTAGGCTAACCACTGGGTTCTTTCACAAGGTTGAACCGCACCTACCAAAACGTTGCCTACCCTTTATCCGGTACTAGGCTAAGTACCGAGTTCCATTACAAAAGAGGAACTACTACCCAACACTACACAACACCTAATCCCCAAAGGAGACCCACTCCTTATTACAACACCATCAAGGATATCAATATCCTTGGAAACAAACTATCACTATTTGTATAACGATACACCTCATCGATTATACGACCTTGGCATCCTTCACTAATGCCACTTGATTTGACTCCTAGGCATCTTTCACTAATGCCCTTGACACGAACGCTTGGCACCTTTCACTAATGCCTTCGTCTTGACTCCTTTAGCATTCTTCACTAATGCTTTTGACACGGACGATAAGCACCTTTCACTAATGCTTTCGTCTTGACTCTTTCGGCATCCTTCACTAACGCCTTGACACGGACGATAAGCACCTTTCACTAATTCTTTCGTATTGACTCTTTACGCATCCTTCACTAATGCCTTGGGCACAACACTTCTATGGAGGAGGAAAGAAGTATCAACAAGAGAACCTCAGTAGTCTTGATGATGAAGAAGCATGGCAACTCATGGACTTGAGCTTGCTTGACTTTAAGAAGTGGTGATCTCGCCTTTAAGAGGAACCTAGAGAATCACACAAAAACAAAAGACAAACTACATAGAAAGATCCTTTAGGATCTGTGGTTAGAAGGTTACAATACTTGGGGAAAGTATGTGTGGGAGTAGCAACCCAAAAGGAAGAAATGACTTACTATTTATAGAAGAAAACATCTATCGTTCCACGGATCCTCACTTGAGGGATCCGCCCAGTGTATTATCGGGGATCCGTGGGACGCTCCCTTTTGCCCATGGGTTTTGGGTCATGGGTCATGGGTTATGGATCATGGGTATCCAAGTAGATACAATGTATCTCCAAGATGGAATGCATCTAGTCCATGGTTCATGGATTAAAACCATGGGTCATGGATATTATCCATATATGACTTATGCATGATGTCATGCAATGGGTTATGGGTCAAGCTCCATGGGTATGGGTCATGGACTTTGGGTTGTACCCATCTACATTCAATGTATTTGGTCAATGAGTCAAATACTTAAGTTTCTACCCAATTGTATTACCCATTATAATACATACTAGTTATGTATATATTCACCCAATATGTAAATACTAGTTACTATACATATGTATCATAAAATCACTTATACTTGTTTTAGTGTTTTATGTGAAAACGTAAGTGTGTTAGAAAAAACTATTGGCTCAAACCATTTACGTATTTTATTTGTTGCGTTAAAATGATTTTACGTTTGTTATCGACAAAACATTAGAAGATCGTAAAATATAAATAAACGTTTTTAAGGCTTATTTGTATTAACAATCTCCCCCTTTTTGTTGATCACAAAACATAAAATTATTTAGAGGAAAAACTAAAATTCGTAAAAGTTCGAATTGGAGTTTTTACTCTCTTCTCCCCCTTTTTGTCGAAACAAAAAGTGCGTCGAAAAGAAACTAGCACAATGTTTTAAGAAAAACATGTAAAAGAAAAAATATATAAAGAAAGTGACGGGAAGAGTTCTCGTCTTAACTCCCCCTTGACGAGTCCATCCCTTTGTGAGGGCGTCAAGTAAAAAAATTACTAAATTAGTTCATTTGCAACTAAGTTTGCAAAAGATTTCGTCTATGTGACGAATATGCTCCCCCTTGATGATTGCAACTTTGCAAAAGAACATCATGAAATGTAATTGTTAGGACCTAAGATATATCAAACTTATCACTTTACCAAGCAAACCAAACACAAGTATAACCACGAACACAAACAGTATGCGTAGAATAGAAGAAGAATAGATAGAACGTGGTGACTTGAATGGTATGTTATGTGTATGTATGTGAAGAGATAAAGATAAACAAAATAAAGTTGTATATTCCTTGAGAGAGAAAACACACACACACACTTTCAAGCACACCCCTCAAATGACCATTTAAGGGGTATTTATAGTCCAAGGGACTTGATGCCCTAAAAGGCTTTCCATGGGCCCGGTTTGGACTTGGATTGGGCTTGGGATATATGAGCATACAAACGGCTAACATACCCTAACGTTTAACCAATTAGCTTAGCCCAATCCACGAGCCCGTTGACTATTCTATCACGATATCTAACACACGTTACACAGTTCCTAAACGTGAATGACCATCACTTCTAATAAAAACTATTAAGGCTAACAATCTCCCCCTAAGGGGTGGTCATTCAAATGATGCTCCACTTGATTAGGTCTTTACTTTTCTTGAGCTCGAACTTTGTGTGTAGATATAGAATAGTCTTGATTCTTTGTTCCTTCATGATTTGTGATCAGATAATGTGGTTGTCTGCGATTGTCAACTTCGTTGGTTTGGTGTCTCCACGT
Source organism: Chrysanthemum makinoi (assembly GCA_910596185.1). Lineage (NCBI taxonomy): Eukaryota > Viridiplantae > Streptophyta > Magnoliopsida > Asterales > Asteraceae > Chrysanthemum > Chrysanthemum makinoi. The sequence goes on from OU343217.1 coordinate 75,089,800, forward strand.
CTTTCTCCACCATGCTCACACTTCTATTTGTCTTTTGGTTACCAATGATGTAGTTCTCGAGTCTTTAAACTTTGTAAATTCTTTGACATTGACGAAGAATCATCTTTAACTTTGAGTTGCCTTTGATTTTGATGAGAACTTTCATGTGTTGTTGGTATGAGCATGTGGATAGTCTACACGATCAATCCGCTCCGGAGCTTCCATAAGAAGAAAACATAAAAACAGTTAGTAATAAGCGGATTTCGGCACTTACAAGTTTGAATTTCGAGGGTGTTAACAGCATAGTGTGAAAACACTTCTCTAATTCTCAAAGGCGTTCTGAACGGAGTCCCACAAGTGAGATAACGCGATATATCGAAGTACATCTACAGTTCAGGATGAGTCGTGAGGTACACCGAAGCATCACCCACGAACTGTAGACCGTTTGAGACACACTAAGCGTAATCCACGGGGAGTTACCGAAGTGACCGCTGTCGGTGCTTGATGTTGACCCTGGCAGGAGTTTCCATTCAATCACCGAAGATCACAGAAGTGAAACTTCTCATAAATGTTCTGGAAAATTGCTAAGACCTGCGTAGGACTCTAGAATATATCACTTGTGTCCTTATTGATGAACAACAAGCGATGAAATGTCATGTATTCCTATGATATCTTTTGATGAATCTCGTGGCTCTTGACTCAATAGTGCATTTTGGTTTCCTAAGCGGAGACTAGGGAGAGGGTCTCCTTCTTCAATATCAACGATCTCTAAGAGAAAGTCGATAGATTATGTAGGGTTCCCGGTGAGAATGAAACAAATCCCTTTTGAGAGGAATTGAGTGGCTAGAAGGTTTAGTGCGGCGTCATGGGTCCATGCGTCTTTGTCTTCAATACCAGTGTCATCTAGTGACAACCAGTAGCATATGTATTGAACCCGGTTTCTGCCCTAAGGTTGAATATGGAGGGCTATTTCTTTTCACCCTTTTTCAATTACATTTCTTTTTAATTCTTCAACCTCTTCTTTCTCCTTTCTCACATTACTCCTTTTTTCAATCATTCCTAAGGACTTCTAATACTAACTATTTGTGATGTCCTTGGGTAGATCCCTCTGGCTCTGGCGGATCATAGGACGAATTTCCTATCCTTAGTCACCTTATAACTCCATGACTGTCCCATGTTGCCATAAAACCTTTTCTTGAAAATCTCTCAAAGTGTTTATGATTATAAAACATGATTTGTTAACACCTTGAGAGTTTTATATTTTCAGAAACACTCGCCCTTCACATGTGCTTATATTGTTTTAACTTAAATCTGCACAGAGAGGGTAAAGTTCGCACTTTTGAATTGATCGACTTTCAATAGACAAGACCGATTCGAGACATGTTTACATCACTAGTGAACTAGCTTGAAATTATTACCCGGCCTGGTCAAGTCCAAAGAAAGTTTCTCGAAATGGTACATTTACTGACTTTGCATTCTCGTCAATTCATTGGTTTCAACTGAGTCGAGCTCTTTTGAGATTCACATTTTAATCACGTTTCTCCCCCTCAAAAATAGCATATCCATGATGTTTTTGAAACAAAATGATTAAAAGATATGATTTTCGGAAAGCATTTGGAGAGAAACTGATTTAGCATGAATTTTGGAACAATTTTGATTTTATACTCCCCCTTAACGAAAGCATATTTTTCATACAGAAAATTTAGAATCAGTTAAGGGTTTAGAGGGAGTTATCTTGAGCACAAAGTATTTTGAAAGATTTTGAAAAATCTTTTTGAACAATCTTGAAAAGGTGCTCAAGATGATGATGATTTCTCACCATTTTTAAATGTAGTGCATTGAAGCGTACACTTGATTTTCATTAAAAAACACGAGTTTTGATTTGAAAAATAATCAAAAGTCATCATTTAGTCCGGGTTTCGTACTGAAGTATACGAAAGCCATTATGTTGAAGTCCGGGTTTCGTACTGAAGTATACGAAAGCCATTATGTTGAAGAAACTTTGAGAAACGACATGTTTTGAAAAACATTAAAGAATAACTCTCGCTCAAGATACCAATTGTTAGGACCTAAGATATATCAACCTTATCACTTTACCAAGCAAACCAAACACAAGTATAACCACGAACAACACAAACAGTATGCGTTGAAATAGAAGAAGAATAGATAGAACGTGGTGACTTGAATGATATGTTATGCGTATGTATGTGAAGAGATAAAGATAAACACAATAAAGTTGTATATTCCTTGAGAGAGAAAACACACACACACACTTTCAAGCACACCCTTCAAATGACCATTTGAGGGGTATTTATAGTCCAAGGGACTTGATGCCCTAAAAGGCTTTCCATGGGCCCGGTTTGGACTTGGATTGGGCTTGGGATATATGAGCATACAAACGGCTAACATACCCTAACGTTTAACCAATTAGCTTAGCCCAATCCACGAGCCCGTTGACTATTCTATCACGATATCTACCACACGTTACACAGTTCCTAAACGTGAATGACCATCACTTCTAATAAAAACTATTAAGGCTAACAGTAATCCTAATATTGCAAGTGATTTTGCAATGTAATGCTTTGACATAAAGCTCCCCCTAGCTTAGGGTGTCAAAGTCTTCATGTGTATTTTGAAAATATACAACACAAAGGTTAGAAAACAAGTATATAGTGCATAATTTCATGCAAACAAGACTCAAGTTAGTAGAAAATTGGTATTCTGTTGCACGGATCCCACGGTTCCCTCCTTGGAGGGATCCGTCTAGGCAAAGTTCAGGGATCCGTCTATCTGATAACATAATTCAGCAATGGTGATGTAACAAATAATGTTAACATCAAAGTGAGATATGTACTCAAGCAACAAACATATACTCAAAGCAATATGGCATATAAACTATCATTCAATAAAACATAAGAGATGATCTACAAATCTCTAAAAACTAAGAGAATGATTTAGCCATGTAATACATATTCTACTAGTACTAATAAGTGACCAAAACTTAAGAAGCAACAATGTGCTTGAGTCTAAGGATGAGTAGACTTGTTGATTTGGTCCAATATTTCAAGAAGATGATTAAACATGAAATGCAACTCATTTTGTACTTCTTGAACAAGTCCTTGGGTGATTAGACAATTAGAGCAATTATTGTTTTGATTAGGAACCGGAGGAGATTGGTTGTTTTGAGGAGGCTCTACAAATGATGGTGGGGTTACATTGAGCAATGTAGGATGAGGTTCTACTAAGAACGAAGGTGGTGGTAATGGAAATTCCTCCATATGATCAAGTCCTTGGTGGTTCCTTGTTTCCAACGGTGGACTAGTTGGTGTTTTAGGTGGTTCCCTATTTAATGAGAATGTTGGTGAGTGGGAAGTTCTCGGTGGTGAGTGCTCTAATGAATAGAGGGTTGGATGAGAGATAGGTTCGGTGAAGGAATGTTGTCTATGTTCTAGGAATGAAGACATAGGCGTTTTACTAGAACTAGGTGCGTTTGGTTTAAAGCTTGATGAAGCCTTTTCTAACCCAAAAGGTCTAATGCTAATTCTTGCGGTTCTCTTAGAAATTGTTGATTGAGTTTGTTGAGGTGGGATTCTAGCACTATTATCTCTTACGGGTGATGATTCGGTGGATGAAATCTCATGAAGCATATGACCATTCCTTTTGGATGAACCTTTGGTTAAAGAGTTGTTGCTAAGTGCTTTGGTCATGGTGAGGATGCAATAGAAGTCTCTAACTACTGAATTTATTTAAGAATGTGATAAGAGTGATGACTTAACCTCTCAAGAGTGTTTAATTTATAAAGGGTGAATTTCAATTAAGGAATTAAATTCACGACCACTAAGGGGATTAGGCATGCACCAAGGTCAACTAAGGTGTTTGTTCAGCTCTAGGAAATCATTAAATGGTAACTAAAGGTGTTTAGATTACCAAAGCTGGCTTAAATTTGAAGGAAAAGCTGTTTAAAGTCTTTCTGCAGACATGGATCCCATGGATCCCTCTCATTAGGGATCCATCTGGTTATAAACCAAGGATCCGTCTGTCAGATAGAGATGTGATAAATTGATTATGCTTTTTGTAAGGTCTAGTACCTATGAATCTCGAGGTTTTGACTTTCCTTAGATGTCTTGAGTGGTAGATGTCTTAAATGCTCAACCATAAGGAGTGAGGATACTTAATGATGGTTTTGGGTAGGAAAGTGGACTTTTGAGAGTCTAACTAAGATCTTGAGGAGGATACCATTTGATTTGCAATGGGAGAATGATGGCAATTAGTCCTAGAAATCAGATGATAACTCAAGAGAAATTTGAGAAAATCCTAAAAAATAAAGAAAAATTAAAAGCTAGTTTCAATCCTATTTTGAGGTAAGAGTGACTAAAATCAATTTGCTAAAATTGATGGAGATATCAAACTAAGTGCTTTGAGATGTGAAGAACAATGCGTGAGCGTTGGAGCAAAAATATGATGGATATTGGTGAGTTTGATAAATCAAAGGCACTTTGAATTTGATCCTAAGTTACCTACGGGTGAATGTGATACCTACTGTGCTTGAGGAAGCCTTAAGTTGTATTAAAGAATCATGTTTAGCCAACATGATGTGATCAAGGGGATAATATTGATGTATAATGATCTGTATCTGGTATCTGTCTGCCAGGATCCCACGGTTCCATCATTGAAGGGATCCGTCTAGTTATAGTCTGGGATCCGACTATTGCAGAACAGAAGACTTTCAGTAATTGTGCAATTCTTGCACATCTTAGCAAATGCTTCTCCAAGTAATTTCTACAATGATTAAATGCAAGAACACAACAAGTATAACGCATAACAAGTGTGGGGAGACTAAAAGGTAGCTAAAGATGAGTGACGACAACTACTTGAATGAATTCAAGATGTCGTAAAATCTCATCCTACTCGTTCCTAAGTTAAATTGTTCAATACCAAGATATGGCAATTCCTACACACTACTTCCTACTCTACATAAGTATTGTTAAGATGTTACAAACCATTGTTTCAAATTATTTTCACGAACTAAGGTCCTATGACCTTACCTTACTTCCCCATCTCCTTCCATATCACTCCCCGTCTTCATCCTCCCCTCCACTCTTTATCCCACCATCTCTACTTCTTTTTCTTCAAGAAGTTGGCAAAGCACTTGAAGATCCCTTTGGTTTGTTGCCATTCTTGTGATGGGCTAGGAATGTCTGGTGATTCGTTGTGAAGTGAGTGGTGAAAAACACAATATCAACGTATATCAAAATAACCGTAAAATTTAACAAATTAACCCTTTAGGAAAAAGGTCAACGTGCCAAACCTCACGGGTGTGATAAAAGTGATACCGGAAAAGTGATTTCCCGGGTCGTGTCCCAACGAGGTGTGAATGGAAGGATTCGTTGAGTTTCGTGATTTGAACTTGAATTGGTTTTTTAATGATTTAGGATTTGATTACGAATTCTACAAATTAATTAACGGGAAAGTAATTAAGGCAAGGGAACCCTAATAAACTAAAAATAAACTATCACTAAGCCTAAAGAATGATAAAACGAAGCTACACTAACTTCTAGGGTGCAAAAACTAAAAAACGTAAAAACCGGGAAACGACCCGAGCCATAAACGTAAAAATTTTGCAATTTAAGGGCTACGGGTCTTAAATCAATTTTCCTACGATCTATTTGACTAAAATTAATTTTAGGAAAAAGCGGAATATTTTTTTGACTTTTAAATTAATTTCTATGAATTAAAAATGATTCTACACTAATTAAATGATTAAAAATATTAAACTAATTAATAAAATCGAAAAATCACAAAAACTATTTTAAGCCTAACTGATTCTAGGAAAAATGAAAAAGGTAGGTGTTGCTTTATGAAATAAGCTGGAAATAAGCTCAAAAGAGCTTATAGTGAAAATTGCCAAATGACACTTAAATATTTAAAAGTGCAAAGGATAACTGATAAAGTCCCAAGGGCGCGTTTTGGTTAAGCGTGGGGTGTTAGTGTGTTGAGCTTAGGGACCAGGGTTCGAATCCCTTGGTACCCTTTTTGAAAATCTATTTTTTTTCAACTTTTTCTTTTTGCACTTTGTTTATGAGACGAAAACAAGACTTTTTTGTAAAAACACTTTATGCAAAACCTTGGAATAAGCAGTTTTACAACCGCTTATTTCCCACAAAGTGGACATAATCAAACAAGCACCCCTTTAAAAGCAAACAAACAAACACTCCTTTTTCACTTATTTAGAACTGTTTGGGGTTAAGCAATAAGCATTTAAACAAAAGATGAATGAGTGAAATAGAATGAAAATAAGCTTCCTAAGTGAGATAAGCTATAAGCACAAGGGAGAATAGTTGGCTATTGATTCTAACTAGGGGAAGTCTAAAACTGCTTATCAAATGGAAATAACAAAAACAAACTACAATAAGCACTAGATAAGCTAATCAAACTAGATAGTAATAAACCTAAGCTAAGGCACCTACTGGGTCCTAGAAAGATTGAATAAGCAAACTTAAACCTACACAAGCAAAAGAAAAGAACTGATCTGCTGTTGTGCAAGGTGCAAGCGTGAAAAGCACCTGAAGGTGTCTGTTTGCGCTTATTTCCAAGCTAAGAAAGAGATCCAAATAGAGAGATATAAAGCCGCACAAGCAATGTTAAGCTAGCATAGATTCAAGAAAAACAAAGTGATACCCGGGTTAAGCTGTTTAGAGCTTAAAAATAAGCTGAGATCAGCTTGGTTGATCCAATGATGTATCTTGATGTAAAAAATGAAGTGGGACAAGTTTGGATCTCAATTTAAACTAAGTTAGAGAAATCTTTGGTGCATGAAATTGAAACTAGAATGAGTTGGGAACATGTTGACTTGAGAAAAGCAAGATTTGCTTATTTAGACCAACAATTGAACTGAAAAATAAACCAAGAAGCAGCCTAAGAAATTCGCTTGTCCGGAGCAGCAGAAGACAGAAAAGTAACATTTTCTAAAACCAAACTTGTTCAAAAACTTTGTTAAGGTAATCTTAAGCTTGAAAGTGTTACTAACCTTTCTAAATGCAGTTTGACCTTGAAGGTCAAACGGGTAGAAAATGATTTTTGACTTACTTGAAAGACTGATCCAAACACCTCTTGTAAAAAGGTTTTTGACCCCTATTTTTTTCTTTTCTGAAAATCAATTCAGTTAACTAATAACAAAGATTGATAACTAGCAACAAAAGAGAACAAACTTAACTCAAATAAACTTTTTCATTGAAATAAAATTAAAGATTACAAAAAAAAAACTTAAACTGAAATTTTTCTACTAAAACTAGGGGTGCCTTATAATGGCTACAATAACTCCTATTTATACTACATCTAAGTCTTCAAGTCTTCACCCTTGTGCTTGTTTTGTGTGAGCAGTCAAGTAAAAATCCATCCTTTGTGCTTCTTTGAACTAATCCAAGCCTTTGATTAGTTAGGTACCATTTTGAGCTCATCTAAGCCATCCATGAGGTCTTTTGAACACGGATTGCCATGGTGGCATTTGGGGAAGAGGGGGGAAAAGATTAGTGGGTTTGGGAGTGGGGTTTAACTGGGTAAAGAGGATTAAGGGAGGTTTGGGTAAAGGTGCAGTGGGTAAAGGTTGAAGGAGGGTTGAGTGTCTTGGGTTTGGGTTTATGGGTAGAGAGAGAAAGAGAGGGAATCTAGGTTCTTGGTTTGGGGTTTGCTTGGGCGGGAAATTGGGGAAGGAGAAGCAGGGGATGGGTTGTATTAGTTTATCGGGTTGGACTGGGTGGGTTGAGTAGGAGTTGGGTTGGACCGGGTCAGAGGGTTAATGGATTGGGTAGTGGGTTTGGATATTGGGCCAAAGTAGCTAATATTTGGACAAGGGGTTAGATATTGAATCCATGGCAAACATAGGGACCAAATCTCTGTCAAAATCTGAAACTTCAGGGGCCAATCAAGTAACTTCTGAAAAGTGATCCAAGGGTCAAACTTGTGAATCTCAAATAAGTTGAGGACCATTTTTGCAAATTGTGAAATTCCAAGGACTAAACTTGTCAATCTTAAAAATCCAGGGATCAAAACTGTAATTTCTCAAACTTTTGAAATTTTTCACCAAAGGACTAATTATGACAACTTATGATTTCAAAAGGATCTTTGGTGACTTTTCTTTTAAAATACGTGCTCAGGGACTATTTCTGTCAAATTTTGAAAGACGGGGGACTGAAACTGCCAATTATGCAAACTTTGTTCGTTTTTCATTAATTTTGCATCTGAAACATATAAAACACAATTTTGAGATATTTTCAGTATTTTGATGCATTTCGGAGTGTTTTTAAATGTTTTGCAGCTCAGATTTGACCTAAAATGATGAGTGAATACGCACTCATCAAATCCCCCACACTAAAACATTGCTAGTCCCTAGCAATCTTTTGAGAAAACTTAATGGATTTGAGTCTCTTTACCAAAAGCCATTACTTCTGGAGTAGCCAAATGTTTTAGTTCAAGTGAGAACTATGGTACACTGATAACCATGTGATTTTGAGCAAACCACTAGCTTTCAACGGTTTTGATTTGTCTTTACCAGAAGCCGTTTGCTCTGGACTAGCCAACTCTTAGATAAATTATCAATATTATCTTTGGTGAGCTGATTACCAATTATGGTTTTTCCACTGCCTTTACCACAAGCCATAAACTTGCGGGCTAGCCAACTCTTCACTAATTAAAGATATGGTGAGCTGAACACCATACAATTTTGGGCAAATTGCAAGCCGTCAACGGATTTGATAAATCTTTACCAAGAGCTGTTTGCTCCTGGATTAGCCAATCCTTTTGTTTATTAGACATGGCGGACTGATAACCGTAATCTGAGTAAGTGCAACACACTTACTCCAAAAAAAATTTTGGCCAAAAATGGGGGAATTGGGTGGTAAAACATATGATAAAATTCGCGAGAATTCCCCCCCACACTAGAAATGAATATTGCCCTCAATATTCAAAGTACCGGCGGTTATGCCGAAACTGAGAACGTAAAAGGGAAATACTACGGCCATTATTTTGAAAGGTTTTTTTCAGAAAACTTTATACAACGGGGGGCAACTCCCCCACACTAGGGTGGTAGAAAGTAGAAAGAAGTCAGAAATACGGGTGAAAACCCATATAGTGTGCTACTGTTTTTGATTCCCGAGTCGCTAGCTTGACTCGATCCCCGCATTCATTGGTCCATGGGGAAAGTTTGTAGATCCGGGACAACCAAGGATGGTATGTCCCCTCCAAAATAATGCTTCAATCTATGTCCATTCACCTTGAAGTTTGGTCCGTCGGTTTGAGATAACTCGACGGTGCCATATGGAAAAAATTTGGCAATGGTGAATGGACCGGTCCAACGGGTCTTAAGTTTTCCCGAGAAGATTTTCAATCTAGAATTGAAAAGAAGGACTCGGTCACCAACGTTGAAAACGCGGTTCTTAATCTTTGAGTCATGGATCTTCTTTGTCTTTTCCTTGTAAATCAACGAGTTCTCGTAGGCTTGATCACGGAGTTCATTTAATTCATTGAGTTGAACTTTCCGGTGATCACCCGCGGACTTAAGGTCAAAATTTACATGCTTCAAGGCCCAATAGGCTTTGTGCTCGAGCTCGATCGGGAGATGACACGCCTTTCCATACACAAGCTTGTAAGGAGTACACCCGATGGGTGTTTTGTAAGCGATGCGGAAGGCCCAAAGTGCATCTTCAAGTTTGTCCGACCAAGAGGCACGGTTTTCACCTACGGTCCTCTCCAAGATTCTTTTCAAACCACGATTCGAAACTTCCACTTGCCCACTAGTCTGTGGGTGATACGCGGTAGAAAGACGGTGAGTGACACCATACTTAAGCATGACTTTTGCAAATTGGTCGTTGCAAAAGTGCGTACCGCGATCACTAATGATGGCACGGGGAGTTCCGAAACGGGTAAATAGAGACTTTAGAAACTTCACAACTACTCGGGCGTCGTTGGTGGGGAGCGCTTTCGCTTCCACCCATTTGGACAAGTAATCGACCGCCACGAGTATATACTTGTTCCCTCGAGAAGACGGGAACGGACCCATAAAGTCAATGCCCCATACGTCAAAGATTTCGCACACTTGAATGGCATTTTGAGGCATTTCATCTCTTTTAGAGATGTTGCTATGACGTTGGCAAGAGTCGCAAGATTTGACGAGGTCATGGGCATCTTTGTAAATCGTGGGCCAATAGAAACCGGAGTCAAACACCTTTTTAGCGGTGTAGTTCGGGCCATGATGTCCCCCGTGGGTCCATGATGACAAGCCTTGAGAATTTCATCGGCTTCTTGCCCGTGGACACACCGTCGGATGACTTGATCCGCACAAACCTTAAACAAGTAGGGGTCGTCCCAGAAATAATGCTTAACATCTTTGAAAAATTTGTTCTTTTGTTGGGACGACATCCCTTTCACAAAAAAGTTACCCGCATGATAGTTTGCAAAGTCGGCAAACCATGGGGTACTCGAATTTTCATGATGAGATACCACATTAAGAGTCTCGAGAGGAAATGTTTCATTTATTTCCTTTTTCTCGAGCACACCTTGATGTGGATTTTCAAGACGAGAGAGATGATCAGCCGCTAGGTTCTCCGCTCCTTTTTTATCACGGATGATGATATCAAATTCTTGTAGGAGGAGAACCCATCAGAGCAATCTCGGCTTTGCATCTTGCTTAGCAAAAAGATATTTGAGAGCCGAGTGATCCGTATACACTATGCTTTTGGACAAGATCAAGTATGGCCGAAACTTCTCGAAAGCATACACCACGGCTAGTAATTCTTTCTCCGTCGTAGTGTAATGTGCTTGAGCTTCGGTTAAAGTTTTGCTAGCATAATGTATAGGCTGGAAATGTTTAGCCTTGCGTTGCCCCAAAACGGCACCTATGGCGAAATCACTTGCATCACACATAAGCTCAAATGGTAATTCCCAATCGGGGGCAACTAGAATTGGTGCTTCAGTGAGCTTTTTCTTAAGAATTTGAAAAGCTTCAACGCACTCACTAGAGAAGACGAAAGGAGTGTCTTTTTCAAGAAGTCGGGTCATAGGCCGGGATATTTTTGAAAAGTCTTGAATGAAACGACGATAAAATTCGGCATGACCAAGGAAACTTCTAACTCCTTTGACGGTTGTGGGAGGAGGTAATTTCGAAATGACATCGACTTTAGCTTTGTCAACCTCAATCCCGCTCTTAGAAATCTTATGGCCAAGAACAATTCCTTCTTTAACCATAAAGTGACATTTCTCCCAATTTAGACTAAGATTCGTGTTTTCACAACGTTCAAGCATCTTGTCCAAATGGGAGAGACATGGTTGGAAAGAATCCCCAAAGACCGAAAAATCATCCATAAAGACTTCCATAGTCTTTTCGATCATGTCATGGAAAATGGCCACCATACACCTTTGGAACGTCGGGGAGCATTACACAAGCCAAAAGGCATGCGTCGGTAAGCAAATGTTCCATAAGGACACGTGAATGTGGTCTTTTCTTGATCTTGTGGGTCAATGGGTATTTGGAAGTAACCCGAGAAACCATCGAGAAAACAATAGTATTCGTTTCCGCTAATCTCTCAAGCATTTGATCCATGAAAGGTAATGGAAAGTGGTCTTTACGGTTGGCTTCATTTAACTTTCGATAGTCAATGCAAACACGCCATCCGTAACCAATCGAGTAGGAATCAACTCGTTTTCATCATTTTCAACAACGGTAATGCCACCTTTTTGGGCACACAATGAACGGGGCTAACCCAAGGACTATCCGAGATAGGGTAAATCAATCCGGCATCGAGAAGTTTTATGACTTTCGCTTTGATAACCTCATGAATTTTAGGATTCACCCTTCTTTGGTGTTGAACCGCCGGTTTGAAGTCATCTTCCATGAGAATCTTGTGTGTACAAAATTTCGGGTCAATACCCTTGATGTCGGAAAGGTTCCAAGCGATGGCTCGCTTGTGTGACTTCAAAACCTTTATGAGAGCGGCTTTTTCATCCTCACTCAAGTCCTTAGCAATGATGACGGGTGATTTATTGTCACCCTCCAAAAATGCATACTCGAGATGAGGTGGTAAGTCCTTAAGTTCGACCTCGGGAGGATCATTAGAATTTTCAATCGTTTTGATTTCCTCTTTATGAAGTTCTTGAGGAGGGAGTGATGAAGGATCTTCATTGAGCAACTTCTTGATGAGAAGTATATCTCCTCAATGTCGATGGGAGCGTGATCAATTTCCCATGGAACAGAATCACTAGCCAAGTATGCTTCAATCTCTTCCAAAATAAAGTCACTTCCCTCAAATGGAGTGAGGGAGGGAAGAGAGAGCAACAATAGGATCAACCGAAGTGGGATTGCCACTCGAGAATCCAAGAATTTCTTGAGAATACTCCTTCGACACAATGTCAAGGACATCAATTTTGTTGACGGAATTGTCTTCATAATTGGGGAGTATTTCGTAACTTGATTGAGATTGAAAGTAACGGCTTCCTTGTTTACCCTCAAAGTGATTTCCCCTTCATCAACATCGATCAATGCCCGACCCGTTTTTAAGAAGCACCTCCCAAGGATGAGGGGTACTCGGGGATCGGCATCAAATTCGACAACAACAAAGTCGGCGGGGAAATGAAACTTGCCTACTTTCACAAATACATCCTCGGCTATACCTAGCGGACGAGAACTTGTACGGTCCGCAAGTTCGAGGATCATACATGTAGGTGTAAGCGGAGGCAATGAAAGCTTTTTCCACATGGAGTGTGGCATCAAGTTAATGCTCGCGCCAAGATCGGCCAAAGCGGAGCATTGAACTATGCCTTGAAAATCACATGGGATGAGAAATTTTCCGGGGTCTCCTAACTTTTCGGGAAGTTTTTTAAGGATAACCGCCGAACAATTTTCGTTCAAAGAAGTTTTAGCCATTTCAGAAATCTTTTCTTTGTTATTCAACAAATTTTTGATTGTTGGACCGAACTTTGGCATTAGAAGAAGAGCGTCCGCGAAACTAATCTCGTAGTGCAAATCTTGAAAGATTTGGATAAGCTTCTCCATTTGTTGACTAGTTTTATCACGGAGTTTTTGGTCATTAAGCCTTGAAGGATAAGGAAGTGAAGGCTTAGGAGTGGTCATCGGAACAACGGGTTCCGGAATTTGAGGTAAGACCACCGAAGGTTGGACTTGTGCGGTACTTCGTGGGCTTGAGTTATGCACCTTGTCCTTTGATACCTCGGTTTCTCGTTCCACATCCCTCCCGGGAGAAGGATTAGGCATCGAGGGTTCCTCATAAGATTTACCACTTCGGGTGGCAATAGCATTCAATTCACCTTTTGGGTTGGGAATGGTATTACTCGGAAGAGCACCCGAAGTTGAAGCTTGATTCTTTTGACTCATGAGACTAGCAATCATGCTTTCAATCTTGCTATGAGATTGATCAATCTTGTTACTAGTAGCTCTAAGCTCGGAAGTGAAATCATTCTTCAAAGTGGTAATTTGATTTTGCATGGACACCATCTTAGCTTCATTGCTTTTGATGTAATTAGCAATGTCAATGGAAGCTTGAGGAGGTTGGGCATGCACATTTTGTTGAGGAGCTTGGAATCGGTTTTGATTGAAATTTCCTTGATTTTGAAAACCTTGATGTTGATTTTGAAAATTCGATTCGATTTTGATTGAACTGATTATTTCTATTTTGCACATTTTGATTGTTCTGATTTTGATTAAACCCGGGTGGTCCAAGGAAATTGTTAGAACGATAACTGAGAAGGTTTCGGTCCCCTTGCGGTTGGTAGGAATTACCTCCCGTATTGTAGGAACCCGAAGCGGCATAAACGCTCTCTTGAGTGAAGCCACCGGAGGCTGGACACTCAAAATAAGGGCGTGGACCACCACAAGTTTCACAACTCTTGTTTACGACATTCACTTGTTGATTGTTGTTATTTTGACTCATTTTAAGTACGGCAGTGGATATTTCTTCAATCTTCTTGGTTAGAGTCGTGTATTCCGAAGATGGAAGAGTGGTAGATCTCCTTGACTCACTCTCTCGGTGAGGAATCCCAATAATTGTGGTGGGCAATCATGTTTTCAATGAGATCGTAGCACTCTTCGGGTCGCCTTTTCATAAAGGTACCACCGGCAGCAGCATTGATTGTGTCACGATGTCTCAATGTTAACCCGTTATAGAATGTATCTATTTGGGCGACAAGCAACATGTTGTGGTTCGGGCATCGATCAATCGAAAGCTTATAGCGTTCCCATGCCTCAAATAAGGACTCATCGGGATGCTGCCGAAAATTACTGATTTCATTCCGTAGTTTCGTCACCATCGACGGTGGAAAATATTTCGCCAAGAATTTGGAGATCATTTCATCGAAACTATGGATTGAATTTTTGGGAAAACGATCAAACCATGCGGTGGCATGAAGCGTCAAGGAATATGGAAAGAGGTATAAGCGAAGGGCGTCATCGGTGACCCCATTTTGCTTCATACTTTGGGTGACGGTGAGAAATTTGTCGAGATGCTTGTTGGCATCGTCACCCGGTGATCCGTGAAATTGGCAAAAACTTTGGACTTGTTGAATCATGTGATGCTTAAGTCCAAAATCCGTGGCCTCGATGTTGACCGGGGCAATTGGACCGCCCCGTCCATCCATCGTGGGTTGGCAAAGCTCCTCCATCGTTCGGAGATCGGGAGCTTGATTTTGTGGCTCAGGTTGTTGGACTTGAGGTCCGTTCCCTAGGTTATGTGTCATTGTGATTTGTTCGACAGAACGTATCTCGGGTACGTTTTCTTGGTTACGGTTACGTCTACGAGCTTGCGAGCGAGTGCGCATGCACTTCCAAAAACAACACTTTCAATTAAAACAAGACCGAGGCAAAACAACAGTGAACTTAAACCAATAATCCCACGTGAAATGATCACTTTTATAAGTAAAACGCACAAAGGAGCGGAGAGACTTTGTAGGTCAGCGCGAAGCTTATTAAAAACCCGTCTCTTTACAGCCGCAATTTAATGTCAGGCCGTCCTTATATCCCTCACACAGTTTGTTAAACCGATAAAAGTAAACCAAAACACGAGCGACACAAAGGCAAGTTTTAAATCTTTAGTTCGGGAACTTATAATGATAACACCTCAGTTGAGAATGTTATATTGATTGTGTCTTCTATTTATTTAAAACAACAAGGAAAATCTTTTTGTATTTTTAATCTTTTACATATATATACAAAGAAAAGAAAAATATTTTTGTATTTTTGTATTTTTATAAAAACAATAACTTCACGAGGAAGGTTCTTCAAGTCACTAATCGCAAAAACTTCACGATATTGTCGCAACACACCTCCCGGCAGCGGCGCCAAAATTTGATTCGTTGTGAAGTGAGTGGTGAAAAACACAATATCAACGTATATCAAAATAACCGTAAAATTTAACAAATTAACCCTTTAGGAAAAAGGTCAACGTGCCAAACCTCACGGGTGTGATAAAAGTGATACCGGAAAAGTGATTTCCCGGGTCGTGTCCCAACGAGGTGTGAATGGAAGGATTCGTTGAGTTTCGTGATTTGAACTTGAATTGGTTTTTTAATGATTTAGGATTTGATTACGAATTCTACAAATTAATTAACGGGAAAGTAATTAAGGCAAGGGAACCCTAATAAACTAAAAATAAACTATCACTAAGCCTAAGGAATGATAAAACGAAGCTACACTAACTCCTAGGGTGCAAAAACTAAAAAACGTAAAAACCGGGAAACGACCCGAGCCATAAACGTAAAAATTTTGCAATTTAAGGGCTACGGGTCTTAAATCAATTTTCCTACGATCTATTTGACTAAAATTAATTTTAGGAAAAAGCGGAATATTTTTTTGACTTTTAAATTAATTTCTATGAATTAAAAATGATTCTACACTAATTAAATGATTAAAAATATTAAACTAATTAATAAAAATCTGGAAAAATCACAAAAACTATTTTAAGCCTAACTGATTCTAGGAAAAATGAAAAAGGTAGGTGTTGCTTTATGAAATAAGCTGGAAATAAGCTCAAAAGAGCTTATAGTGAAAACTGCCAAATGACACTTAAATATTTAAAAGTGCAAAGGATAACTGATAAAGTCCCAAGGGCAGTTGGTTAAGCGTGGGGTGTTAGTGTGTTGAGCTTAGGGACCAGGGTTCGAATCCCTTGGTACCCTTTTTGAAAATCTATTTTTTTTTCAACTTTTTCTTTTTGCACTTTGTTTATGAGACGAAAACAAGACTTTTTTGTAAAAACACTTTATGCAAAACCTTGGAATAAGCAGTTTTACAACTGCTTATTTCCCACAGTGGACATAATCAAACAAGCACCCCTTTAAAAGCAAACAAACAAACACTCCTTTTTCACTTATTTAGAACTGTTTGGGCAGATTAAGCAATAAGCATTTAAACAAAAGATGAATGAGTGAAATAGAATGAAAATAAGCTTCCTAAGTGAGATAAGCTATAAGCACAAGGGAGAACAGTTGGCTATTGATTCTAACTAGGGGAAGTCCTAAACTGCTTATCAAATGGAAATAACAAAAACAAACTACAATAAGCACTAGATAAGCTAATCAAACTAGATAGTAATAAACCTAAGCTAAGGCACCTACTGGGTCCTAGAAAGATTGAATAAGCAAACTTAAACCTATATAAGCAAAAGAAAGAACTGATCTGTTGTGCAGGCTGCAAGGTGAAAAGCAGCCTGAAGGTGTCTGTTTGCAGCTTATTTCCAAGCTAAGAAGGAGATCCAAATAGAGAGATAAAGCTGCACAAGCAATGTTAAGCTAGCATAGATTCAAGAAAAACAAAGTGATACCCCAGGTTAAGCTGTTTAGAGCTTAAAAATAAGCTGAGATCAGCTTGGTTGATCCACTGATGTACTGATGTAAAAAAATGAAGTGGGACAAGTTTGGATCTCAATTTAAACTAAGTTAGAGAAATCTTTGGTGTATGAAATTGAAACTAGAATGAGTTGGGAACATGTTGACTTGAGAAAAGCAAGATTTGCTTATTTAGACCAACAATTGAACTGAAAAATAAACCCAAGAACAGCAGCCTAAGCCACTGTCCTGAGCAGTTCAGCAAGACAGAAAAGTAACATTTTCTAAAACCAAACTTGTTCAAAAACTTTGTTAAGGTAATCTTAAGCTTGAAAGTGTTACTAACCTTTCTAAATGCAGTTTGACCTTGAAGGTCAAACGGGTAGAAAATGATTTTTGACTTACTTGAAAGACTGATCCAAACACCTCTTGTAAAAAAGGTTTTTGACCCCTATTTTTTTCTTTTCTGAAAATCAATTCAGTTAACTAATAACAAAGATTGATAACTAGCAACAAAAGAGAACAAACTTAACTCAAATAAACTCTTTCATTGAAATAAAATTAAAGATTACAAAAAAAAAACTTAAACTGAAATTTTTCTACTAAAACTAGGGGTGCCTTATAATGGCTACAATAACTCCTATTTATACTACATCTAAGTCTTCAAGTCTTCACCCTTGTGCTTGTTTTGTGTGAGCAGTCAAGTAAAAATCCATCCTTTGTGCTTCTTTGAACTAATCCAAGCCTTTGATTAGTTAGGTACCATTTTGAGCTCATCTAAGCCATCCATGAGGTCTTTTGAACACGGATTGCCATGGTGGCATTTGGGGAAGAGGGGGGAAAAGATTAGTGGGTTTGGGAGTGGGGTTTAACTGGGTAAAGAGGATTAAGGGAGGTTTGGGTAAAGGTGCAGCTGGGTAAAAGGTTGAAGGAGGGTTGAGTGTCTTGGGTTTGGGTTTATGGGTAGCAGAGAAAGAGAGAGGGAATTTAGGGTTCTTGGTTTGGGGTTTGCTTGGGCGGGAAATTGGGGAAGGAGAAGCAGGGGATGGGTTGTATTAGTTTATCAGTTGACTGGGTGGGTTGAGTAGGAGTTGGGTTGGACCGGGTCAGAGGGTTAATGGATTGGGTAGTGGGTTTGGATATTGGGCCAAAGTAGCTAATATTTGGACAAGGGGTTAGATATTGAATCCATGGCAAACATAGGGACCAAATCTGCCAAAACTGAAACTTCAGGGGCCAATCAAGTAACTTCTGAAAAGTGATCCAAGGGTCAAACTTGTGAATCTCAAATAAGTTGAGGACCATTTTTGCAAATTGTGAAATTCCAAGGACTAAACTTGTCAATCTTAAAAATCCAGGGATCAAAACTGTAATTTCTCAAACTTTTGAAATTTTTCACCAAAGGACTAATTATGACAACTTATGATTTCAAAAGGATCTTTGGTGACTTTTCTTTTAAAATACGTGCTCAGGGACTATTTCGTCAAATTTTTGAAAGAGGGGGACTGAAACTGCCAATTATGTAAACTTTGTTCGTTTTTCATTAATTTTGCATCTGAAACATATAAAACACAATTTTGAGATATTTTCAGTATTTTGATGCATTTCGGAGTGTTTTTAAATGTTTTGCAGCTCAGATTTGACCTAAAATGATGAGTGAATACGCACTCATCATCTGGCAATTGATTGATGTAATACAAATGGTCGAGATCGGTGTTGCCAAGGGGGTTGCTACTTCCTTTTCCTTCTCTTTGTCTCTCCCGTTCATCCGATGAATCCGTTGGTGGGTGAGGTCTTTTTCCATCCACCATAAACCTTGTAGTTTTTCCCTCGGACAACGGCACCATGACTTTGTTGCAAAAGCTATGATCAAAGGAATACGAAGAAGGATCTAAAGCAAAGATGAAGTTTGCAAGACGGGATAGAAGCATTGCATACGGGAGCACCATTTTTTCCATGCTTTTCACACTCGCCATTCTCTTAATCATGTAATATGCAAGGTTGAAGCGAGTCTCGGTCACAAGGCAATAAATCATGAAGCTCAAGCACGCATTGGGGTGATCCTTGTTCCCTCCCAAGCAAAGCACATTCTCCCTAACTATGACTTCCCATTTCTTATACAACGGGAACATCTCGGAGAGCTCCATTTGAAAAGGATCCCTATAGATCACTTTGGAATTTCTAGTGACCCTCTATGGGGATGCCCTTTGCATGAACACGGTATCCCTTACCGTGGTTGCTTTCGGGATTCTCATGTGGTAGACTTCATGATGATCAACCATATCGTGTAGCTCCGCCAAAGACCATTCATTGGAATATATGCAAACTCCTTGATAAAGAAAACGTAGTATTCTTCCAAATTCTACAAGTGAAAGGGTGTACTCATGCTCATTTATGATGAAGAAAATTGAGATGGTCCCGTTCTCATTCCTAACTATTCTCATCGTTTTGTAGAACTCAAGAATGAACACCGGGAAAATTTGTTCGTTTATGTCTAAAAGACAATCAAAGCCAATTGTTCCAAAAACTTCTCGGATGTTGGTGTTAGCAAGGAATGATGGCTCTACCACATGACCTTCATGAAAAAGTCTCTTTTCGAGGAACTTGAAAGCTTTCCTATCCTCCGGGCTAAGTCCATCCTTTCGATGATACATTGGAATGTAATGGGCGGTATCATGATAATCTTGTTGGCGATTACTAGGCATGATTGTTCCTATACAACAAAACCACAATGTGGTGTTAATTGTGAATAGTAGCCTAAAGGTTTTGATCACAATTTTGCTCAAAACATCTTCATTGAATTCAAGAAATGAGTTTAATTTGTATTAACAATGTTAATTCTTTGATTTAGATTATCTTAGAAAACAATGTGGTAACAAATTATGACAAACCCATTTGAACCCAACTTCTAAAGATGAAAATTGTAATCCTAAGAATCAAGAAATAAAATTAACAATGAAGTGAAGATTATATTTACACAAGAGATTGTTTTGCTTGAAGGAAATGATCAATTTTCTCCTGTGAACAGTAACTGGGTTTTTGTTCGTGAGTCTTTGAAAGGGAAAGTGATAGTGGAACTGACAAAGTGATCATTTCTAACTTATGCTGTCTTCTGTTGCACGGATCCCATGGATCCCTTGCATTAGGGATCCGGCTAGTTCAAACTCAGGGATCCGGCATGACAGCAAAAGTTCAGCTTAAGTATTCCTTGATAACTTTGGTTTGGGAGTTCTAAATTGCCTAGAGTTGATGTTTAAGCTCCATAACTTGTGGTTTGAGGTATTGATGGTTTAATACTAATCCTATTTGACGAGGTTCCCTTTTTATGAAAAAGTCATAATTCTTTGGGAGGTTTTTCAAAGATTATGATAAAATCCTATTTTATCATAATATAAGAAATTTCACATGGATACTCATTGACATAGATGAAATGTCAATAGTCCTTTTGTGAGGAATAATGATCAAGGCTATCGAATAATGAAGAATACTATTCTTGATGATGATTTCAATATAGATAACTACTTTAGTAATTACAAATAAAGTGTAAACATACTACTAAGAATTTAATAATAATAAAAAATGTAAGTTATTAAAGATCATACATTTGCTAAATATTCTTTTTAAGGAAAGAAATATTTAGAGAAATTCTTTTTGATCTTCTTAGGATCCCCAAATCTATGTATGGAGAATACATTGCTAAATATTCTTTTTATGAAAAGAAATATTTAGAGAATTTCTTCATGATCTTCTTGGTTTGCCCAAATCCAAGTATGGAGAATTCTTAACAAGGAAAATATTAGAACGTTATATAATTGTCTAACATTAAACAATATGATAATTTTTAAAACATGACAAAAAAAAAATCCTTCTTTGTAGTTTTCAAACATACTCGGATCGTATCAAGTTTTTAAAGTATAACATACTCTAAGAAACTTGGTAACGAAGCTCTGATGCCAATTATGGAAAACTAGAAGGGGGGGGGGGGTTGAATAGTTTTACTAATTAAAACTTCGTTTTAAAATATTTAGATCGAATTATGTCAATCTATTTATATGTGTATGTTGGACATTGATAGATAGATATATAAATATGTAATGAAAGATAAAGAGTAAGAAGCACATAACCACGACACGAGTATTTATAGTGGTTCGGCTACAAGGATACCTTCCTTGCCCTACTCCACTCCCTGAGTCACCTACTCGAGAGTTCGTAATTACTACACGACACCAACTCCTTATGGCGGAGAAGCCTTCACAACGTCGTCTACTTGATGCAGGATTTACTGACCAGGTTTTAATATTTATAATGTCTCGTTATACCTATGGTCTACCCTAATGCACTAACGGGCAGTGTACCCAGTCGTGTGTAGTGTAGTATTCGGTAAAACCGAGGTCGTCCCAAGAGCTATGTGTGTTGGATTAATACTAAGTCTAGGTGTCACGGATTTTAAGAATGTTTTGATATCGATTAAACTAATAAACTACTAAAGCAAATAAAAGCAAAGGTGTGATCAAATAGAGGAGAGTGATGCTAACCTAGTTATTCATCATAGCTAGTAATGTCTACGTCTAATTACTTCCAATTACTTCAGGTGGGGTCAAAGTCGAGAGGACAGCATTTGGTCAATTCGCCCTAACCTATCAACAAAGATGCCACCACTGGAGAAGTCAGGTGTCCCTTCACAAGTCTACTTGTTCCTGGTCCCCTAAACCGATTCATTAAGTTCCGCTACATGCTAGACTTATAATAGTGAGTGCCCGGGCATTAGCAACTTAAACACTCACCCCCTAATTCTTAAGTTCATCTAAACGGTAGGTGATCAGTTGGTCAAATCGCACAAGTAGAATGGGTCGTCAGTTGGTCATATCTTACCCTTCCCGTCTCAGTCTACTCACTTAGTGTCAGTTGGGCATATCTCCTAAGCAACTAGCCTCTACCGCCATTCAAAACTACCGAAACAAGGGTAGCCACCAATAAACTATGCATGCATACACTTAGAAATAATTATACGGAAGTAATGTAAACGTAAACTAAACAATTAAGGAATCATAACTAGGCCAGCACCAAGAGGTGCTTAGCCGCTTATATTAACCATACAAATCAATTCAATATTTAATGTTACGAAATACATGAATCGAAAGTAAAGAAAAGATAAAATGCTAATGCTTATCGTAGGGGAGTGATTTCTCCCTTGGAGATAGCTCCTTATGCTCCTCTAGACATGCCTTTGGCTTTTTCCCACGTTCTTTGGTTGTGGTGTGTGAAATGGGATGCTTTGAAATGCTGGAAATCGTGGGGTATTTATATGCCAGATCTGGGTTACGGCGTAACTAATAGAATAGTTACGCCGTAATCATCAAATTCTTTGTAAATTGCACTAGATCTGCTGGTTACGGCGTAACCTTAGATGTGGTTATGCCGTATCTTCAATAATTCTTGGTTACACAGTAGTTTATGCACTAGTAACGGCGTAGTTATCAGCGGCGCGTATCCTCATTAGACCTAATATAGTTACGTCGTAATCTTTTGGGAGAGTTACGCCGTAATCTTCTGATAAGTTGGCTTTCTGAGTCACGCTTTAGTTACGACGTAATGTGAGAGATGAGTTACGCCGTAACTTCTTCAAAGTGAGCATACTGTGATAAATCTTTAATAATTCTCCAATTCCGCGTCTCTTTAGATCCAATGCTCGTAATTTACCTGAAAGTGGAAAATAATGGAAAACAAGCGTAAATCCATATAAATGATATAAATTATAAGCATTATCGGGGGAAATTGACACTTAATATTCAGGATAATTTGATGTTATAAAATATCCCCCCACTTGAACTCTACTTGCCCTCAATTAGACCCTATTAGATTGATTCCTAAAAGGATATCCCCCATAACCTAGAAAATATAAGTTTACAAATCCCTTATGCTAGAATAAAACAAAGCCGAACACCTCACGAAATGGGAACGAAACACTCAAATCTCTCAACTATTCTAAGTGTCAATTTCGGGGTGATCACTCAATCGCACAGTCATAGCATGCATTCTATCATAAGCTTGGCGGTTACACAAATCTCCACCACTAGAGTTCAGGGCTAAATAATTTTCTAAGGCAATATGGGTAGACACGACAAAGGTTAAGGGTGACTCGTCATTACTAACATGTCACGACGAAGTGGACAAAATCAATGATACATGACCAAATCCATGGCCAAGACACCAAAGATTGCTCGCTGCATCACCTAGACACGCTTCATGACTAAAGGGTAGGATAAGACATGGGATATATAAATGGTGTAAAATAAAAATAAAGCAGATAGTCTAAATCTATAACCAAGTCATCACCACTTACCGTCCGCCCAAAGTTCAAGCTTTGAAGTTAAGAAACCGGATCATGAAATACTAGGTAGATGTGTCATTAAAGGACGTCATGATGGGCACACTACCTTTTTTTAACTGTTGGCGTAATTACCAACTCTAATCTTCTCATGTGACCGAAGTGGCCTCCTCGATACTAAATCTTTGTAAAGCTCATAACATAGTGCTTATAACATCGCACTTTAAACTAAATAACATAACTTTTTTTTTTCAAAACATAAATATAGCAACTAAACATAACGTCCCCCCCACTTGAGATGAACAATGGGAAGTCGGGGGGTCTTCAATGATCTATAAGAATATGTCGTCGACGAAAGCGTGATTCCCAAACCTTTCCACTTGAACCTTGAACTTAGGCAAATGATGACTTCCCAATCACAAATAAAGACTACAAGGTAGGCTAAGGTGTATAGGTGTATCAAAATAATAAATTGGGTTAAAAAAATGAAAGGAATGGCTCAGATAGGTGTATCTAGGGGTATCTTGCTCTAAAGGTGAGTGCAACAAAAGGGTTTCACATGGGGGTCGAGAAGTCGAGGTGACTAATCGATAGACACACAATGGTAGACTATTTGGGTGATAATCCTATAATACTGCCTTCTTAAACTGAAAAGTCCAAATACATCGATATAACTTAACATACCTCGTCTATGGTCTCGAAATGATGCAAATGCCAAGTTTTAAAGTTTACAAGCTACCGGCACACTCATAATTTGGTGGATTTAGGGTAAAATATTGGAAACGGATAAGGCTAATCTCACCATATAATATCAAGGGTTGTATGTGCTCGGCTAAGGTCTAATCTAGTTAGGTTAATAAAAATATGTCAAAATTTTAA
Source organism: Chrysanthemum makinoi (assembly GCA_910596185.1). Lineage (NCBI taxonomy): Eukaryota > Viridiplantae > Streptophyta > Magnoliopsida > Asterales > Asteraceae > Chrysanthemum > Chrysanthemum makinoi. Next base: position 75,113,810 of record OU343217.1, read on the forward strand.
AAATGGCATAATTTTTCAAAATAAACTAGAAAAACGAGGGCAAAATAAAGTTCAAGAGACAATTCAACTCCCGTCCCCCCACTTGAATTGTAGAAAGTCCCTTTTTTACTAAGCGTTAAATAAAGGTGAAGAGAAATGTAGAATTTGAGCGAGAACTTCCCTGAAATTTGCTCCAAAAAGAAAGAAGGCCCACGAAAAAGAGTCGTGCCTTCGTATAAGCATCCATGAGCAAACTTCAATCCCTGAAATCACACTACCGACAAGCATAATTCTAAAAAACAAAAATGAAATATGAAAAACCTAACTAACTTTCGTAGGAATCACGGTTGCATTTAGCATATGCAACAAGCCTTTTAAACCACTTGGTGTCCCAAGTGGATGAGTGAAGTCTTGTGAGGGTTTACAGGGAACACACCCACAAAGTTCATTTAAAATACTAATACAAGGTTATTGTGTTTAAAATGAAAGAAGTAAAGCAGAGGATAGTTACGTCATAACTCTTATAAGGAATTACGCCGTAACTAGGCAAAACCTGGAATACGCTGCAAGAGTGTGGCTACGACGTAACCTCTTAGATGGAATTACGCCGTAATTGGTAATGCATCCGTAATTCTGCTGTAAAGGGTTTGTTACGGCGTAACCACTGAGATGAGTTACGCCGTAACTATAGTCAGATCAGATGCTGCTGCAGCAATCATTCTTTGTTTCCTGCAACAATGGTTAAAAACACAAAACCCAACAGAAATGGAAATAAAATAAAAGAAAGGGATAATTCGGGTTGTCTCCTGAAAGAGCACTTTTCTTTATTTACGAGTCTTTAAGTTAGACTCAGAGCCTCGGGGCTTTATGGTGGCCTTTGAACTTGGCCAACATCCTCCATGTCCTTCATTAAGTTGTGTCTGACCCAAGCAACATTTGTGGCAGTGCGGAGATATTCTTTAGTCTCGATCTTTCGAATTTTGCAAAATTTTTCATCCGGCCCCAAGTGGTATCTAGTGAACTTATGTTTTTCAGCAATAATCGGGGGTGGCCTCTTGTAGGGAATCCCAAGAAGTTTGCACCTCCTTTGCTCATATGCTTCATCATCGGGGTCAGTAAATTCTTCATTTCCTTGCAACTCAAGGTAATCTAAAATCCCCTCTATGTCATCATCGTCAGACTCGGTGCCTTTAAACCATCCCTTGTCGAGAAAATCTTCCACCAGTACACGCTTGCATTCTTCCTTCTCATTTCTTACCGACTCTTTGGCATCCTCAATTGTTATATCACTTAAGTTGTTAGGACTCTCGTCGTTCGGATTTTCTTTACTCATGTATTCTTTCCAAATCTTTTCCTTTGTTAATGCATCTACTTGTCCATACTTGATCTTTACCCAACTGTCAAATCCCAAGTTGTCTAACCAAGGCAATCTTGTCCTTTCCTTATCGTTGGTTGAGGTCCAAAAGAATTCATCCTCTCCCATTTGATTTAAGATGCTTCCCCCATTACATTTATCGTCATAAGGGTTGCACGATGCCCAAAAGACTTCCCCAGGAGATTTTATCTTTTCACACCAATGACTTCGGGCTTCATTATTATAAGTTCTGCTTAAAGGATCTTCCACGCAGTAGATGTCATCATTAACCAATTCCATTTTTGAAGATGATCCTCGTAGCCAATCTTGAGCTTTTTAAGAAGATTCGGGTTAATTTTAGCATTCCCGAATTATATCGCGTACCAATCATCAAATTTTAAATCTCCGAACTTGATATTATGTCTTTCAAGCTCATGAGGGCACGTCCATTCTTCTTCTTTTAAGCTACCACCACCTTTGCAATACTCGCGGAAAGGGTCGCACGTAGGCCATGCTCGTGTGGATTCATCGTCAGTTATGATTATCGGAGTACACTAGTGAGTTATAGGCGGCTCCTCCTCTTCCTCGAAGGAGAGTTTTTCCAATCTTTCTTCATCAGTATATGCAGCCCACATAAATTTGTTATTTTTGACCCTATCTTTATCGCTTCCTCCATTGCAAATTTCATTTCTAGGGTCACACGAAGCCCATAGATCATACCAGTCCCCCTTAGCTACAGGTATCTTTTTGCACCAGTGATATTTCATTTTAGATGAGGACAGAGGGCATAAATTAATGTCGTGGGACCATCCGTTAATTACTTGCATTCCTGATTCTTCCACTTCGAGAAATCTGTCTGCCCATGTATTCCAGTTACGCCGTAACTGTGATGTTTGGTTACGGCGTAACTCGCTTGAGTCATCCTTATCAATATCTTTCATAACCCCACGATTGCTTTCAAAAACACAGTTACGCTGTAACTCTTCAGACAGGTTACGGCATAACTCCAATCTGTTGACGGAATTTCCACCAGAATCCGCATCTTTAATGTGAGAATTAGCATGTATCTTTGAGTCATTATCAGCAAAAATGACTTTACATTCCATAGTGGGTTTTGATCCTTCCGGTTTAGTGTTATTTATTCTTACCTTTTCATTAATCTTTTCCACCATGGATTCAAGGTTTTTTAGGGTTGTGTCGTCATTGGAAAGACTTCTGTCAGTGTTTTCCTAGAATTCTTTTAGCCATTCATCTTGTTCCTTTTGTCTTTGGGCTGAACTTTCCTGAAATTTGTTTATTGTCTCTTCAAGGTTGAGCTTTCTTTCTCCATAAGGCCCACAGTTGTAATTTCCATGATACCCGTTACTATTCCGATTATCTCCGTAAAACGATCAATTTTCTCCATATTTAGCTTCTTCGATTGTGTTTTCTTCGTTAACGTGAGGACAATTCTTGGTGAGATGTCCTCCCCCACAACTTTCACAACCCACTTGGATGGCATGAACAGTTTCTCTGACTTTTAGCATATCTCGACTTAGATTTTCAATTTTACTAGCGATGGCTGCAATTCCGTCAAAACTTTTGCCTTGGTTTCTTTTGCTTCCTCCATTATGCCATTTTTGGGAGTGATCAGCCATTTTTTGAATGGCTTTAATTGCTAAAGTAGGAGTCATGTTCGGGATCGGTCCTTGATAGTCCAAAATCTGTCTTGTAGTCACATTGATTCCTTTGTAGAAGATGTTGACTTTTTGCTGGTTGTTCAGATCATGTGTAGGACATTTGTACAAGAGATCGTTGTATCTATCCCAGGCTTGATACAACGTTTCATCGTCTTCTTGCTTGAAATTATGGATCTCCAAGAGCTGGTTAGAAATCTTCGACGGAGGGCAATACCTCTGAATGAAGTGCTTCTTTAGTAGAGCCCAAGTATTAACTGCCCCGGCGGGCAATCTTTCGATCCATCTTCTAGCAGCCCCAGTAAGAGTCATGGGGAATACCCTTAGCATAAAAACGTCATGAGATACACCCGAAATGTTGAAAAGGCTTGCGATGTATAAGAAATTTTTAACGTGCTCATACGCATCTTCGTCCCTGTTTCCAGAAAAAAGGGTTAGCACGAAGCTCCCACATAAATTGGTCTTTAATTTCGAAATGGACATCAGCTCCAATTTCCGGGTCTTACGAGACCCGAACCTTGTTCTGCTCTTGTCAACACCAAATATTCCTCAAGAGAGAGGTCATCAATGTTAAGAACTTCTATGGTACCTGAAAACTTGAAAAGTGATCATGAGAATTTGAGAAATTTAAAATAAAACAAAAATGAAAGACTTAATAGCAATCCTAAAATAACTCCCCGGCAGCAGCGCCAAAAACTTGATGCAGGATTTACTGACCAGGTTTTAATATTTATAATGTCTCGTTATACCTATGGTCTACCCTAATGCACTAACGGGCAGTGTACCCGGTCGTGTGTAGTGTAGTATTCGGTAAAACCGAGGTCGTCCCAAGAGCTATGTGTGTTGGATTAATACTAAGTCTAGGTGTCACAGATTTTAAGAATGTTTTGATATCGATTTAACTAATAAACTACTAAAGCAAATAAAAGCAAAGGTGTGATCAAATAGAAGAGAGTGGTGCTAACCTAGTTATTCATCCTAGCTAGTAATGTCTACGTCTAATTACTTCCAATTACTTCAGGTAGGGTCAAAGTCGAGAGGACATCATTTGGTCAATTCGCCCTAACCTATCAACAAAGATGCCACCACTGGAGAAGTCAGGTGTCACTTCATAAATCCAGTTGTTCCTGGTCCCCTAAGCCGAGTCATTAAGTTCCCCTACATGCTAGACTTATAATAGTGAGTGCCCGAGCGTTAGCAACTTAAACACTCACCCCCTAATTCTTAAGTTCATCCAAACGGTAGGTGATCAGTTGGTCAAATCGCACAAGTAGAAAGGGTCGTCACTTGGTCATATCTTACCCTTCCCGTCTCAGTCTACTCACTTAGGGTCAGTTGGTCATATCTTCTAAGCAACTAGCCTCTACCGCCATTCAAAACTACCGAAACAAGGGTAGCTACCAATAAACTATGCATGCATATACTTAGAAATAATTATACGGAAGTAATGTAAACGTAAATAAAATAATTAAGGAATCATAACTAGGCCAGCACCAAGAGGTGCTTAGCCGCTCATATTAACCATACAAATCAATTCAATACTTAATGTTACGAAATACATAAATCGAAAGTAAAGAAAAGATAAAATGCTAATGCTTATCGTAGGGGAGTGATTTCTCCCTTGGAGATAGCTCCGTATGCTCCTCTAGACCTACCTTTGGCTTCTTCCCACGTTATTTGGTTGTGGTGTGTGAAATGGGATGCTTTAAAATGCTGGAAATCGTGGGGTATTTATAGGCGAGATCTGGGTTACGCCGTAACTAATAGAATAGTTACGCCGTAATCATCAAATTCTTCGTAAATTGCACTAGATCTGCTGGTTACGGCATAACCTTAGAAGTGGTTACACCGTAGTTTATGCACGAGTTACGACGTAGTTATCAGCGGCGCGGATCCTCATTTGACCTAATATAGTTACGTCGTAATCTTTTGGGAGAGTTACGCCGTAATCTTCTGATAAGTTGGCTTTCTGAGTCACGCTTTAGTTACGGCGTAATGTGAGAGATGAGTTACGCCGTAACTTCTTCAAAGTGAGCATACTATGATAAATCTTTAATAATTCTCCAATTCCGCGTCTCTTTAGCTCCAATGCTCGTAATTTACCTGAAAGTGGAATATAATGGAAAACAAGCGTAAATCCATATAAATGATATAAATTACAAGCATTATCGGGGGAAATTGACACTTAATATTCAGGATAATTTGATGTTATCAAATATCCCCCCACTTGAACTCTACTTGCCCTCAAGTAGACCTTATTAGATAGATTCCTAAAAAGATATCTCCCATAACCTGGAAAATATAAGTTTACAAATCCCTTATGCTAGAATAAAACAAAACCGAACACCTCATGAAATGAGAATGAAACACTAAAATCTCTCAACTATTCTAAGTGTCAATTTCGGGGTGATCACTCAATCGCACAATTATAGCATGTATTCTATCATAAGCTTGGTGGTTACAAAAATATCCACCACTAGAGTTAAGGGCTAAACAATTTTGGAAGGCAATATGGGTAGACACAACAAAAGTTATGGGTGTCTCGTCATTACTAACATGTTACGGCGAAGTGGACAAAATCAATGATACATGACCAAATCCATGGCCAAGACACCAAAGATTGCTCGCTGCATCACCTAGACACGCTTCATGACTAAAGGGTAGGATAAGACATGGGATATATAAATGGTGTAAAATAAAAATCAAGCAGATAGTCTAAATCTACAACCAAGTCATCCACTTACCGTCCGCCCAAAGTTCAAGATTTGAAGTTAAGAAACCGGATCATGAAATACTAGGTAGATGTGTCATTAAAGGACGTCATGATGGGCACACTACATTTTCTTCAACTGTTGGCGCAATTACCAACTCTAATTTTCTCATGTGACCGAGGTGGCCTCCTCGATACTAAATCTTTATAAAGCTGAAAACATAGTGCTTATAACATCGCACTTTAAACTAAATAACATAACTTTTTTTTTTCAAAACATAAATATAGCAACTAAACATAACATCCCCCCCACTTGAGATGAACAATGGGAAGTCGGGGGGTCTTCAATGATCTATAAGAATATGTCGTCGACGAAAGCGTGATTCCCGAACCTTTCCACTTGAACCTTGAACTTAGGCAAATGATGACTTCCCAATCACAAATAAAGACTACAAGGTAGGCTAAGGTGTATAGGTGTATCAAAACAATAAATTGGGTTAACAAAATGAAAGGAATGGCTCAGATAGGTGTATCTAGGGGTATCTTGCTCTAAAGGTGAGTGCAATAAAAGGGTTTCACATGGGGGTCGAGAAGTCGAGGTGACTAATCGATAGACACACAATGATAGACTATTTGGGTGATAATCCTATAATACCGCCTTCTTAAACTGAAAAGTCCAAATACATCGATCTAACTTAACATACCTCGTCTATGGTCTCGAAATGATGCAAATGCCAAGTTCTAAAGTTTACAAGCTACCGGCACACTAATAATTTGGTGGATTTAGGGTAAAATATTGGAAACGGATAAGGCTAATCTCACCATATAATATCAAGGGTTTTATGTGCTCGGCTAAGGTCTAATCTAGTTAGGTTAAGAAAAACATGTCAAAATTTTAAAAATGGCATAATTTTTCAAAATAAACTAGAAAAACGAGGGAAAAATAAAGTTCAAGAGACAATTCTACTCCCGCCCGCCCACTTGAATTGTACAAAGTCCCTTTTGTACTAAGATTTAAATAAAGGTGTAGAGAAAAGTAGAATTATAGCGAGAACTTCCCTGAAATTTGCTCCAAAAAGAAAGAAGGCCCACGAAAAAGAGTCGTGCCTTCGTATAAGCATCCATGAGCAAACTTCAATCCCTGAAATCACACTACCGACAAGCATAATTCTAAAAAAGAAAAATGAAAAATGAAAAATAAACCTAACTCCCTTTTGTAGGAATCACGGTTGCATTTAGCATATGCAACAAGCCTTTTAAACCACTTGGTGTCCTAAGTAGATGAGTGAAGTCTCGTGAGGGTTTAAAGGGAACACACCCTCAAAGTTCATTTAAAATACTAATACAAGGTTATTGTGTTTAAAATGAAAGAAGTAAAGTAGAGGATAGTTACGTCGTAACTCTTATAAGGAGTTACGCTGTAACTAGGCAAAACCTGGCATACGCTGCAAGAGTGTGGCTACGGCGTAACCTCTTAGATGGAATTACGCCGTAATTGGTAATGCATCCGTAATTCTGCTGTAAAGGGTTCGTTATGGCGTAACCACTGAGATGAGTTACACTGTAACTATAGTCAGATAAGATGCTGCAGCAGCAATCACTCTTTTTTTCCTGCAAAAATGGTTAAAAACACAAAACCCAACAGAAATGGAAATAAAATAAAAGAAAGGGATAATTCGGGTTGTATCCCGAAAGAGCACTTTTCTTTATTTACGAGTCTTTAAGTTAGACTCAGAGCCTTGGGGCTTTATGGTGGCCTTTGAACTTGGCCTACCTCCTCCATGTCCTTCATTAAGTTGTGTCTGACCCAAGCGACATTTGTGGCAGTGCGGAGGTATTCTTTAATCTCGTTCTTTCGAATTTTGCAAAATTTTTCATCCGACCCCAAGTGGTATCTAGTAAACTTATATTTTACAGCAATAATCGAGGGTGGCCTCTTGTAGGGAATCCCAATAAATTCTTCATTTCCTTGCAACGCTTGTAATGTGAGAGATGAGTTACGCCGTAACTTCTTCAAAGTGAGCATACTATGATAAATCTTTAATAATTCTCCAATTCCGCGTCTCTTTAGCTCCAATGCTCGTAATTTACCTGAAAGTGGAATATAATGGAAAACAAGCGTAAATCCATATAAATGATATAAATTACAAGCATTATCGGGGGAAATTGACACTTAATATTCAGGATAATTTGATGTTATCACTACTCTTTTTCCGGTACTAGGTTAACCACCGGGTTCTTTCATAAGGTTGAACCACACCTACCACAACGTTGCCTATCCTTTATCCGGTACTAGGCTAAGTACCGAGTTCCATTACAGAAAAGGAACTACTACTGAACACTACACAACACCTAATACCCAAAGGAGACCCACTCCTTATTACAACACCATCAAGGATATCAATATCCTTGGAAACAAACTATCACTATTTGTATAACGATACACCTCATCGATTATACGACCTTGGCATCCTTCACTAATGCCACTTGATTTGACTCCTAGGCATCTTTCACTAATGCCCTTGACACGAACGCTTGGCACCTTTCACTAATGCCTTCGTCTTGACTCCTTTAGCATTCTTCACTAATGCTTTTGACACGGACGATAAGCACCTTTCACTAATGCTTTCGTCTTGACTCTTTTGGCATCCTTCACTAACGTCTTGACACGGACGATAAGCACCTTTCACTAATGCTTTTGTATTGACTCTTTCCGCATCCTTCACTAATGCCTTGGGCACAACACTTCTATGGAGGAAGAAAGAACTATCAACAAGAGAACCTCAGTAGTCTTGATGATGAAGAAGCATGGCAACTCATGGACTTGAGCTTGCTTGACTTTAAGAAGTGGTGATCTCGCCTTTAAGAGGAACCTAGAGAATCACACAAAAACAAAAGACAAACTACATAGAAAGATCCTTTAGGATCTGTGGTTAGAAGGTTACAATACTTGGGGAAAGTATGTGTGGGAGTAGCAACCCAAAAGGAAGAAATGGCTCACTATTTATAGAAGAAAAACATTTATTGTTCCACGGATCCCACGGACCCCTCACTTGAGGGATCCGTCCAGTGTATTACTGGGGATCCCTGGGACGCTCCCTTTTGCCCATGGGTTTTGAGTCATGGGTCATGGGTTATGGATCATGGGTATCCAAGTAGATATAATGTATCTACAAGATGCAATGCATCTAGTCCATGGTTCATGGATTAAAACCATGGGTCATGGATATTATCCATATATAACTTATGCATGATGTCATGCAATGTTTTATGGGTCAAGCTCCATGGGTATGGGTCATGGGCTTTGGGTTGTACCCAACTACATTTAATGTATTTGGTCAATGGGTCAAATACTTAAGTTTCTACCCAATTGTACTACCCATTATAATACATACTAGTTATGTATATATTCACCCAATATGTAAATACTAGTTGTTATACATACGTATCATAAAATCACTTATACTTGTTAAAACTATTGGATCAAACCATTTACGTATTTTATTTGTTTCATTAAAATGATTTTTCCTTTTGTTATCGACAAAACATTAGAAGATCGTAAAATATGAATAAACGTTTTTACGTCTTATTTGTATTAACATTACCTAACTTCAACGCTAGTATAAAATCCTCTTTTGCATGATATGCAAAAAGGAAGATCACAGAACCTCTAATCACAAACCTCACACAGTCTCCCTGAATGCATCAGCAAAACACAAAGCTCAAGCTTTTGAGTATGCCTTACATTCAAAGTAGACTCAAAGAATAAAGGCAAAGTTTTTTCCACTATGTCTGTTGGAATCACTCCTAACTTGTATTATCAAGTGTTTGTAATCAATATGTAATAGGTAGCTTAATTAGGCTTTTATATTTGTATTAATGGCAAGGCTTATGTAGAAAGCCCATAAGCCTTGGCCCAAGTCCAATAAGGAAGGAAGGGGACTTGTAGTGTTACCCTAGTCCCTTCCCCTATAAATACCTTTGTAAACCTTCTTTAGAAGGTTGGTTGCTCACTTTCATATCATATCTACGCCTAAACATTTAGTATTCATTTGTGTGTTTGTGTTTGGTGTTCAAGCGATCTCTCCTTCTCTTATTTCTTACATATTGATGCTTGTGTTATATTATGGTGACCTAACAGTGGTATCAATCGCCATCTAGTTGGGTGAAATACTTTGTTTTTGAAGCTTCTATATCTATACGCGTGGGTTTTACAAGCATAACTTTTCATACGCATAAAAGCTTTAGTTTTTACACTTGTAAACTCAAGATTCTTGTGGTTTTAGGTTTATTTAGTGTTAAAGTTTAAGTTTTTTGCATCAAATTTCAAACTTTACGTGTGTAGAGTCGTTTTTAAGCTTGGTTTTATTCGTGTACCATCTTCTACGCGTAAGGGTGAACTTTGTTTTGGATCATCAAATTTCGAACTTTCTTGTTATTTTGGTGATATTAAAGCTATTTCATCATTAAAATCAGGTTTCAACACACTTTTGGGGATAAAAATCAGTTTTGGTGATAGTTTGTACTTTCTACTCGTAGTAAAACCCTAGTTTTACTCGTAAGCTCAAAGTCTACTCCTAAGCAGCAGTTACGCGTAAGCATTTCATCACTTGATCTTTAGAGCTATTGGTTTACTCAGTGTTTTCTTGCTTGGATAAGCCTGAAAACCCTTTGACTTTGGATATCTTTTACACTGGTATAAGTGTAAAGGATTTTTGGGTAAAACCCTAGTTTTACGCCTAAGCTTAATACTTACGCGTAGAAACTTCTTTGCCTAAGCATTTCCTACGCATAAGCTTGTCTTACGCCTAAGGAAATATTACGCATAAGGTTTCTACTACTAAGTCTTTAGTTTACGCCTAAGCTAAGCTTTTCTCAAGTCAACGCGTAAGCAGTTCTTACGCGTAAACTCCTATCTACGCGTAAGTTGGGTATTACGCGTAAGGTTTCTTTTACGCATAAGCTGGTTTCTACGCTTAAGGTTACTTCATCAACAAACAAAGTTTCATTCGACTACAAAAATCCATCATCAACACAAGTTTCAAGATGTCTCAACCACCATACTCTAGCTACTTTCCTCATGAGTATCCTAAACAACAACAACAACAACAATTCTATCAACAATATCCTCCACCATCTCCACAACAATTGCAACAATTTCAACAACAATTTCAACACTTTCCTCAAGGAGTATACCCTCTTCCACCACAAATGGTTCAACCAAATCTTCGTCAACAAGTACAACATTCTTCCTACTTTCAAAATCAGTATCCCGCCAAGTATGCTATGAATGTTACAACACCAAAGGAACCCTCTTGGTTTGTAAAGATGTGTGAAGCTTTAAGTAGCAAACAATCCATTCATGAAGCTGGATCCCTTGACAGACCTCCAATGCTCACTCTCGGAAACTACGATCAATGGGTGATAAGGTTTTTTAGGTTTTGTGATCTAAAGAAACCACATGGTAAGTTTTTGAAGAAGGTCATCCTTGAAGGTCCTTTTCAGATGCCTACTATCACTGTACCCGGAGATCCGAATGCTAATCCACCAAGAGATGATATTACCAACGTTGTCAGTCTTGATCAACTTACTACTGACCAACTTCTTCACTTAGAAGCCGATGAAATTGCAATGCAGTATATGCTTTTGGGATTACCCAATCCGATACTTCGTAGTGTTGATGCTCAGAAGACTGCTAAAGCAATGTGGGAACATATTCATCTTCTAATGGAAGGCACTGAACTCAATCAAGAGGACATGGAATCAAAAATCTACTTAGCATATGAACACTTCATGATTGAACCAGGGGAGACATTAGAGTCATATCATCATCGGTTCTCAGACATCATCAATGACTTGGATAAACATAATATCATTATGCCAAGGATTGCAATCAACACAAAGTTCCTGAGCTGTCTTGGTCCTGATTGGGAAAAGTATGTTACATTCATCCGTCAAGCGAAGAATATTCATCAAGCTACATACGGATTGTTGTATGACTGTTTGAAGCACCACCAAAAGGAAGTTGACAAAGAAAGAATCATCCGTGGGGTCCCTGCTTCGCCTTCACTCCCGGATAATCAAACACTTGCTTTGTGGGCTCAAGCATGTTATCCTCAATTCCCGACCTTGTCAACTGTCTTCACAAACCCTCCACAACTGCTCAGATTACACCATATGATCCATCACAGCAACAATCACAAGAAACTCAATTGGTTCCATACAACAACAACAATGATCAAGCACTCTATAGTGAATCAAATGAGGATGCAGAAGCCTTCGATGCATTGAATCAAGGATTTGTTATGATTGCAAGAGCCTTCAGGCGATTTGCTAACAAATCCAACAACCGCATTCGCACCTCATCAAATACAAGGAATCAAGCTGTTGTCAACAATGGAAGGGTTGAGGTTCAGAATCGTGGAAATGGTCGTCAGATGAATAGTGGTCAAGGGTTTAATGTTAATGGAATGAATAACATGGGTGCTCCACAACAACGGGTTCAAGTGGTTGATCAGGGAAATGCTCAGACTGGGGTTAATGGTCTCCGATGCTATAACTGCAATGAGAAGGGTCATCTGGCTAATGCATGCCTAAAGCCGAGGACAAGAGGCAGCACTTATCACAAAGAGGCTTTACTCTTGGCTCTCAAGGATGAAGCTGGTGGAACTCTTACCAATAAGGAACAGAGCTTCATGGCAAATGCAGATTTTGATGATGACATGGAGGACTTGCAGGCTAATGCAGCTGTGATGTTAATGGAAAACATGCAAGAGCTCCACATGAGTGACACAGGCATAATATATGACACTGATGGCTTGTCTCATGTACCAGATCCAAAAATTCTTATACATGATCTGATATCTCCGTCAACATCTGCATCCGACAAGGCACAGAGTGTTCAAAATGAGCCCTCTACATCTCATTCTGACGAAAATCAAATGGATCCCGTAGTTATATTTGACGATCAAGATGACCTTATGGTTAATATTGATAATCAAGTTGACTCCGTGGTCATATTTGAGGATCTAAATAATGACTATGTTGAGACTCAAGTTGAACAAGATGAACCTTTGTCTAATCCAGATCTTGAACTCATGACCAAATTAATTCAGACCAACCAATCTCAATTGGAAAAGTGCAATGAGATCAATAAGAAATTGCAAGATAAAATTGCACTATTAACTAAGGATAATGAATGCTATAAGTTCCAACTCAACATTTTTCAAACTAAAGAGAAACGTGAAAAAGGTTTTGAAGTCGCATTTGCTAAATCTTACCAAAATGAAAAATCTTTGGAAAAACAGATCTGTGATCTAGTTGCATCCAAGAATGCTTTGTTATCTCAGATAGAACAATTGAAATTTGATTATAAACAACAACTTAACGCTCTCACTTCGGAAACTCAAAAAGCCAATTCTGAGCTGTTACCTTGTCAAAAACAGTATTGTGAGTACAAAAAGCATTCGAGGAAACAAATAGATGACTATCTTGAGGAAATTGTCGACTTACAAAACAAAATCAAAGAGTTTCGAAATGTTGTTTACAAACATGGTGAGTCAATCACAACAATTCAAAAGTTTTCTTTTAAACCAAATCCTGATGGATATGGACCAAATCTTGCTGATTACAAACTACGTTTTCCCATAGAGCATTCAAACCAAATCCTCAAGTTTACAGTGCAGAACATAAAATTGATGACTCCATTATGAGTGTTGTTGAATATAATCGTATGGAGGAACTAGATGCAGAAGACGAGAGTCGGTTAAAATTGGAAAATGTTGTTTATAACAAACCATTTAACTATTCAAAAGCCATAACTTTTGTCACATAACAGGATAATTCTAACATACCTTAGGTTATCACACCAACTCCTGAGTCCTCTTCAAATGATGGTCCCCTATCCAATGTTGCACAAATTAATGGTCCTTTACCTTCATTTAGTGAAATAAAGCCATTAGCTGAACGATGTCAAGTTCTAAAATATTTTGACACTTTTATGTCTGACATCAAACTTTTGGAACATGTAATTGAAGTTAATTCTGAAATCAAAGATGAACATTTTCAATCGCCATTTGCGCGACAACAAAGGGATATTTTTCAGAAAGGGCTTTTACCACATGTCCAAAATCTTAAAATGTGTGCAATATATTGGGAACGGGATCTTCAGAAGGAGATAGGTCTTATGAAAAAAGTTTTTGAGGAAACAGAAACATCATTTCAAATACTAAACGTAAAAAGATAATGTTACGAAATCATGTTGACCGACTCTTGGAAGATGTTATCTGTGTTGATACCATTAATGTTGTGTTACTACATTCTGTTTCATATGCATTTGATTACATCGCTGTTGACTCTGTTGAAAATGTTGAGAATATCGATAATGTGCAGCAAATCGAATCTTTAAAAATTGAAAATGAGCGTTTGTTAAATGAACTTTCAAATGCAAAACGTCATCTTCAATGGTGTCAAAATGATTGTCAAAATTGAGAACTTGCTTTGCAAAACAAAATCAACCAGTTACGTGAAAAATCTTTTGATCCAAAACTTGAACAACTGGATGATGATAACATGTCTTTAAAATGCCAAATTTCAAAATATGAACAAGAAATTTCCAAAGTCAAAACTGAATATGGTGTCATATTTGATCTGCTCAAACAGACTCGTGAAAAAGCATCACAAGAACTTGATAATCATCTTGCATACACTAGAGATGTTTTACATGTTATTGCAAACATTCGCTCTGAAAATCAAGATTTGTTGCACACTATTATTGAGTTGAAAGCAAAGCTAAGAAAGTATGAGCAAAATAAGCTTAGTAACACTAATGCACTTGCACTTGGAAAGTTTAAACTTGACACTAGAACGCCCAATGACAAACCACAAGATACTAATGTGCTTCCTTCCACTGAAACAGGAATAGTTGCGTCTTTTCCCAATGTTTGCACTTCACAGCTTAAGAGCAAAACAAGGAAGAATAGGAAGTTGAAACGTAAGAGAAGAACAATAAAGACCTCTGAAGTAGAAGAACACCTTAGGACTTTGAATAAAACTTAATTTTCACCCACTTTAGACATTGCGTTAGACAAATGTAATAGAAAAAGTGATGTAACGAATGCTGAACCTTTATGTAATTTGAATGTTATGTTTGAAGCATCTTGTGTTGGTTGTCGTAAAAGCATATTTTCTGGTTGTCATGATAAATGTGTTGCTAATGCTATCTTATCTCGTAAGCGGAACACTAGAAAACTAAATACCTCTAGGCCCACTAATGCTTCTAAGTCTGTGCTAGGTAAACCGCCTACTAATGTTTCTGCTACGATAATTGATGTATCCATAGAACCCACTTCACCTCCTAGGAAGAGAACATCACCTAGTGCATTCGCTAAGACCAAAGCTAAGACTAGTTGGACTTGGCAGAGATGGTTACAAAATACACCTAGATTTATATGGATTCCTAAAATAATTAATATGTGTGTAACTGTAACGGAACCCTCTAACTCTTCGGGTTCCACCTCTACTTCTATTCCACCTGTGTCGTCTATGTGTAATGCAGGTGATACATAATATTCTCTGGATTGTTGATAGCGGATGTTCCCGGCACATGATAAGCAATCTCAAACTGTTATCAAACTTTGTCTCAAAGTTCATTGGCACTGTCAGGTTCGGGAATGATCACTTCGTAGCTATCATGGGCTACGGAGATTACATCAATGGGAACATCGAAATTAGCAGAGTTTATTATGTGGAAGGTCTCGGTCACAATCTATTTTCAGTCGGTCAATTTTGTGATGGAGATTTGGAGGTTGCTTTTAGGGAGAAAACTTGTTTTATTCGTGATCTATAAGGAAACGATCTTATGTCTGGAAACAACACATCAAGTCTTTACACAATCTCAATGCAAGAAATGATTGCTTCATCTCCCATCTGTCTACTTTCTAAGGCAAAATCTACAAAATCTTGGCTGTGGCACCGTCGACTTTCACACTTAAACTTTCAAACCATAACCAATCTTGCACGTTACAAACTTGTTGAAGGTCTCCCAAGATTTCGGTATTCTAAAGATCATCTATGCTCAGCATGTGAACAAGGGAAACACACTCGTGCTCATTTTCCTTCAAAGGTGGAACACAACTCTCAGCATGTGCTTCATCTTCTTCACATGGATTTGTGTGGACCGATGTGTGTGCAGACGATTAATGGAAAACGCTACATTCTAGTAATTGTTGATGACTACTCAAGATGGACTTGGGTTTATTTTCTTCGAAGTAAAGATCAAGCTCCACAAATGATCATCACCTTTCTCACAAAAATTCAAGCTAAGCTCCAGAACACAGTCAGACAAATCCGAACAGACAAAGGAACTGAATTTGTGAATCAAACTCTTCGTGAATACTATGAGAAAGTGGGAATTGAGCATCAAACATCAATTGCACGGACACCATAACAAAATGGAGTTGTTGAAAGACGAAACCGTACATTAGTGGAAGCTGCAAGAACGATGTTGATAAATCCAAAACTTCCAGATTAATTGTGGGCTGAAGCCGTGTCAACTGCATGCTACACTCAGAACCGTTCAATGATTACTAAACGCCACAACAAAACACCTTATGAGCTTATCCATAACCGAAAACTGAATTTAAAACACTTTCATGTCTTTGGTTTTCTTTGTTACCCAAATAATGATCGTGCTGACTTTGGTAAGCTCAAGGTTAAAGCTGACATTGGAGTATTTGTTGGATACTGTGAAAATTCTAAAGGATACCGGATCTGGAATCGTTGTACAAGGGAGATTATGGAAACAATTCATGCCAATTTTGATGAGCTTACAGAAATGGTTTCTGAGCAAAACAGCTTGGAACCCGTTCACAACCGTCTAAACTTCCCCCAAACCCCATCATCAGCTGAACGAAGCTTACAGCTTACTCGTCATCAAATGGAACATCTATTTGCTCCTCTGTTTAGTGATGATATTGATCAACGTGCTTCAGATATATCAAATGTTTTCGCTGCTCAACCTGATAATAATCCAATACCTGATACACCTGCAACAACAACAACTGTTGAAGAAGCACCTCTAATTGATTCTACAACAACAACCGAACAAACTGCATCCAATGACGTTGAACCAGCTGATGATCTTCTAAATCATGATGTACCTACACCCGCAGATTATGATCCAAATGCGTTATTTAACCCTTTCGAAAATGCAACTGCTTCTTCAGATGTTGCGGAATCATCTACAAGCCATTTGAATCCTCCCAATCTGCATAATGTAAATCAACATCAACCCTCCACACATCGTTGGACTAAAGACCATCCCTTGTGAACATCATTGGAAACCCGAATCAACCATTCGTAACTAGACAACACCTTCAGACTGACGGTGAACATTGCATTTATGCACTTACCGTTTGCCAATCTGAACCCAAAAACATTAAAGAAGCAATGACTTATGACAACTGGATTGAATCCATGGAAGAAGAACTTAATCAGTTTAAACGTCTTGAAGTATGGGAATTGGTTGAAAACCAACAGGGGTCTATGTTGTTGGTCTTAAATGGATTTGGAAAAACAAGTTGGATACTGAAGGTACGGTTATCAGAAATAAGTCACGTCTAGTGGGTAAGGGTTATAGACAAGAAGAGGGGATTGACTTCGAGGAATCATTCGCACCGGTTGCTAGACTTGAGGCTGTACGGATTTTTCTGGCATTTGCGGCTCACATGAGCATCACGATTTATCAGATGGATGTCAAAACCGCTTTTCTGAATGGTAAACTGAAGGAAACGGTCTATGTTAGTAAGCCAGAAGGATTTGTTGATCCAGAGTTCCCTAATCACGTCTACAAACTGAACAAGGCTCTCTACGGTCTCAAACAAGCCCCTCGGGTGTGGTACGATGAGTTGTCATCCTTTCTCCTATCTCATAATTTTGTTAAAGGATCGGTCGACCCAACATTGTTCATACAATATCACGGGGAACACATTTTAATCGTTCAAATCTATGTGGTTGACATCATTTTTGGGTCAACACATAAAAAGTACTCAAACGCTTTTTCAAAACTTATGAAAACATATTTTGAAATGTCCATGATGGGTGAACTTACATTCTTTCTAGGTCTGCAAGTTCATCAATCACCCCGTGGTATTTTCCTAAGTCAGTCCAAATATGCTCTTGAAATTTTAAACAAACATGGAATGCAAAGCTGTGATACCTATGCCACACCAATGGCACATACCAAGAAACTGAAAGCTGATTTGCATGGGAAATTGGTTGACCCTACCAAATACCAAAGTATTATTGGGTCTCTCATGTATCTAACAGCCAGTAGACCTGACATTGTATTCACTGTATATCTTTGCTCCCATTATCAGTCGAGACCAACTGAAACTCACTGTTAATACAAATAAGCCGTAAAAACGTTTATTTATATTTAACGATCTTCTAATGTTTTGTCGATAACAAAAGTAAAATCATTTTAACGAAATAAATAGAGTACGTAAATAGTTTGAGTTAAAAGTTTTCTAACACACTTACGCTTTCACATAAAACACTAAAACAAGTATAAGTGATTTTATGATTTAGATACATATGTACAACAACTAGTGTTTACATAATGGGTTAAACATATACTTAAACTAAGTATACTAAAATGGGTAAAAACTAAGTGTATGCTAAAATGGGTAAATACAAGTATATACTAAATGGGTAAAATACTAGTAAATGGTTTTGACCCATAACCCATGGTTTTATATATACCACTTAACCAAGTTCATTGTATCTAGAAAGAAAACCATGGATCAACCCATAACCCATGACCCATGACCTATAACCAAAAATACCCATGGGCAAAGAGGAGCGGACCACGGATCCCTAGCTTTGTGCTAGCCAGATCCCTTGTGGTAGGGATCCGTGGGATCCGGGGAATAGAAGAGAATTTTCTCTATAAATAGAGAGCCATTTCTTTCTCTCTACACATGGTTTTTCACACATACTTCCCCAAAGTATTCTAACCCTCTAACCTTAGATCTAAGTGATCTATGTAGTTTGTCTTTTGTTTTGTGTGATCTACTAGGTTCCTCTTAAAGGAGAGATCACCACCTCTTGAAGACGTGCAAGCTCAAGTCCATGAGTTGCCATGCTTCGTCATCATCAAGACTACTAAGGTTCTCTTGTTGATAGTTCTTCCTTTCTCCATAGATGTTGGGTTGAAGGCATTAGTGAAGAATGCCGAAAGTGTCAAGATGAAAGCATTAGTGAAAGGTGCTCATCATCCGTGTCAAAGCATTATTGAAGGATGCTAAAGGTGTCAAGACGAAGGCATTAGTGAAGGGTGCCAAACTTTGTGTCAAAAGCATTAGTGAAGGATGCTAAAGGTGTCAAGACGAAGGCATTAGTGAAGGGTGCCAAGCGTTGTGTCAAAGGCATTAGTGAAGGATGCCAAAGGATCAAATCAAGTAGCATTTGGGGAGAATGCTTAGGTCGTATAATCGATGAGGTGCATCGTTATACATATGTGTATTTGTTTATCTACAAGGATGGTGATATCCTTGATGATGTTGTAACAAGGAGTAGATCTCCTTGAGATTAGGTGTTGTGTCGTGAAGGTGTAGTTCACCTAAGGTGTGAAAGAACTAAGGTTCTTAGCCTAGTACCTAATAAAGGGTAGGCGACGTTGTGATAGGATTAATTCTCCTAAGGTGTGAAAGAACTCGGTGGTTAGCCTAGCACCGTATAAAGGGTAGGCGACGTTGTGTTAGGTGTGATTCGCCTTGGTGTGAAAGAACTCGGTATTTAGCTTTGTACCGGAAAAAGGTTAAGCGACGTTGTGAAGGCTTCTCCGCCACAAGGAGTTGGTGTAGTGCTTACGAACTCTCGAGTAGGTGAACCGGGGAGTGGAGTAGGGCAAGGAAGGTGTCCTTGTAGCCGAACCACTATAAATAACTTGTGTTGTGGTGATGTGCTTCTTACTCTTTATTTTTCATTTCACGTTTATATATCCATCTATCAACGTCCAACATAAACAATCAAATGGATTGACATAAGTCGATCTAAATATTTAAAAGGAAGTTTTAAATTGGTAAAACTATTCAACCCCCCCTTCTAGTTTTCCACAATTGGCATTAGAGCTTCGTTACCAAGTTTCTTAAAGTATGTTGTACTTTAAAGACTTGATACGATCCGTGTATGTTTGAAAACTACAAAGAAGGATTTTTTCTTGTTGGTCATATTTTCTTTTAAATCATTTTGTTGGACATTGATAGATGATTCTAATCATTTTTGCTCTTAAGAAATCTTCATGCTAGAATCTCTTCAAAGTCTTCATTCAAAGATTAATGAAGTCAACATTCAAGGAAGGATCTAAAAAGTAATCACAACCTATGTACACCAAGTACAAAGGATTACTTTAAAAGCTCATGAAGTATTTTTGGCATTATACCAAATCAAGAAGCATAGAGGTATGTTTTACTCTTCACTAGATAGGTTACATGAGTCCCATTTATTGTCATAAGTTATCTTTGCTTAACTAATCACTAACATCATTAGAAGTCTCTTTCGTCACCTTTAGTCTTTTTCAACATAGGGGATGATATTATTATTTTTTCTCGTCAAACTAACGCCGTCATCACATATGAACCCTCGATATGTAATTCATCGAAAATCATCATTCAAAAACAATCCTCATCAAATACCTCCATTTTTTTGGGCAAGCTAATTTATAAGCCTACTACAAAAATAATACCAAACAACTCCCTTTCTGTCCACAGTAGCCGGATCCCTCTAGTTGTACTAGCCGGATCCCAAATACAAAGGATCCGGGGGAACCGTGGAACAGAACTCAGCTATACACTTTCAAAACTTCACCACTGATTATTTTCCCTCTATTCACACAACACAAAAACGACCAAGCTACTGAACTCATCCTCATTGGCTTCCTTAATTTCAAGTATCCCTCCCTAGAACACCATTGTAAGTAATTACATTAACTTGTTCTAATTTTCATCATCCTCATCCAAGGGTTTATGGTTTCTTAATTTCTAATCAATTAATTAGGGCTTTTTCAAATTAATCATGAAAAAGGATTTTTAATCACATTGTGTTTACAACATTGTTAATACAAATCAAAACCATAAACCCACATCAACTAATTGAACCTAATTGGAAATCTTGTATTTTTAGGACCAACCATGCCCAAAGCTACTCAACACGATCATCATGACACCGTCCACTATCTTACTCACTACTATCGTAAAAAGGGATTGACCAAAACCGACCGTAAAATTTTCAAAAGCCTTGTAAAACGACTTATCCACGAAGGTCGTGTAGTCAAGGAATGTTTCCTTGAAGATACTGACATTCGTCAAGTTTTCTCGACAATCAACTTTGATTGTTTCCTTGACATTGATGAACAAATTTGACCGGTTTTTATTTTTGAGTTTTACAAAAGCTTTAGGATCATTAGAAACACCGATGATAGCATCTCAATCGCATTTATCATCAATACACAAAACTTTACTTTTTCTCTCAACACTTTTGCTCAAATTCTTCGCATTCCTTGTGAAGGAATTTGTATGTACTCTCAAGATTGGGCAATTAACGCTTAAAACCTTGCACTTGATCCTAAGCCTCTTTACAATACTCCTCTCGACAATCCAGAAACCATTCGTGATACTATCTTTAAAATTAGGACCAACGAATCCCGTTATGATCGTAACAAAAAGCTCATTCACCGTAATCCCTTTCAAATGGAACTTTCCGAAATGCACCCCATGTTTAGAAAATGGGTAGAAATCCTTAGGGAAAATGTCATTAGCCTAGTTGGAAACAAAGATCATCCAAACGCATGTCTTGTGCAAATGATCTATTGTCTTATCCATCAAAGGCCATTTAATCTTGCCTATTACATGGTAAAGAGAATGGCTGGGGTATTCAAAGCTTCCAACATGGTACTTCCGTATGGTATGCTCCTAACACGACTTTGTAAGTATGTTGGTACATTGCAACCATCTCCTATCAACGATGATCATTATCTTTTCCGACCACGTCATGGTACCTCTTACCAAACGACCCTCTAAACGTTTCATGGTCAATAGAGAGCAACCGGAAGCTCTCTCGGACTCCTCGGCCGATGAAGAAGAAGAAGAAGATGAAGAAGATGTCGACCCCGTAGCCAATATCAAATTGGAATTCCTTGAATACCACAAACAACTTCCGACCATTCCAAACGAGACCGCAGAATTTAAGCAATTGAGGGGTATGATTCAAAACCTCGCATACAACCTCACTAAGCCGTCAAAAAAGAAAAGAAAGGATTGACGAAAGAGACAATAGGATTATGCTTGTTTTCTTTATCTTATGTTTAAATGATTACATTTTAGCTCTTTCGGTTTATGATTACTTGGATATTGTCTTTAACTAGTGTTTTGTGATAAACATGCTTGTTTCTACTGTTTATCTGTGGATTTACTAGGCTGCATAAACTGCGCATCATTTCTGTGTAGGTTCTGTGTTGGTTCTGATCTGCAGATGCCGGATCCCTAGGATTAGCCTAGCCGGATCCCTCCCTTGAGGGAACCGTGGGATCCGTGACATCAGATCAGCAATACAGCATTCAATACATCAAAACTGCTTTCTAGATAACATCACATTAGCTTAGCATATGATTTTAGAACCTAACTAAAGTCTAATTCAAGGATGAGAAAAGGCTTAGACTCACTAAAGACTTACTTAAGATCTTATTCTAAATACCTCTTGATTTATTAACAAATCAAAAACCACCATATTTCCGCTCCAATACTCACAAGCTAATTCTCATCTTTCAAAACATTTAATTGGATATATTAAACATTTTTAGAAAATTGTTTCTAGTCATCCTTATCACAAAGTGAGTCAAAAACTAGTTTTTCAATTGTTTTGATTTTTCAAATTTCACCACAAGCTCAAAATCTGATCACTAGGATCATTTATTGTGACTTAACATCTCCAAAACACTTAGTGTTAAACTTGGATATCCATTGGTAGTGATCTTGTCCTATCCTCCTTCCACAAGAAACAATCATTAGCTACAAACACTTATTACCCATGATCATTCAAGTACCTTCTCATCCTAAAACACTTAGGAGAGCTGAAACACTCAAAATAAGATAGGCTTTAGCTCCTAAAAACCTAATTTCAAACCTGTCATAACTACTGAGAGCCGGATCCCTAGGATTAGCCTAGCCGGATCCCTTCAAGGAAGGAACCGTGGGATCCGTGTGACAGTTTATGTCAAACATAGCTAAAACAATCATCTCAACTCATCTTCCTAACTCAAACACTCCATCTCATCTTAAATGAGTTCCTAGATCAGTGAAACTCTGAATCTCAACCTTGTGCATGTTAATCATCACATTTCCAAGAACATTAGTGGATTAAGTCTTAAATGCAATTGCAAAACTCTTCTCCTTATAACCCATATTGCCAAGAACACTTTAGTCATCAAACACAAACATAATTATCAGCAATTGCAAACATTCTTCTTAGTCATCTCATCATGAGAAAAGCTCCTAGTGCTTACTCATCCACTCAAGAACCACCAAAGAAACTTGCTAGAATCATACACGAAGTTTCCTCAACCGAATCATCTCCGGTTAAGTCCACCAATGCTAGGATTTCCCCTACACCAAGGAAACCAATCAAACTAATCCCCAAGAAGAGTGTTCCCACTAAGATTTCATCACCAAATTCTACTATACCAAACATACCCTCCACAACTCAACCAACATCATTAGTGCCTAGAGCCACCTCACAATCATCTCCACACTCTCACAATGTAGAAGATTTACCCTCTTGGCCATCTCATCTTTCACCATTACCAACTAGTTCACTTGAAAAGATTGAGCAACAAAATCAAAGTGTTGAATCAACACTTGCTCCAAAAGCAAACTCTATCATTCCTCCCAATAATCCATTTTGGATTATGAGAAAACATCAAAGGCAACCACCCAACCAAATGGAAGTTGATGCTTCCTTACCTCTACCCTCAAACATTGTAGAACCACCACTTAATGAACCTCCATCAAATCCTCCTTCATCTGAAGATCCTCAACCCACTTCACTTGAACTTTCACTTCAAGAAACTCAAAACCATGACAAGGATTGCTATCATTGTAAACATGTTGAAAGGTTGATACATGAACTACGTGAAGAGCAACGTTTCATGTTTTATCACCTCCTCGAACGTTTCGAAGAGGTTAATAAGCCTAAACTACAATGAGCATCACATTCAAAAACTCAACTTAGAACGTTTAGGAAACCTTTTTCATCCTTGATCATCATTTAGTTTAGTTGAACCTTGAATTGGGGTAATTCATTAGCATTAGTAGCACTTGTTTGGCTAGTTCATTCTCTTAGTTTTAGAGATTTGGTGGTGTATCTCTTGTTTTATTGAATGAATACTTATATGCTATGATTATTTTGTGTTGTGCTTTATATATTGTACATATATCTCATTCTCTCAAAATAGCATTCCTTGACATTTCTTCACTGCTGAAGATACTGTCAACAGATAGCCGGATCCCTTCGAGATAACTAGACGGATCCCTTTTTAAAGGGAACCGTGGGATCCGTGGTACAAGAGCATAAATTTATACTAACTTGAGTCTCTTTTGCAGAAAATTATGCACTATACTCTTGTTTTTCTAATCTTTGTTTTGTAGTTATTCAAAATACACATGAAGATATTGACACCATAAAGCTAAGGGGAGCTTTGTGTCAAACGACATTGCAAAATCATTTGCAACTTAATTCATTTTTGGATTAACACTTCATGACACCCCATTGCAACATTGCAATATTCAAGGGGGAGCACATTCTCGTCACTTAGACGAACCATTTGCAAACTTAGTTGCAAACACAATTAGTTTATTTTACGTTATGTCCTTGACGCCCTTACATAGGGATGGACTCGTCAAGGGGGAGTTAAGACGAGTACCATTCCCGTCACTTGCTCTCTTTTACATTTTTACATTTTTTTTCTTATAAAAATTGTGTTAGTTTCTTTTAACACTTTTTGTTTCGACAAAAAGGGGGAGAAGAAAGTAAAAACTACAAATTCAAATTTTTACGAATTTTAGCTTTTTCCTTAAAATAATTTTATGTTTTGTCATCAACAAAAAGGGGGAGATTGTTAATACAAATAAGCCGTAAAAACGTTTATTTATATTTTACGATCTTCTAATGTTTTGTCGATAACAAAAGTAAAATCATTTTAACGAAACAAATAGAGTACGTAAATAGTTTGAGTTAATAGTTTTCTAACACACTTACGCTTTCACATAAAACACTAAAACAAATATAAGTGATTGATATGTGCTTAAACACATATCTTTTGTTTATCAAAAATGACCCAAAATAACCAAGAAAGAGCCGTTTATTGCTAATATTTGCGTGTTTCTTGAGTTTTTGCATGTGCAGGTACGGATATGATTAAACACACAAAAAGAAAGCCAAAACCGAAGAAAACCGAGCACGAGAGAAAGAAGAATGTTAAAAGCCGAGGCTGGGAAAAGAATTTGCAAGTTTGGACAATCAATTCTCAAAATGGCAGTTTTAGTCCCTGAAGATTCAGAATTGTCATGTTTAGTCCTTGGAATTTTCAAAGTTGGCAAATTTGGTCCTTGCTTATTTGAAGAATTTCAACAATGGCTCTTGGAAGATAATTTCAGATTTACACTTTTGATCCCTGGATTTTCAGAATTGGCCAAATTAGTCCTTGAATATACACATAAGTCCAAATTAAATCCTAGATCCAATTAAACCTATGGTCCAATATCTACACAAACCCAAAGCCCAATCAACACAAACCTCTACCCGGTCCAATAAACCAACTCAAAACCCACGGTTTAAAAATCTCACCCGTTTACCCAGCCCAACCCGTTTCCCATATTTACCCGGTCAAATGAAAACACAAACGAAATACTATTAAAAATACCAAACGCGCCTAAACCAGAGAAACCCCCATTTTCACTGTTACTTCCTATTTACCCACACTCCAGCAATTTACCCGTACTTTAAAAAGATCTAGAAGCCTCTGCCACGTCTGACACATGGGTTTGTCACAGGATTGCCAGCATGGCATAAAGGAAGCTTGTGATTGGCCAAGACACCTCATATAATTGATCCAATGGATGTAATCAAAAAAGATGAGGTGGGAAAGATTGAAGGGTGGTGATTGTTAGCTGAAAAAGGATCCAAGGCATCTAGGAGCTTCACAACATGGCTATAAAAGACCCCTCACATCCACATATTTCACTTGTCCAATTTCTCACGTTTTAGAGGAATTATTGACCATTTTAATTCATGTCCTTTATTGTTTTTTGTAGTGTAAAATTCTTAAAGTTCTGTTGTTATTTCCATTGAAACGTTGTAATTTCTGATTTATAAACGCAGTTGATTGTTCATTTTTACTTACATCGTCATTTTGATTTCAAAGCAATTACTTCAAAGTTGTGTTAAAACTCTTGTTTCTGCTCTCTTAAGCTCACACAAGCTTCAAAAGCTTATGTGAGCTTACTTCTGAATTCATTTGTTCAAATTAGCATTTGATTCAAAGTTTTTAGTAAAAAGTCAAGAAAAGTCAAACGGGTCTAATTGGAGGTCAAACTCAGTTTTTGTGTATAATTTGTTCTTAATTTGATTTGTCATTAAGTTTTAATCAGAATCAATCCTAGTTTTACATGTTTGCTGTTTTCATTTCATAATTTGTTTTCAAAAGTAGTGTTTGGTTTTGTTTGAATTTTAGAGATTAAATGATTTTAATAAGTTAGATTTAAGTAAGTTAGCTTTAGAAACATGTTTTAAGGCTAATCCTTTCAGAGTTTCAGTTTTTGCAAGTTAAGATTATGAATTGAGTCATTTCTGTGTTAAAGATAATTTCTGTCCAAATGACTTAAATAAGTTTTTTCTCAGTTTTAGTCATGTAGTTTTAGTGATTTTCTGTTGAGGTAAAAATTTATAAAAATTAAAAATCACAAGTTCAATAGGTGTTTTTACTGTGCACAAAATAAAAAAATTCGGAAAAATCTTTTGAATAAGCTGCAGTTGCTCAAAGTTGGGGGTCTAGTCCTTTTCTGCTCTGTAACACAGTTTCAGTTTTCCAAGTAAGCTTTTTCTAAATCAATTTTCTGCTTATGTAATTGATTAAGTTGTTTTGATTTCTGTTTTCATTAGTAGCTTAGCATAGGTAGCTTACATATTTGCCCTTAGATAGGTTCTTAGTGCTTTTTCATAGTGCTTATATTTGCCTGCTTCTGGCCCCTTTAGTTACTGTAACAGTAGGCACTTGTTAGTGCATATTTCTCTCCTATTCTTGCTTATTGGAGTGATTGTAGGATAGATGTAGTCTCATTAGTTTGCCTATAAGCTTAATCAAGTCTGCTAGTAGTACTTTTCTGCTTTTCACTACAATCTGCACATCAGCCATCATTAGTCCTAAGTAGCTCATAGTTTTGATTTTTAATATCTTCATTTTAAGTCCATTTTAGCTGAAATTTAGGATTTAAGCTCTTTGGTTGGTTTTGGACATCATGGCTATTTTAGTTTATTTTTTGGAATTTTTCTAGCTAGCTTAATCTAGGCTCAAAGTAGGCGCTGCAGGGTCGTTTGGCATTTGATAGCTTGAAACTGAGTTGTGCCTCTTTGCTTACTTCTTGTGCTTAATGAGGTCTAATACAGTAGCATTAGCTTATTTCCAGATAGTATAGGTTAGACTTAGCCTTCGGTAGCTTATGGTAGCTTATAGTTAGCTTTAGCTTATTTCCTTTAAGCTTTTTTCATACAGATTCATGCCCAAATCGTAGTTCTTGATCTCAAAAGTAGTTTCTGTCATTTTTCCTGGGTTCTCAGTTCTATTTTATAGTTGACTGGAAGTTTTCATATTTTTCACTATTTATTTGCTATTTTTCTGCATTTTATGTCATTTTCTAGCATTTTTAAATAGCATTTAATCCAAATAAATTAGAAAATGTTCTGAAAAATGCAATTTCAATTTTCTTAGGTTTAGAATATTCAAATAGTCATAAACAGTATTTTTCCTGAATTTTCTTAGTTAAAATAGTTTTTCTAGCATTTTAATTAGTTTTAAATAGTGTTAAATTCATATTAATTAGAGAAAAAATCAGAAAAATGTGATTACAGTTCTAAAAATTCTTTTTAGTTAATTTTGATTTTTGAAAATTAGTTTTGTAATTTTCTAGCTTATTTTCCTAATTTTTAGTATTTCAAGTCTATTTTAAATGTCTTAAATTAGTTTTTAATTCAAATAAATCAAGAAAAACCATAAAAATTAGTTTTAAATCACAAATAGTTTTCAAATATCATTTTTAGCTGTAGAAAAATAGTATTTCATTTTTACGGTTTAAAATTAGAGTAGTTGCATTTAATTCACGTTTCATTAATTACGTTTAATTGCATTTTAGTTTAATCTTGCATAATTAGTTGCATTTCCTTCATTGCATCATAGATTTATTTGTTATAATTTCTTTCCTTTATTATTCCCTGCACCGTAGTTTAGAAATCATCAAAATCCTTATTACCCATTCGAATCCCGGATCACGCGACGCGAGTTGTTTACTCCATTCATCCCTCGTTGGGAAAACGACCTGGGAAATACATACCTTTGTATTTCTTTGCAAAATAATCTGTACTAAAACGAGCAAATCAAAAATGGCGCCGCTGCCGGGGAGGGCATGTAGTGAGTTTCCGATTCCGTCTCGATTCGCGTGCATTTGAAGATCCTTCCCCGAGAAGTTATCGTTGATTTTTGTAAATATCCCTTTTATTAAAAATCCAAAAAGATTTTCCTTTTCAAAAATTGTTTTCTTTTTATGTTTATAAAAACCCAAAAATATTCTTCTTTATCCTCTGAACCGTCAATTCTTTATCCCTTAACCTTCTTATTCGTATAATTCTTCTCGATGTCTTCGTCTTACCATTATGGTTGTCAATGGTGTGGGGGACCTCAAAATGGTGGGAATTGTCCCGGTTGTAACATTGTGAATACGGGAAACGAGTTTGTCTACGACCAACATTCCTACAATGAAACGACCGATTTCCTTAACCAATCCCCATACCATGAGACGGAGTCATACTCTTGTGAGTACTGTGGAGGTCCTCACCAAGGTTTTCAATGTCAAGCTCAATATAACAATCAGACCTTTGGTTATGAACCTTATCCATATACTTCACCAAACCCGTCACAACAATCATACTGTTATGAGTATTGTGGAGGTCCGCACTTTAATTCCGATTGTCAAATGCAGAACCCGCTTGTTTACGAGCAAGTTCCTTGTGATAATTATGACTATTCTTATGACCCACCTCCACAATTCCAAGAGATTCAACCACAACATCCGCAAATTCCTCAAGATAGTTTCTAAAGATGTGTTAATATACTTGAAGCATTTATGGATAAACATGGTATAGAAAAAGATCCTCATCAGAAAACGTATGGTAAATTACTTGCAGAAGATCGAGCATCTCGCAACGAAAGTTCTATGTTAGAATTACTCGAAGAAGAAAAACGAGCAGCTCAGATTGAAAAGTGTCTTGAAGAAATACGAATTGAGGAGCAAGCACTTGAAAGACGTGCCCGATGGCTCGAGACTTACATTGAAGATGATGATGAGGATTCCATCCAAATGAAAGAATATTATGAAAGTTTGTCGGCTGAACCCACTCCCGTTTCTGAGTCTTTCATTTCCGACCCTTCCCCTTCACTCACACCGGTTGAGAGAAGTGACGTCGTTTTGGAAGAGGTTGATGATCATATTTCTACAAACATTATTGATCCCATTGACTCTCTCATAATGGGGGACGAGCCTTTTAGCACTATTCCGGAAACGGAATCGTCTAGTGTTGAGAGCCTTGACCCAATCCCAAGTGAGTCTGAGGATGTATCTGATAGTGATTGTGATTCGCCTTTATGTGATTCTCTTGACATTTCCGAGGTTACTTCAGGGATTTTCTCAAATCCTCTTTTTGAACTCAAAGACGACTATACCTTTTGCGAAGTTAATCCTCTTTTCGACAAAGATTTTGAGTCAGATTCAGAGACCACAACGGAAGTGGTGGATATTGCTAGCTCTCAGAGCACACCACTTGTCCCATCTCTGTGTTCCAACCTTTCTCTCCCGTCATGTGATGTTATGCAAGATGAAGAAAGTGATGAATCTGACACTGAAGATATAATGGAGATTGATGAATTGACTAAAGTGGTTGACGACGATATTCTTGATAATCCTCCTTATGATTCTTATATGGAAGAAATCGACTTATTTTTTGATGATCCAATACCGCCGGGTATTGAGAGTGACGGGTGCGACTCTGATCAAGATGTCCTTTTTCTTGAAAGCTTGCTTAATGATGATTCTCCTTCCTCTGTTGAGTCGACCCTCACTTATCCCGTTGAGCCCACATGTGAAGACAAGATTTTCATCCCCGGGATATACGTTGATGAGTTTTATGCTAAAAACGTCATTCGAGATAAGGATCCTCTCTTGGATGCCTTCGTTGATGAACCTTTGAGTAACACCTTTCTATACCATGAGCTCCCGACTTCTTTGGAGTATTCTCTTATCGATCCTTCATCCCTTCGTCCACCCGCAAAACCACCGGATGATGGATCGTTCTTTCATATGCCTTATGTGAGTTTGGGAGGAGTTATTCCTTATGTGCTTGAGCCCGACATTTTCTTTCCCTCCCAACCCACCCAGTCTCATTCTTTCGGGAATGAGGACACCGTTTTTGACCCTGGTATCTCTACCATTTTCTTCCCCAAGGACAACTGAATTCGGGGACGAGTCAGGCTAGCGACTCGTAGAAGAAAAACAGTAGCGCTTCGTGGGAGGCACCCCATGCTTATCTCTATCTTCTTTCTATTTTCTAATAAGTGACGTGAAGGGGTTAGCCTCTTCGATTTCTCGTGTTTGGTTGTTTGTGACGTGTTGTCTAGGATTTTCCCGATATGAAGACTCTCGTGCTCGAAGTTTGTCATTTTCTCCACTCGAGTTTCATGATCGATGCTGATGGAAATCCGATATCCGAAATCTTATCGACTAACGTTTATCTTTGAGCATACTTAATAAACGGCTTTTAGATTTTCGTTGATACCCTTGCTTTAAACATTGAGGACAATGTTTCGTTCTAGTCTGGGGTAGAGTAATCTTCGATTTGATTTGACCGCACTTGCTTTATTTTTGTCGTGTACCCTCGCAACCCCGTTTTTCCTTAGAAAATGAAAAAATTGTGCTATAAATGAGAAAATTTAAAAATATTTTAAGCTTTTGTTAAGTCTTTTTGATTGAAAAGTTTGCTAGTCTCTTAGACAAGAAGCTATAAAATGCGAATTCTAGCTCACAAGGCCAAGATTTTGCAAGTTTCCCTGAGTGATTTTAAATATGCATGACTTGATTTCATTTAGACAAAGCATTTGCTAAGTTAATATATGTTTTGACACCTTGTTGACTTTCCGCTGGTGAGAGTAGGAATGGAATTCTGACTTGACCGGGCGTGTTGAGCCCTAGCTTGTTCCCTTAACCATAGGTAATCTAAAAATTACCGGCTAAGCATCCGCGGATCTCATTATTTGGGATTTTAAATTTGCGGAGATCGAGAAATGATAGAGTTACTTATGAGTTTAGATGCTAAGCGTGGAGTAGTTGGTTATCTTTAGAGCCCATCGAAGGTACTTATGGCTTTTTGTTCCCACAAAATTGTTTCACCCCATATATGTTAAATAATAATTAGAGATGTTGAGTTTTTGGAGATAGTTAGTTCTTTATTCTTCTTTAGAGAATCTTTGCCCATGAGAGTTGGGTACACATCGAGGTACTGTCAGTGTTACGGTGTAATAGACAACTAATTCCTGATAGTTTGCTGCTATTGTTTCTATTGTTATAAAAGCCGTAGGGTTTGGAGTTTGGCACAAAAATTAACATGAAATAAAGCCCAAATGTTTTAAAATTAAAAATCCAAAGCTATAAAAGTTGTCGTAGACTTCTATAAAAGCCGAGGAAAATCCAAAGTCATACTCCTGATAAAATGGTAATCCCGTTGAGTTAGTAGTTTAAAAGACCAAGGGCCTAAATTGCAAAAATGCAAATGTGCTGAAATAGTGTTAAGCCAAACTTCGGATCCGGGAGATGTCTAAATAAAGCTTCTGTCTCTGGACTCGTAGATGAGTTGTCTCGGTCGCCATAAAAAGGATATTCTCCCTAAATCGTGTGAAATTAGGACCTTGATGTGGACCTCATTCTTGTTTGCAATGGTTTTCGAGGGAAGATGGATAACTAATTAGCGACTTAGCTTTATATCTTTATCGGAATAAAAGTTATCGAAACGAGAAATATGAAGAAATTCATTTCTCACAAAAAAAAAATAATAAAAAAAATCTAGAGGAAAATAGGAAAATGGGAGCAAAAGGTAATTACACAAGTAACTTCCATGGGTAGTGTTAGCATCTAGAGTCATATTTAACAATGATTTCGATTTTACGCTTAGTTTGGGGACTTGTGAAAAATCAGGGACGATGTATTCTATCCGTATGGTCACTTCACGCTGTGTTGTGTTTTCTACTCCATGATCCTAACGTGTTGATTGAAAAATGTTGGAGTTATTGATCGACATGAAAGTTCAGCAAACCGTCACTCATAACCGGAATGTGCTTAATCGTAATATCTATATGTGAATTAAAAGGTAAACGGGGCGTTTTTAGAATTAAGGCTTTCTTAATCTCTTTTGAGGAATCTTTGCTACTTCTTCATAGGTTTAGTAGAAAGAGATTGAAATCCTTTGTTTTAGAAGCGTGAGTTGATTGCATTGCGTGGGGACACGACAATGGTCTCGTCTGGGGTATTTTGATATGTGCTTAAACACATATCTTTTGTTTATAAAAAATGACCCAAAATAACCAAGAAAGAGCCGTTTATTGCTAATATTTGCGTGTTTCTTGAGTTTTTGCATGTGCAGGTACGGATATGATTAAAAACACAAAAAGAAAGCCAAAACCGAAGAAAACCGAGCACGAGAGAAAGAAGAATGTTAAAAGCCGAGGCTGGGAAAAGAATTTGCAAGTTTGGACAATCAATTCTCAAAATGGCAGTTTTAGTCCTTGAAGATTCAGAATTGTCATGTTTAGTCCTTGGAATTTTCAAAGTTGGCAAATTTGGTCCTTGCTTATTTGAAGAATGTCAACAATGGCCCTTGGAAGATAATTTCAGATTTACACTTTTGATCCCTGGATTTTCAGAATTGGCCAAATTAGTCCTTGAATATACACATAAGTCCAAATTAAATCCTAGATCCAATTAAACCTATGGTCCAATATCTACACAAACCCAAAGCCCAATCAACACAAACCTCTACCCGGTCCAATAAACCAACTCAAAACCCACGGTTTAAAAATCTCACCCGTTTACCCAGCCCAACCCGTTTCCCATATTTACCCGGTCAAATGAAAACACAAACGAAATACTATTAAAAATACCAAACGCGCCTAAACCAGAGAAACCCCCATTTTCACTGTTACTTCCTATTTACCCACACTCCAGCAATTTACCCGTACTTTAAAAAGATCTAGAAGCCTCTGCCACGTCTGACACATGGGTTTGTCACAGGATTGCCAGCATGGCATAAAGGAAGCTTGTGATTGGCCAAGACACCTCATACAATTGATCCAATGGATGTAATCAAATAAGATGAGGTGGGAAAGATTGAAGGGTGGTGATTGTTAGCTGAAAAAGGATCCAAGGCATCTAGGAGCTTCACAACATGGCTATAAAAGACCCCTCACATCCACATATTTCACTTGTCCAATTTCTCACGTTTTAGAGGAATTATTGACCATTTTAATTCATGTCCTTTATTGTTTTTTGTAGTGTAAAATTCTTAAAGTTCTGTTGTTATTTCCATTGAAACGTTGTAATTTCTGATTTATAAACGCAGTTGATTGTTCATTTTTACTTACATCGTCATTTTGATTTCAAAGCAATTACTTCAAAGTTGTGTTAAAACTCTTGTTTCTGCTCTCTTAAGCTCACACAAGCTTCAAAAGCTTATGTGAGCTTACTTCTGAATTCATTTGTTCAAATTAGCATTTGATTCAAAGTTTTTAGTAAAAAGTCAAGAAAAGTCAAACGGGTCTAATTGGAGGTCAAACTCAGTTTTTGTGTATAAGTTGTTCTTAATTTGATTTGTCATTAAGTTTTAATCAGAATCAATCCTAGTTTTACATGTTTGCTGTTTTCATTTCATAATTTGTTTTCAAAAGTAGTGTTTGGTTTTGTTTGAATTTTAGAGATTAAATGATTTTAATAAGTTAGATTTAAGTAAGTTAGCTTTAGAAACATGTTTTAAGGCTAATCCTTTCAGAGTTTCAGTTTTTGCAAGTTAAGATTATGAATTGAGTCATTTCTGTGTTAAAGATAATTTCTGTCCAAATGACTTAAATAAGTTTTTTCTCAGTTTTAGTCATGTAGTTTTAGTGATTTTCTGTTGAGGTAAAAATTTATAAAAATTAAAAATCACAAGTTCAATAGGTGTTTTTACTGTGCACAAAATAAAAAAATTCGGAAAAATCTTTTGAATAAGCTGCAGTTGCTCAAAGTTGGGGGTCTAGTCCTTTTCTGCTCTGTAACACAGTTTCAGTTTTCCAAGTAAGCTCTTTCTAAATCAATTTTCTGCTTATGTAATTGATTAAGTTGTTTTGATTTCTGTTTTCATTAGTAGCTTAGCATAGGTAGCTTACATATTTGCCCTTAGATAGGTTCTTAGTGCTTTTTCATAGTGCTTATATTTGCCTGCTTCGGCCCTTTAGTTACTGTAACAGTAGGCACTTGTTAGTGCATATTTCTCTCCTATTCTTGCTTATTGGAGTGATTGTAGGATAGATGTAGTCTCATTAGTTTGCCTATAAGCTTAATCAAGTCTGCTAGTAGTACTTTTCTGCTTTTCACTACAATCTGCACATCAGCCATCATTAGTCCTAAGTAGCTCATAGTTTTGATTTTTAATATCTTCATTTTAAGTCCATTTTAGCTGAAATTTAGGATTTAAGCTCTTTGGTTGGTTGTGGACATCATGGCTATTTTAGTTTATTTTTTGGAATTTTTCTAGCTAGCTTAATCTAGGCTCAAAGTAGGCGCTGCAGGGTCGTTTGGCATTTGATAGCTTGAAACTGAGTTGTGCCTCTTTGCTTACTTCTTGTGCTTAATGAGGTCTAATACAGTAGCATTAGCTTATTTCCAGATAGTATAGGTTAGACTTAGCCTTAGGTAGCTTATGGTAGCTTATAGTTAGCTTTAGCTTATTTCCTTTAAGCTTTTTTCATACAGATTCATGCCCAAATCGTAGTTCTTGATCTCAAAAGTAGTTTCTGTCATTTTTCCTGGGTTCTCAGTTCTATTTTATAGTTGACTGGAAGTTTTCATATTTTTCACTATTTATTTGCTATTTTTCTGCATTTTATGTCATTTTCTAGCATTTTTAAATAGCATTTAATCCAAATAAATTAGAAAATGTTCTGAAAAATGCAATTTCAATTTTCTTAGGTTTAGAATATTCAAATAGTCATAAACAGTATTTTTCCTGAATT
Source organism: Chrysanthemum makinoi (assembly GCA_910596185.1). Classification (NCBI taxonomy): domain Eukaryota; kingdom Viridiplantae; phylum Streptophyta; class Magnoliopsida; order Asterales; family Asteraceae; genus Chrysanthemum; species Chrysanthemum makinoi. The sequence goes on from OU343217.1 coordinate 75,149,161, forward strand.
TTCTTAGTTAAAATAGTTTTTCTAGCATTTTAATTAGTTTTAAATAGTGTTAAATTCATATTAATTAGAGAAAAATTCAGAAAAATGTGATTCCAGTTCTAAAAATTCTTTTTAGTTAATTTTGATTTTTGAAAATTAGTTTTGTAATTTTCTAGCTTATTTTCCTAATTTTTAGTATTTCAAGTCTATTTTAAATGTCTTAAATTAGTTTTTAATTCAAAATAAATCAAGAAAAACCATAAAAATTAGTTTTAAATCACAAATAGTTTTCAAATATCATTTTTAGCTGTAGAAAAATAGTGTTCATTTTACGGTTTAAAATTAGAGTAGTTGCATTTAATTCACGTTTCATTAATTACGTTTAATTGCATTTTAGTTTAATCTTGCATAATTAGTTGCATTTCCTTCATTGCATCATAGATTTAGTTGTTATAATTTCTTTCCTTTATTATTCCCTGCACCGTAGTTTAGAAATCATCAAAATCCTTATTACCCATTCGAATCCCGGATCACGCGACGCGAGTTGTTTACTCCATTCATCCCTCGTTGGGAAAACGACCTGGGAAATACATACCTTTGTATTTCTTTGCAAAATAATCTGTACTAAAACGAGCAAATCAAAAATGGCGCCGCTGCCGGGGAGGGCATGTAGTGAGTTTCCGATTCCGTCTCGATTCGCGTGCATTTGAAGATCCTTCCCCGAGAAGTTATCGTTGATTTTTGTAAATATCCCTTTTATTAAAAATCCAAAAAGATTTTCCTTTTCAAAAATTGTTTTCTTTTTATGTTTATAAAAACCCAAAAATATTCTTCTTTATCCTCTGAACCGTCAATTCTTTACCCCTTAATCTTCTTATTCGTATAATTCTTCTCGATGTCTTCGTCTTACCATTATGGTTGTCAATGGTGTGGGGGACCTCAAAATGGTGGGAATTGTCCCGATTGTAACATTGTGAATACGGGAAACGAGTTTGTCTACGACCAACATTCCTACAATGAAACGAACGATTTCCTTAACCAATCCCCATACCATGAGACGGAGTCATACTCGTGTGAGTACTGTGGAGGTCCTCACCAAGGTTTTCAATGTCAAGCTCAATATAACAATCAGACCTTTGGTTATGAACCTTATCCATATACTTCACCAAACCCGTCACAACAATTATACTGTTGTGAGTATTGTGGAGGTCCGCACTTTAATTCCGATTGTCAAATGCAGAACCCGCTTGTTTACGAGCAAGTTCCTTGTGATAATTATGACTATTCTTATGACCCACCTCCACAATACCAAGAGATTCAACCACAACATCCGCAAATTCCTCAAGATAGTTTCCAAAGATGTATTAATATACTTGAAGCATTTATGGATAAACATGGTATAGAAAAAGATCCTCATCAGAAAACGTATGGTAAATTACTTGTAGAAGATCGAGAATCTCGCAACGAAAGTTCTATGTTAGAATTACTCGAAGAAGAAAAACGAGCAGCTCAAATTGAAAAGTGTCTTGAAGAAATACGAATTGAGGAGCAAGCACTTGAAAGACGTGCCTGATGGCTTAAACTAAGTGTTTACATAATGGGTTAAACAACTAGTGTTTACATAATGGGTTAAACATATACTTAAACTAAGTATACTAAAATGGGTAAAAACTAAGTGTATGCTAAAATGGGTAAATACAAGTATATACTAAATGGGTAAAATACTAGCAAATGGTTTCGGCTCATAACCCATGGTTTTATATATACCACTTAACCAAGTTCATTGTATCTAGAAAGAAAACCATGGATCAACCCATAACCCATGACCCATGACCCATAACCAAAAATACCCATGGGCAAAGAGGAGCGGACCACGGATCCCTAGCTTTGTGCTAGCCGGATCCCTTGTGGTAGGGATCCGTGGGATCCGGGGAACAGAAGAGAATTTTCTCTATAAATAGAGAGCCATTTCTATCTCTCTACACATGGTTTTTCACACATACTTCCCCAAAGTATTCTAACCCTCTAACCTTAGATCTAAGTGATCTATGTAGTTTGTCTTTTGTTTTTGTGTGATTTACTAGGTTCCTCTTAAAGGAGAGATCACCACCTCTTGAAGACGTGTAAGCTCAAGTCCATGAGTTGCCATGCTTCGTCATCATCAAGACTACTAAGGTTCTCTTGTTGATAGTTCTTCCTTTCTCTATAGATGTTGGGTTGAAGACATTAGTGAAGAATGCCGAAAGTGTCAAGATGAAAGCATTAGTGAAAGGTGCTCATCATCCGTGTCAAAGCATTATTGAAGGATTCTAAAGGTGTCAAGACGAAGGCATTAGTGAAGGGTGCCAAACGTTGTGTCAAAAGCATTAGTGAAGGATGCTAAAGGTGTCAAGACGAAGGCATTAGTGAAGGGTGCCAAGCGTTGTGTCAAAGGCATTAGTGAAGGATGCCAAAGGATCAAATCAAGTAGCATTTGGGGAGAATGCTTAGGTCGTATAATCGATGAGGTGCATCGTTATACATATGTGTATTTGTTTATCTACAAGGATGGTGATATCCTTGATGATGTTGTAACAAGGAGTAGATCTCCTTGAGATTGGGTGTTGTGTCGTGAAGGTGTAGTTCACCTAAGGTGTGAAAGAACTAAGGTTCTTAGCCTAGTACCTAATAAAGGGTAGGCGACGTTGTGATAGGATTAGTTCTCCTAAGGTGTCAAAGAACTCGGTGGTTAGCCTAGCACGTATAAAGGGTAGGCGACGTTGTGTTAGGTGTGGTTCGCCTTGGTGTGAAAGAACTCGGTATTTAGCTTTGTACCGGAAAAAGGTTAAGCGACGTTGTGAAGGCTTCTCCGCCACAAGGAGTTGGTGTAGTGCTTACGAACTCTCGAGTAGGTGACTCGGGGAGTGGAGTAGGGCAAGGAAGGTGTCCTTGTAGCCGAACCATTATAAATAACTTGTGTTGTGGTGATATGCTTCTTACTCTTTATATTTCATTTCACGTTTATATATCCATCTATCAACGTCCAACATAAACAATCAAATGGATTGACATAAGTCGATCTAAATATTTAAATGGAAGTTTTAAATTTGTAAAACTATTCAACCCCCCCTTCTAGTTTTCCACACTCACCTCTCTGAGGCTAAAAGAATCCTTCGATACATCAAGGGAACCATTCATTTGGGGACCTGGTATCCGAAGGATTCTGGTTTTGAACTAATAGCTTTTTCAGACGCTGATCACGCAGGTTGCTTAGATTCTCGGAAAAGTACTTCAGGTGGTTTGCAATTCCTTGGTGATAAATTGGTGTCATAGCAATCGAAGAAACAAGATTGTACATCGATGTCCTCAACCGAAGCAGAATATGTAGCCATGTCAGCGTGTTGTGCTTAAGTCATTTGGATGAGAACATAACTCAAAGACTATGGTTACGTATTTGACAGAATTCCGGTGTATTGCAACAATCGAAGTGCTATTGCGATCTCGTACAACACCGTTCAACATTCGAAGTCCAAGCACATCGACCTTCGATATTATTTCATAAAGGAGCATGTGGAAAAGGGCACCGTTGAATTATATTTTGTGGGTACTGAACACCAACTGGCGGATCTTCTCACCAAAGCCTTAGCTCCTGCTAGGTTACTGATTTGATCCACTGGATTGGCATGAGGTTTTTGACTCCAGAGGAACTGGACGAACTTTTAACACAATCTTAAAACCAGTCAAACACCAAAACCTCTTTTGTAAATAATTTATCAAAAACAAAATAGAAAAATATAAAATCTGATAAAACTCAAAAATATTCTTCTATCTAAATTTCTTCCAACATTGCAAGTACAAATCTTCCGTCAACACTTTGCTCTTTCAAACATTTCATTATTTTTCTCGGACAAGTGTTGAGGGGGAGAATGTAAATATTTTTCTGTTTCATAAAACCTTGTTCTTGCATGTTACCCAATATTGGTTGTATCTTTGATAATGGTGGATAAGTTCCTTATTTTTTAAAACACTCCTCGAACTCAAATTTGTAAAATTTCACTATTTCTAAAGTCGAGGGGGAGTATCGTCAAGTTTCTTTCCAAACTATCACATCTTGTTTAACCATAATGGAAGTTATGGGCTGTGGTTGAAAATGGTTGAGGTCGAGGGGCTATACTTGTCAAAAGTTAAAACTTATTTTTTTTCAAAAACTCCACCTAACTACCATTTTTCATTTATTACTATCTTTAATACTTTCACCAAACCAAATCCACGCCTAACATTCATTCTCAAATCCGTGCTTCAATCTTGAAATCTGTAAGTGTTAAACATTTCATTGATTGATTTCAAACATAGGTTTTTAATCTTATTTAAAACCAACGCTTTGATTTTAAACTAGGTGTGATTTAAGTTTTAGGCATATGCGTATGAACATGTAATCACTTTAGGTTGTTTATGATGAAATGATTAGTGTTAACATGGTATAAATCAAGTTTTAAATCCATTGTCATAAAGAATATTAACCCAGAAAACGTTTTTATGCGTGGATTTGGGGGTTTTCTATTTATGAGTGTTTTTGGACAATTAACTGCTTGAGATATGTTTGTTACATGGTTAATTTACCAAATGCACCTTTGAATTTTACCCAGAAACATCTAAATTGCAGAATTAGACTTTAGGGTTTATGCACTCGTTGAAAAGGGTATTTTTGATTAATGAGGTTTTTGATGTTAAAACTTGTTGAAAACAACTCATATTGCTTCTAAGGTGTCCCAGAATTAATTTGGTGGATTTTCCATGGCTAGATTTCTTACGAGTAGGATTTGAATTCTTAGGGTTTATACTTACGCATAACCATATCCTACGCGTAACTAGAATTGACTTATGATACCATGTGATGTTGAAAGAGTTTGAATAACTTGTTAATGAAAGTGTTATGATTGATCTATTTTAGGTTTTACGCGTACCAATTTAGAATCAAGGGTAAAATGGCCTTTACGCTTAAGGATCACCTTACGCGTAGACGTTACGCATAAGAGCAATCTTACTCGTAACTTATTCGCATAAGGTTCTACAATGGGACTATGCGTATCCTGTGAAGGATATGCGTAAACTTGGACTCTTATGCCTAAGGCTTACTCTTACGAGTAAACCTTACGCGTAAGTCCCCAACCTACGCTTACGCGTAGCTGTATGCTAAGTGCTCATTCTTACGCCTATGAGTGACTCTTACGCATAAGCTTATTCCTACGCGTATGGTTACACTGTTTACGCATAAGCTTACTATCCTACGCATAAGCCAAAATTGTATCTAAACTTATGAAATGTTACGCGTACAAACTTGTAATAAGTTACTCATAACGTCACAAGACCAAAATGTCACTAATAAGCAATAATAGTTAAAATGTTGTATAAATAAGTGAAAATTTGGAGTTTAAAATTCAAAATTAAGATACTTACGTAACTTATCATGAAAACTTTGGACTATTGGACAACAAGTGACTTTGGACTCGTAACATTCATTAACATAACAAATTCAATAATTGAACAATAAAATCAACTTTTGACTAACAAAATGTCTTTCGATATGTTGGTTCTTTTGTCCCAATACCTTTCAGATCACGATATGGACGTCATCATGGAAAATGTCAACGCACCAAATGAGCTCACAATGGAAGATATCATCCCAACTGATTACAGCATGAAGATTGGAAAGAAAAACCTCCAGGTCGATTTTGAGAACTTCACATGCTCAGAGTCTTCGTGCAGGATTGGTGTGGACATACTCAAAACTCATCCCTACAACAATATGCTCACCAACTCAGCAACTGTGCCAGAAATTTACATTCATCAATTCTTGCACACAATGAAAAAGGTTGATGGTCAAGATGCTGTCACAGTGACTCTCAATGATAAGGAGGTCACCGTCACTGTTGCAGATCTGCGAACAATTATTCTTCTGCCTGCTATCCAACCTGTTGAGTATGTACCAATTCCAAGTGAAGAGGCTACACTTCAATTCATGGTCGATCTTGGCTATGATGAAGCTGCTGGAATAATTACCAAGCACTCCTTTGTCGATTTAAAGAACATTCCTAAACCGTGGAGGACCTTGTATATCATGATCGCCAAGTCATGAGCATCATAAACTCATGTACTTACAAACCTTCTGGGGCATGATCAACAAGCAGCACATCAACTTTTCTAGTCTGATATAGGAAGACATGATGTCCCATCTCAAGAAGCTCGGGACAAACGTTCCTTTTATCAGATACACTAAGCTGTTGATCCAAAACATTCTCGGGAAAAATGGGGACATTCCCTTGAGACTTAACGATCCCAACAATCACTCTGTGTTGTATGAGCCTACTTTGAATGTTGTTAGATTTAAAGACTCATCAACAAAGAAACAAGGTGCAGTGCTACTAGACTGCTTTCTTACCGATGATATCAAAAGTCTATCATCGTATCGTCGATACCTTGAAGCTGTAAGCAAAGGGAAAGTAGGGTTTATGGATGAAAAGACTTATGCCGTTCCAGTTAAGAAGACACGAAGGTTAGGCACCGCTGGAAGTGTAGAAAGCACTGGGAGTGCCCTCAAGTATCCTAAGAGGAATCCTCCTCGCAAAAGAAAATTCCCATCTAAGGGTGTCATTCCTAATCCTAAAGCAGCACCTAAGCTAGAGGACGAAGACTCTGAGGATACTGAGTCTGATGAGGTGGTTCGCTATTCAGAATCTGCTACTGATGAAACAACCTCGCTGAGGTCAGATGACAAACCACCAAGTCCCAAATTAGACAAGGGAAAGACTCCAGTTGCTGAGCAAGAAGAAGAAGAAAGCTCTGATGATGAACCTAAGGATGAAGAAAGAGAGTACCACAAGACTCTCAAGCAGCTGAGATTGGAACATGCTGCTACTGAATTCAACGTTTCAACAAAAAAGAGGCCCTGGAGATTCCAGTAGTGATGCACTAACCACACCAGTTTTTGATGCGGTTAATCAACCCGATAAGGGAACTGGTACCACCAATACGGAATCAACTGAGCAACAACAGCATGAGGATAAAATCATATTCGACTTTGAAGAAGAGGAACAAGAGAAGAATGAGAAGATAACCGATGAAGACATAGAGGAAGCAGCTAGGGAGAGAGCTGAAGAAGAGGCTAGGGAAAAGGCTGAAAAAGAGGCTAAAGCTCAAGAGGAAGCTGATAATTATCTTCAAGATAATCCTGAACATAACCCTGAAGAAACTTCTGAGCCACCTAAAGACCCAGAGCCATCTCATGACTCATCTTCATCAGATTCATCATCTCATTCATCACCACCACCATCCAAACATGCTACCACCAGATCTTCATCCAAATCAGTAAAGAAACCTACCGACACTTGGGCATCACGTGCCAAGACCAAGATTGTCAAAGCTATCAGGAAAGCAAGGAAACGAAACATGGTTAACAAGAAATTGAATCAGCTGGCCGACAGAGTAAATTTACTTCAAGATGTGATGAACGAATTCTCGGAGGAAAGAGACAAAATCAAGGAATTCCTCAACAGGATTTTTCAGGGTGAAATGGACAAGATGATTAGAGACTACACTCATAAGTTTCTTCTCGACACCGTCCCCGGAGTCACAAAAGAGATGTTCGCCAGACAACTCTATCCTTATCTAATGTCATTGGTCAAGCATACACAGTCAAATACACCTGCGGTCATGGAAATCAAACTAGTTCCGCCTCCTGTTGTCACTGATGCAGACTTGATCTCTAAGCTGATTATGCAAATGTCTCAATGATCTAAAACTTTCACTTCTGATGAAGCACAAATTTTTGAGGCATTACTGGCATATCAACTCAAGACATCTTGCAAGAAAGCTGTTGGTCAAGAAAAATGACCAAGAGATGATGACGCTGCGAACAAGGATTCTGAGCCTAAACGTCGAAAGAAATCAGGCGAATCCTCATCAATGCCTCCACCCCCCAAGGACCACCACCACCACAAGCTCTTCTCAACGTCCTCCTGCTAGTGATAAACCTCAAGACTCTGAGTATCCATCACCAAAGGAGAAAACTGGTGACCATTTCCAATATACCGGTGGTGATGACGAAGAGATTCCTAAGACCCAACAACCGCCCTCATCAACACCATCAACCAAGCAGCAACCAACATCATCCTCCAAGCCAAAGAAGACAAAATCTACCTTAGTTGTATCTTAGTTTGATGAAGATGATACTGATGAATACGATTGGTTTTCAAAGCTTGTTGATGCCACCCCTCAATTACCGGAAGGCCAAGAACGGGGTAGATGGTCGAACCATGGAGCATGTCAAGATTATTCAAGAAAAGTTTAAAGTGAAAAAGATGACGAAAGGAGAGTTACGCCGAATCAAGAACGATGCGTTTCAACTGCTTAAGGACAGCTCCGATAGAGCTATTGAAGTCGAATATCATCTCGACAACATCGCACGAGCTATGTCCAACAATATTGATTGGCTCTACCCTGAATCTAACATCGACTTCACAAGACCTGACAAGACTCCATACTACACTAACTGGACCAAGCCACTACCAACCATTGGCCGACTTGATCAACAAAGTATTCCCTACCAATACTTCTTCAACAATGACCTGGAATTTCTTCAACACGGTAGCAATGTAAGCAAGAAATACGCTACCTCACTCACCTTTAACATCCGAGCAGCAGTCTTCTCCAATAATGTTGCCATCAAGGAAGAAGCCATAAGAATTTTTGTCAATAATGTGGTAAATTATGACCTCGATGCACAGTATGAAATTCATCATTGGCCTGAACAAAGAAGACTATACTACAGAAGCTGCCAGGTACTAAAATCAAATAGAGAGGTGTACAGTGACAAACGGATCGTTGCTATAATGAATGTCAGTCTGGCTACAAAGTGGGATTACTTATTCCTGGAAAAGATCAAAGTCAAACGGCAAGACAAGCAGGAATATGATTTTACTGAAGCTGATTTTTTGAGATTGTCGCTCAACGACATTGAGGCTAAGGTACAAGGATCGACATTTCCACCAACATCCAGATGTAAGACATTTCCAGGAACTCCACCAGAAGAAAACATAAACCGCGACTCCATTACATCAAAGTTTGGAGGGTTTACGTCTTTGTTGATATTCATAAGAAGCATAGTGATCGAGAACGTGGGAGCAGAGTTGAACCGACATGAGGAATTATGGTATCTTCTTTGATTGATTGGATGAATTTCTTTGTAGAATCTTACGGAAAGTATAATCAAGTCAAGTAAATCTCAAAACAAAAGTTAAACCGTAATTTGCTACACTATTCGATATCAACCAACTATCTTTGTGATACACCATTGTGAAGAAACCAAAGTTTGGAGTTGTTTACCGCAGAGATTGTACCTATTCGAGAAGCTCTTGATAGACTTGAACTTTGACGGGTTTTACAACCTTTCGAGGTTTGTCCACACCTTCAAGGTAGTTATTAGAGCTAGTTTTCACCTAAAAGCTGACAATGTAACTCTTTAACTATGCAACGTAACCGTGTCTCGCGAGGAATTATCTATCTTGAGTCGGTCAATTCAAAAGTGCGAGCTCTACCCTCACGGTGCAGATTTCTGTCAAAACACTTGAGCACATGTGGAGGGGAGTAGTTCTGAAAATACAAAACTCTCGAAGTGTTACAAAATGTCTTCACTCATAAACACTTTGAGAGATTTTCAAGAAAATGGTTTTATGGCAACATAGGTTAGTCATGGTGTTATAAGGTGACTAAGGTTAGGAATAACCGTCTTATGATCTGCCAGAGCCGGAGGGATCTACCCAAGGACACCACCAATAGTTAGAATTTAGAAGTCCTTAGGTATAATCATAAAAATGAGAAAATGAGAATCGGAGAAAGAAGGAGTTGAAGAATTAAAAAGAAAAAGTAAAGAAAAGGGTGAAAAGAAATAGCCCTCCAGATTATTCAACTTAGGGCAGACACCGGGTTCAATTCATATGCTACTGGTTGTCACTTGATGACACCGGTATTGAATATTAAATTCGTCATGGACCCAGTGACACATGCACTAAACCTTCTTAGCCACTCAAGCTTCTCTCAACAGAAGCTTGTTTCATTCTCACAGGGAACCCTACGTAAACTATTGGCTTTCTCTTAGAGATTGCTGGTATTGAAGAAGGAGACCCTCTCCTTAGTCTCCGCTCAGGAAAACCAAAGCGCACTATTGAGTCTAGAGCCATGAGATTCATCAAAAGATCTCTTAGGAACACTTGACATTTCATCACTTGTCGTTCAACATTAAGGATGCAAGTGATAACATTATTGAGTCCTTCACAGATCTTAGCAATCTGTCGAGAACATTTATGAGGGGTTCACAATTGTGATCCTCAGTGATTAAATGGAAACTCCTGCCAGGGTCAACATCAAACAACCCTGACAGCAGGTCACTTCGGTAACTCCTCGTGGGTTACGCTTAGTGTTATCTCAAACGGTCTACAGTCATGAGGTGATGCTTCGGTGTACCTCGACTCACTGAATGTAGGTGTACTTCGATTTTATCGTGTTATCCTACTTGAGGGACTCAGTTCAGGAAACGACCTTTGCTAGAATTAGAGATGTGTTTTCACACTATGTTGTTAACACCCTCGAAGTTCGAACTTGTAAGTTTTGGAAATCCCGCTAAGGAGATTCCTTTCAAGAATCGAGTCCTGAAGATGTGGGTCATTTCTTGAACTTGTTCAATGTAATGCCAACTATCCCTTATGGGATTCGGACGGCTGATTCGCCCAATCATGGTGAATGGATTCAAGACATTCATCAGAAGAACAATCATAGTGGTTAATTCTCTAAGAAATGACCACAGTTATCGATTGATGCTTATCACTAACCCATTCTTATGTTTTCTTCTTATGGATGCTATTGGGAAATGATCGTGCTGATTCTCCACATGCTCATACCAACAAAAACACAATTTGAAGTTCTCTCAAAAGGCGACGCAAAATGCAGAATGATTCTTCCTCAAAGCCAAAGAATCTACAAAGTTTAAAGATTTAGAGAACTACATCAAAACTGAAATCCAACATTAAAGAGCGTGTGAGCATGTTGGAGAAGGACGTGGAGACACCTGAGCAATGAAGCGGACCGGATGCAGATTACAACAACATAACATCACAATATCCACACCAGAACAAAGAACAAAGAACTATAATTACGAAGACGTCAAAGCTGAAAACTTCAAAAGAAACAAGATCCTCACAATGGGGAGATTGTTAGAATCAAAACTCTTCTTATCACAAGAAATAAGAAGGTCGGAAGACGTCAAAGCTACTGCTATTACATCTACACCAACAACCTTTCAAGATTGCTGGAGTCATTTATTAATTACCAACACTTAGGGGGATATTGTTAGAATCACTCCTAACTTGTATTATCAATTGTTTGTAATCAATATGTAATAGGTAGCTTAATTAGGATTTTATGTTTGTATTAATGGCAAGGCTTATGTAGAAAGCCCATAAGCCTTGGCCCAAGTCCAATAAGGAAGGAAGGGGACTTGTAGTGTTGCCCTAGTCCCTTCCCCTATAAATAACTTTGTAAACCTTCCTGAGAAGGTTGGTTGTTCACTTTCATATCACATCTACGCCTAAACATTTAGTATTCATTCATGTGTTTGTGTTTGGTGTTCAACCGATCTCTCCTTCTCTTATTTCTTACATATTGATGCTTGTGTTATATTATGGTGACCTAACAATGTCCACATTATGGATTCAATGACCATCACCCTGATGATTGTCTCATGTATCCCTACCGTGAGATTTGTGGAGACCCCTTTCATGAAACATCAGGATATGATATGATCATTCATGCCATAATAGGATTGACCACTAAACTTTCTCAGTCAAATGGATCCTCATCTGCTTCTAAATGCAAAACATGTGGGAGTACTGTCCACTCAACCTCTGACCATGAATCAATTAAATGGTTCAAAAAGAACAACGAGCCTCATACCAACATATCCAAACCCACTAGAAAGTGGTTTAACAAGAGAAACTAACCCATTTTTTATTTATGCAGAGACACACCAAGACCTCAATTTGGCATCTAGATAATGGATGCTCAAGGAGTATGAATGGTGTGAAGGAATATCTACACAAATATGTGGGAGAACCAAGACCCAAGGCAGTATTTGCTGATAATTCATCATGTATCACAGAAAGGTATGGTTCAATAAACTGTGATGGTATGGTCTACTTTAGAATAGCTTATGTAAATGGTCTAAACTACTATCTCATCAGTGTCAGTCAACTATGTGATGCTAAGTACATAGTTCTATTTGATGATAAGCAAGACACAATCTTCAATGTTAACAAGGAAGTTGTCCTGATAGCTCCCAGAAAAGAGGATGTTTATGTTTTAGATATGTCAACACTCACTCAAAATGGGACTTGTCTATTTGGTAAAGCCACTGAAACTATCAACTGACTTTGGCATAAAATACTATATCGCTTGAACTTCAAAAACATAAACAACCTTGCAAAACAAAACAAAGTCCTTGGCTTACCATATCTTGTGTTTGCAAAAGACAAATCTTGTTCAGCCTGTGAAAAAGGAAAACATAACAAAGCTTCCTTTAAAAAAATTCTCAATCAAAAGCTGCCTTCATCTTCTTCACATGGATCTATTTGGACCCATCAATCCAATGTCAATTCATCATAAGAAGTATACCCTGGCGATGGTAGACACACACTAGAAATAATTTCTCCTGGATGAAATTTAGATCCTTCTGGTGGCGGTCCCTTATTTGTTGGACGGACCCCCATATATAGAGGACCGTCCATCTATTTACGGGACCATCTAAGTTTTCCTGCAGTCATTATCATCTTTCTGATTTCTTGTTTCTTCATCTTTGACCAACCTACTTCTAGCTCACCCTATACTTCCTTACATGCTTAAACATAATTTGAATTCTTAAAACTTATAATGCATACTTTGACTTAATTAGCACCTTTCTTCCCTATTCAAATCCTCATCTCCATCATTCATCTTCATGACATAACCTTCTCCTCATCCTCCTCTCAATGTCATCCTCTAGAAAACCTAGAATCTCCGTCAAACCTATTTGGCAGAAGAAACAAACCCTTGGTAACTTTATGCAAAATACCTCCACCTCTAACACACACAAGCCATTTTTCTCTCCACAACCCACTCCTTTCAAAGAATCATCATCTTCTTCCTTTTCCTTTTTTGCTTCTCAACCACCAAATGAGTCACATTCCATTCACAAAGAGTCTATCTCCACTCCAAAAGATCATCCCTTACTACCACCACATCCACCTCAAGTGACAAATCTTACCACCCAACAATCAATCATGGTTCAACAATTCTCCCATCTTGTTGACTTGAATCTTCTTAACATAATTCTTGCCCAAAAACTCCATCCTCCAACCAACATTCATCCCACTCTTGACCAATTCAATGCCCATGGAGGCTATTGTGTGTGTTGCATTCACAATCGAAACCTATTTCAAACTCTCAAAAAAGATCAGACTTTATCACATCTCTTTTCTTGTCTCCTCGCTTCCGCAACCTTCAAACAACAATCTTGCATCACCATTTCTTGCTAACCTCAGACATCATGCATGCTTTACAATAAGACCGGACCATCATTCGGTTACCCTAGAGACTAGACTAGGATTAGTTCTATTATGTAGGATTATGTTGTAATCATCGTACTCTATGTATGACTTTGTTCTTGGTTAATGAATGTTTAAGTTTATGCCTATTTAATAAAATTCTGCCAACCTTCTTTTCTACCCACTGCCGGCGGTTTCTTAATTACCCGGTGATCCCTTATATATATGGGACCGTCTAGGCATCTACATGATCGTCCCAGTGCGTCTACTATCTGTCTCATCTCTTACTCTTAACTGAATATGTGAGTAGAATATGTATACTCTTGCACCTGTATTCAAACTTGTTTTTGTAGCAAAATACCATCGCTCGATTCCTCCGTGCCCTCAACAAGGGGGAGCACTAATCAAGGGGGAGCGCTTGCATCGTCGATTTCTTTCCTCTCTAAACATCGACGAAACCTTTTTGATTCTACAAAAAGGGGGAGAAGTAAACGGAAACTCATTAAAACTTATCAAAACATAATTTTACTTAAAATGAGTTTATATTTTGTATCAAAAAAGGGAAGATTGTTAATACAAATAATTTCAAAAATATCATATGCATTTTTTGATCTCTATAAGTTTTGATAATCATAAAATATAAAAACACATTACGTAAAACTACACTTGATAAGTTTTTAATCGATAAAACTCGTTTCGACTACAACATCCTAAGGTATGAACAAACAATCTACTAACTTTGTTAAGTGATCAAAGAAGTCATTTTTCTTTAAACATTTTTATGTGACAAAACATTTTTTACAAAGTATTTTTTATAGTTATAGAAATGTTTTAATAACAAAAATAGTTTTGAATTTCAAATTCTCCAACAACTATTTTTCCCTCCCAAATCAGATAAATTTTTCACAAGATAAATTTTTACCACATCAAGACAAAATTTGGAGCGTGATCCGCGCAAAACAGTCAAGCTAAATCACTCAAGCCTGCCACTTGTGAATGGCAGACCGTATCGACTTAAAGCGCCTAGCAGCGAATGCAATGAAGATCGAGAGAGTATAGTGTTTTCCCAGTCGTTAAGTCCCAACAGTTTGTCGAGAATAGCCAAACGATGTAGTGATCGAGGAGGATTTGAGCGGGAAAGGATAGTGGTTGATCTAAACCTAAAGAGCAAGCCCATAAACTACAGGGGCTTAAATGCAAATTAAAGAAAGTTAAAAAGATAAAAAATATTAAATAAACGCTATCACTATTTTTAAAATGATGAACGTTTAAAACTTAAAACTTACGTTTAAATAAAACTTACGTAAACGTACAAAATAAAAAGTGAAACTTATACAATATAAATCCTAAAAATATGAAAAATACATTTTTACAATCCTAATGATAAAAGAAAATTTATAGAAAAAGAAAATTATTTTTATAACTAATAATCTAATTATTATTAATTAAAAACTATTTTTAACTATTTAATATTTACCTAAAATACAAGAAAATAGGAAATAAAGCTAGAAAAATAAAATTATGAAATGGAAAAGTCTAAAATATCAAACTAGAATTTTCAAAACTATTTTTTGTATTTTTATGATTATTTTTGGATTTTTTATGAATTTTAAACTATTAAAAACTACTTAAATTATTTAAAAATACAATTTTAACTAAGAAAAATATGGAAAAATACTTTTTTTACTTTTTATATTTATCTAAACCTAAGAAAAATGAAAAATTATTTTTTTGAACCTTTTCTGAATTTTTTGTATTTAAAGCTAATTAAAAATGCTTAAAAACTAGTTTAAATTAAGAAAAATAGCAAACAAGCTAGGAAAAATCTGAAAATTTCAGGAAAACTCTAAAATAATATTAGGAAGCTAGAAAAAATGGAAAAACAGGGGCTTGTGTGGAGGAAATAGAAACTGATGTGGAATGTGCTTATGAAATAAGCACTTTGATAAGCTAAAGGGCACCAAGGACCACCCACTGATCACAGAAGCTTGGATAAGCTAAAATGACCAAAATTCAATAAGTCTAAGCTGCTTTAAACCACTGGAATGGCAATTACCATGATTTGATGTTTTTGAGCTTTTGGCTAAAAACAGATTTTGGGTAGCTACTTTGAGCTTATGCACAAGCTTCAAAATAAGCTGAATGTGAAAAACACAAATTGGAACTTAAAGAAGACCTGGGTAAGAACCTCTAAACCAAAATGGAGACCTAGGTGAACTCTAATGAGCTTGGTGCAAGAGTTGCAAAAACTGCTCAAGTAATAAGCTAACTAATTAAGCTTATAAGCTACTGTGATGAACCAGACCTTACCACTACTAGGAATAAGCTAAATCTAAGAGGAAACAACTAAGTACCACTAGCCTACACCTCAGTATACCATGCTACAAGCTTATTAGCTCAAAATCAAATAAGGTGATTAACCCCTGAGATGCCAATTTCAAGCTTAAAATAAGTCTACTCAATAAGAACCCAAAACCAGATATAACAGTGTCAAGTAGACCTGGCAAGGAGTCCACAAAACAAGAATCAGCCCAAGACAAGCTCCTATGAGCTTGTTGTGAGCTCTGCAAAAGCCTGTGCTTACACAGTTGCACAGGGCATTTCTCAAAAATGAGACCAAGTTTAAATGCTTCAAAATCTATTTTAGAAAATCTATAAAAACAAACTAAAAACATATTAAGAATCACCACCAACTGAACTTGTAAAACCCACGGTTTCACTTGAGTTGGACCCAAGGTGAGTTCATGAAAAATCTATGTAGTTTGGTGAAAAACTAGTTATGCCACTTTTGACTTTTTTTTGAGACAGTGATGAATGTTGACCAAAATGAAATTCAAACTCCTCTACTATGATCTAGATGTTAATTTAAGCTATGTTGAGACTTGAATAATTTGGTTTGCTAACATCTAAACCTATTACTTGCCTAATTCAGTGCTATAGCTATCTAATGAAGTCACAAGATCAGATTAATACCTAATTTGACTATCCTGTGAATGCAAATGGAAACTACTCAACAAAATGACTCTATTGTGTCTAAAAGTGACTCTATCAACTAAAGTAATCTACTAATAAGCTATAAAATTCCAAATAACCACTAATGCCAAACACCAGTTACTAGGATTGAAAATGCAGTTTACTCATGAAATTCTTATAACTAATCCAATACTGTCACTAGAGCAGCTCTAACAACAGTATAGCACTTCAATAATGCAGACACTAGAACTAGACTTCATTACCTTTGGCCAATGCAAATCGAGTATGCAAACCATGAAAACTTAGATGAATGGTACTACAGAAAGTCGGCCATACTAGCTTGCTAACACCTGATCAGTGAGCCTCTGTCCTACTGATATCACCACAAGCAACTTTTGGTTTCAACCCATTTCCATCACCAACATCAGCAACCCATGTTGACTTTTGTTGACCATACAACAATATTGCTTAAAACTGATTCCAAAGCTCATCAAAAGCCATAAGGAACTTATGTGAGCTTGTAATGGCTTAAAAATAAGCTACTAACAGCTTTAAAACAAGAGTTTGAAAATAAAATCTTCAACAGTGAACCTCAAAACATAAAATATAATTGGAACCTTGAATTGATACTCAAAAGTGAATTATAATGATAAAGTGATTAAAGTTTAATATATTAAAGCTTAGAATTACATTTTTTGAACACTTAATTAAGAGAACTAAAAAAACGACATAAAAGAAAAATTTAAAAACTAACTACTGGTCTTCTACTCTGTCTTTCTCCTCTTTTATGCTCCAACTGAGCTCCACGTGGCCTCTTGATCAAATCCCACCTCTCATTTTGGCCAATGGGAGAGTTTAGAGTGTATTGGCTGTTTTATCAATTTTGGCGGGAAATGCAAATTGACTTGTAGGCCTATGAATTTGTAGGTAGGGGGGGGGTGGCTAGGTATATGATGAGTGGTGAGATGTGGAAGAGATAAGGGTAAGGTTTTGAGGTGATGGGTGAGAGTTGCAGAGCTAGACAAGTGGGAAGGGATGAGCAGGAGGTGGAGGGAAAAGCAGTGTTGGGTTTGACTTGTTTTGACCAGAGGTCCAAAAAGGGAGGGTCAAGAGGTTTAGGAGGTCAAAAGGGAAAAGCGGCAGGTCCAATTTGGCTTTTGACTTGGTCCAAAGTGTATAAAAGGCTTAAATAATCAAGGACCAATGTTGTAAATTCGAAATTGTAGGGACTGTTTGCCAAATCACAAAGTTTCTCCAAGGACTGAAATTGACAAGTGTTAATATTACAAGGACCAAAGTTGCCATTTTTGATTTTCAGGGACCATTTCTGCCAATTCTTAAACTTGAAGGACCAATTTGTAATTTTCTCAAAACTTTTTATATTTTTCACCAAAGGACTAAATTTGACAAGTTATGATTTTAAAAGGATCTTTGGTGACTTTTCTTTTGAAATTTGGACTCAGGGACTATTTTTGACATTTTTAGAAACTTGGGGACTGAAGCGCCAATTATGCAAACTTTGCTCATTTTTCATCCGATTTTAAACATTTTGCATCTGAAACATATAAAATGCAATTTTGGAATATTTTCAATATTTTGATGCATTTCTGAGCATTTTTAGACGTTTTGCAGTTCAGATTGACCCAAAAATGATGAGTATTTACACACTCATCAGAGCGTCTTTTGGGACGACGTAAACATGTGGACGTTCCCTTATATATACGGGGCCGTCCAAGGTTCAAGGGACCGTCTCCCGCTCTTCCTGGTGACTATAAATACAGTACTATTCCAACAAAAAAAATTCACCTCTTGAGCACATAAATTTTCTGTCTTCCCAAATCAATCTAAACCTTCTTCTTTAATCACATCAACGTGTTGTAAGTTATTTACAAGTGATCGTATCCCTTCTAACTCAAAGTACAAGAGAAGAACGCTCATATTCGTCAAGAAATGAAGTGTTGAAGTATATACATTCACCTCGTAACTCTTTCTACGTTTCTCTTCTCAATCTAAACTCCCTATATATTGATTCTCGTGTAATTGTATGAATCCGACTTGTGTGTAAGCTCAGAATTGTGTTGTGTGTTGACTCGGACTTGGTGTTGGTCTGTAAGGTGATTGTTTGGATTTTGACTTAGTGATTGGTCGAAAGGTGTTCGGTGTAATGATTGTAATCGTGTAAAATATTGGGTAGATTGGTTCTAGCTAGGATTAGGAATCGACATTCCGCTTAGTATAGTTAATTGGTGTACGCTAAGGTGTACGGTTTTCTCCACTATAAAGGAGCTTGTTGATATAGTGTTTGTGAAACTCTCGAATGTGATACTCGAGGAGTGGAGTCGGGCAGAGAGTGAGCTTCGTATCCAAACAACTATAAATCTTCATGCATTGGTTTGATCGTTTCTTCTCTTTACTCTTACATACTTCTTTTATATTATTGTTATTATTGTTTGCGTTCATTTATTGTTGTATTTATAACACATAAACTTCGAATCTAAAACTCATTGAAAAGTAATTTGAAAACTAAAATAGTGAAACTATTCAACCCCCCATTCTAGTTTATACAGTAGGAAAAAGAGCTATTTCTACTTAGTGTAGATTTCTTCACGGTTTTTAATTGTGTTGTTCCCCGTTCACTATCGTTAAAAATAGTTTTAAGTTTATAAAACAAGTTAATAGTGAACTATGACTGAAATTAACATAAGGAAAACACACTAAGTAATTTTCAACATCATATTCTTATTAGAAATAAATCAACAAAGAATACGTTACCCAAGTACTTGCGGAATAGTACTTGGGATTGAAATGACAAAGTTGGGTGACTCCTCTCTAAGCTCAGGCTAAGTCGAGCACAACTCTTAGAGCTCACTGAGCTATCTCAGGAACTAAGTTGTATTTGGAGGAGTGAAAAGATGGCTAGCGTGTATGTGTGTTTTTACAATTCACAAGCTTAATCTTTTCACTCCATCTCTTATGCTATTTATACATGTATGAGTTTTAACTCTTTCCTAAGCGACAAACTGACATCATCTGAAGACAAAATATCTTGATGTATTTTGTCTCTGTTTCTAAAGACTATTCTAAGTAAAGGACAAGGTGCTTTCCATATTTCTGATGACACGAGCTTGTAAGTTAGCCATTCAGGGAAGGTTGACTTATGTTGATAAGGACTTCTTTATCTGATTCAAACTTCTCCCGCCTTGTCCCGCTCGTTCTTCAGTCTGTTTATCCTTAGTCTTATTCTTGATTTGTCTTCAGTGTAAGTAGTTGGAGAGGAGTCTTAGGGATTCAGTGAGTTATTGTCATCACTCCCTGAATCCATCATCTTCTTCTTGACTCAGTCTTCACCCTTTAAGTTCCGCTTTACTGAGTGGAGAGACTTCTTCATTGCCTCGTACTGAGTATCCTAAAGATGACTCACTGAGCGGCTATGCACTCAGTGACCTGATTGTGTTTAACAGATGAGTACTTGGGCTATTTTCTATTCAAATCCTAGATTAAGGGGTTTTGGTATTTTCTGAACCCAACTGAGCCTCCCCTATTTGGATATACAAATAGCCTAAGTGGTTGATCAATGTAAGTGAGCAAATGGCTTCTTCCTACACTGAATGTACTAATGAATACAATAAGGAACATTGAGTAAATGAATAAAACATACATCGATTTTTGATCGATTACATAGTTCCTATCACTAGTACAAAAGATAAAAGCAAATGATGTCAGTCGAGATGGATTCCCAATGCTTCAAGCTTGACCTTTTGGTGATGAGTGTTTCTCTGTCGAGGATGGTCTCTTATCTTGGCATTTAGGTCTTGGCGAACCTCGATATTTGCTGGGGATTGGATCCGAGAGGCCAACGGAATATAGCGATCATTGCGCTACACCACCGATCAATATCACTCCATCTTTGGAATCTTTGGGTTTCCATAGACATCAATGTGAAATAGCCCTCTTCGGGCTCTTCAATCACTAGACAATTCAAAAATTTAACCCCTTCGGTAGCTCCCTATTACACTCCAGTCCAGGCACTTTAATCTCAGGTTGGAACTCAACTCTCTTCCTTTTGCCGGTGGAAGTTTGTGGTTGAGATCCTTGAGGTGCGTCAAGGCAGTAATTCCTAGTTGGCCGGTGCATCCCTCACCTTTCATATCTTTTTTGCCGAGCATCTTCATCGCTCCTTGACCACCTTATTTTGCTTCTTACCAATGATCGGACCAAGTTCATCAAGTTCTGATCCCAAAGTCACTGAATTTTAAGGGATCATGAACCTCAAAGTGTCTTTTGTCATCCCCTCTGTAAACATTCATAGCCAATGGTTTGGTGTTGGGAATAATCTTGACATCGGTGATTTTTTCAGGAAGCCTTCGGCTGCTCATTGTCTAGTTGTATTCCTCAATTCTCGCTTTCCCTGAGAGTTTCGTTTTCTTTCTTTTCTTCATATGCTTTTCATTGCGTACCATTTGAGCGTGAGCATCCTTGAACTTTTGTCCTGCCGACTTTGGGAGCTTGCTTGCATCTAATCCCATATTCTCATTTCTTCATGACTACTTTTGCCAGTGCTTCTCTGTTCTTTTTCTCTTCTTCACCTAGTTTCAATCTTCTTTCTTCTTTAGCAAGATGTTTACTCAGTTGTTGAGGTGTGAGCAGTGTATTCAGTCGCCGATTTTATAGGGGATCTTCTTAGGCTCGCAGCCGCCATTAAGCCTTTGCTTTGTCCTGGCCGAAGAAGATGATGCAACCAAGTGGTCGGTTGTTGTGATAACTGCCGTGTTATTGATGATGATGTTGGTGGGATGGATGAGATGGGAGTTGCGGATGGTGGTGATGTTGATGTGGGAGCTGTAGAGATGATGATGTTTGCTCCCCTCAGTGTGAAGAGGAGTTTCTTCAAAGACAATATTCTCCCTCAACTGTTGTCGTGAAGGCCAGTGAGGGCAAGAGTTGGTGTTGATGTGAGGGGGACGGAGTGCTTGACCCTTGAAGGCTTGATAAATTTCAGATGATCATTGCCTTCATGTCCGAGGTGTCATTGAATACCGTGACTTTTGCTTCCAAATTAGCTTGTGAAACTTCAAGAGCAGCTATTCGGGCCCAAGATTCCAGCCGAGATGAGGATGCCTCGAGCCAATGTAGCCACCTGCAGATTCAAAGAGTCCATTGTAGCTTGTAGAGATCTGGGAGGATGGAAGACCCTGAACATTTGTAGA
This sequence comes from Chrysanthemum makinoi, assembly GCA_910596185.1. NCBI lineage: Eukaryota > Viridiplantae > Streptophyta > Magnoliopsida > Asterales > Asteraceae > Chrysanthemum > Chrysanthemum makinoi. The sequence continues at coordinate 75,170,927 of OU343217.1, forward strand.
CTTGAGCATATTGAGCAGCCTGAGGTTTGAGGATTGTTTCAGGTACGCCCAAGAGCTTCCAAGACTTTAGAGTTGGTTGTGGGTCTTCTTTGACAAACTTCCCGATTTCATCTATCGTGGTACCTACACCCGAAGATGCCTCGAGGAATTTAGCCATGTTTTCATCCACGGTGAATGTTGTCATACATCGGATCTCTGCGTGCTCATGAACATTTTCATCGAAACCTTGCCCTCAGACTTCCTGCCTTTAAGATCGGCCAGAGCTTGCAGAAATTTCAAGTATGTTGTTCCCACAATGTTTTAGTCACCCTCGAGTATAGCTTCCTTGAAGCCCGGTGATCCACGGAGCCAACTGCCTTTCTTGAGGGGAAGTACATTGTCAAACTCTTTGAATTCATCAGAGCTTGAGGATTCGTAAGTATGATCATGTTGGAATGGGGATTCAAGAAGCTCCTTTGGATCAGCCGAGGTTCTTGTTCACTTGAACCTCGGCCCATTTCTTCTCCAAATGATAAGATTTCATCATCGTCTCACGAGCTCATCTTCAGAGAATAATATCCCAGTGACATCAGCAATTGTGAGCAAGGGGTTGGTTATGGTTCCATATCAGCGGGTGGTTTATATCCCTCTGAGTCTTTGTCCCCCGTTGACCCCTGGACACTGGTGGGCGCTTCCGGTGCCTTCACGGAGTCGGATTGGTTGTAGGTTCCATATCGGCTGGTTGTTCCTTTCCTCCGAAGTCTTTGTCCCCCAGTGACCCCTAAGACACCGGTGGGCTTTTCCCGCTGCCTTTAGCGAGTCAGTGATAGTTGTATCCCTATCAGGGTTGTTTGAGTCCCTCCGAGTCTTTGGGAGAGATGTTGTGCCCTCGACAAAGGCTTGGATTTTCTAATGTCATCACTGGGCGTTGTGGAAGGCGCTCCCCTACCAGCGGGTTGTATGTTTCTCTCTAGATCTTGGGAGTAGTAGTGTGACCAAGGACACCGACCGTGATGTATCGGTGTCCTTGTTGTCACTAGGGTGATTGTTGCCCGGTCACGGGTGTCTTTTTGGTCACGGGCTTTTGTGCCTCTTAGGCTGTGCTCCTGAAGCCTCGTGGCCCCGAGACTTTGGTATGGTCTTAGTCCCGATGCGAGACTTCCCCTTTTTTTTTGGGAGCAGGGTTTGGAGACACTGATCCACTTAGATTGTTTACAGCAATCATGTGGGCCGTCAATTCAATGGGAGTGACGAGGGATGGGTTCTTTTGAAAATTTGAAGGGCTCAGGATGCCGGGTAAATTTCCAAATTTTTCATCCTGAGTATAATTTGAACCCAAAGAACGATTGCAGAGCACAAGAGACAAACCTAGGATACAAAACATATTTCGTCCCTAGTTTTGCCTATAGCTTCGCTTTGCGAGTCATCTGAAATGATCTCCCCTATAAACTGACCCCATTCATCAAGCAGTATGCCATCATCAACTGAATAGAGTTAACTTGTTCAGTGGATGAGTGGTTCTCGCCGAGGACCTGAATCACAAAAGTGAAGAGGATCCTCCAAGCCACGGGAAACGAGCTTTTAGTGACCGGGTCTTGTCCAAAGTTGGATCTAAAACGATTTGTTTTAACCCATCCTTCACTGTGGAGGGTTCAGGATGGGCTACATAAACACCTTTGTTATAATCTAACCTTGTTGTAGTGCAAAACGCGTTTTGAAATCCGAGGTGTATTGTTTCCCCATTAAGATGAACTCACGATGAGATACTCCGAGAGGTCTAAGGTTATTCTCATCATAGAGAAGGTGTCGGGTCAAAGGCTATAGCTGTAGCCCAAAACTCCCTGAGGTAGTTTGGGTACAACACCTTGAGGACATTTTTACAAAGGCCGTTTTGAGTGGGAAGTTGAATAAAAAATTTATAATGTCTTTATAGGTTGGGACATTTCGTGATATTCAAAATTTCCTATGACATTATTTGTTTTAAACTCAACATTTGTAAGATCCCCTACCCATCGAGAAGCAACCTGGAGAGATGGTGTTCTAGCCATTTCCATTAACAAAGATTTTAGGATTAAAAAAATGTTTTGACTAGAACAATCAAAGTATTTAGATCTCTTCAAGTTTGTGATGAAAAACTTTTGTAAATGTTTACAAGAAAGGTTTTTCCGAAAGGGGTTTTGAAGATTTGAGAACACAAATGTTTTTTTTAAATGATTTTGACAGAGTTTTGTTGCAGAAAAGATTTGTGTGTGTTTGTTTATGTTAGAAGAGGGTATTTATAGAGTGATAAGAGGGGTGTTTTGTGCACAAATGGGAATATTTAGAGTTGGTTTTTGAAAGGCGTTTGAATTTCTACATTTAATGCTATTACTCCATTTCCCGCAGCAAAATCCCGTTTTTCAAGGGAACAGCTTGCAAGTGTACTTTTGCAGAGATAAATTATCAATTTGATATTTTTGTGAAGGCATTAAATGCCAAGTGGGATGACAGTAAGACAAAGAGACATATATTCCTATATTAAATTGGCATAGTTACCAACCTTGGACATTAAAGTAACCGATACTTGGATCATTTAGTTACTTATTCAATGTTCTTTGTCAAGTGTCAGGGACCCTGAATGAGTCTTACTCATTCAGTAAGAGGTTTATTTTGGTGTCCATGGAGGATGAACCATTTCGAGAGAACTTATCGAGATTGGTTTTGGATACTTGACTTTCAATGTCAAGCATTCCCAATTCATTTCGGTCCCTGAAGGTGGGTTCATCCAAGGGTTTGGTGAAGATATCAGCCTTGATATTCAGAGGGATGAAATGAAGCTCTATGTCTCCTTTCATTATGTGATCCTCGATGAAGTGATATCGATATCAATGTGTTTGGTTCTTTGGTGGAGGACAGGGTTGTTGGAGATTGCAATTGCACTTGTGTTATCACGGAAGATGGGTACCATTTTGTAATAGATGTTGTAGTCACTGAGTTGACTTTTCATCCATAGTACATTGGCACTACATCTGCGCAATAGCTACATATTCAGCTTCACCGGTAGGACATAGCCACCGATTGTTGCTTCTTTGCACTCCAACACCAGTTTTCCTCCAAGGGAATTGACAGGACCCTCGAGGTACTTTTTCTGTCCATGTTGCACCCAGATAATCGAATCGAGTAACGCTTGAGATCAAACCCTGAGCATTTTGGATAGTAGAGTCCAAGGCTTGGGGTTCCCTTCAGGTACCTAAGTATTCTCTTGGCTGCAGTGAGGTGAGATTCTTTGGGATTGGACTGATATCTTGCTATTAAACAGACTGAAAATTGTATGTCCGGTCTAGTAGCGGTTAGATACATCAGTGATCCAACAATCCCTCTGAAATGGGTTGGATTGACTGATTTGCCGCTGAGATCAGTCCAAGGTTGTTAGGTGGGACCATGGGTGTCTTCACTGAGGCACAGTCAGATATCTCATATTTCTTCAAGAGATTTCCGGTGTATTTCTCTTGACTGATGGATATTCCTTTATCAGTTTGTTCGATTTGTAGTCCAAGAAAGTATGTAAGTTTCCCCATCATGCTCATTTCAAACTTCTTTGTCATTAGTTTTTCAAATTGTTTGCAAAGTTTGTAGTTTGTTGAGCCAAAGATGATATCATCAACATACACTTGGACTAGTATTACATCCTGTTGGGTTCTATAGACAAACAGTGTGTTGTCTATATTTCCTCGACAAACTTGTTTTGTATCAGGAAGGCTGAGAGAGTTTCATACCATGCCCGTGGAGCTTGTTTAAGTCCATAAAGGGCTTTGTCAAGCTTGCGACATAGTCGTGAATTCACTACTCTCAAAGCCTGGAGGTTGCCTTGAACATACACATCTTCCTTGAGATCACCATTTAAGAATGCACTTTTAACATCCATTTGGTAGACCCCGAAGTTCATGTATGTTGCATATGCAAGGAAGATCCTGATGGCTTCCATTCTTGCAACAGTAGCAAATGTCTCATCATAGTCAATGCCTTCTTGTTGATCAGAACCTTTGGCTACCGATCGCTTTGTTTTTTTAATGACAAAGTGCCATTTTCATCGGTTTTGTTTCTGAAAACCCACTTCATTCCTATGACTACTACATCCTGAGGACATTTGATCAAGGTCATGACCTTGTTTTTTCAAACTGATTGCAGCTTCTTCTTGCATAGCCCGAACCCGACTTGGGTGTTTTGAGCTTCGAGTGGACACTTTTGGGTTCTATTTGATAGATAATCAAGACATATAGACATTCATTGGTCAAGCTGCAGTTAGACTAGCAGCCATGCTTCTAGTGAGCATGCCCTCAATGGATTCACCAATGATGTTTACAAGCTCAATATCCCAGAGATCTTGTCAACTTACTTTGTGGTCTAGGATCCGAAGTTTGATGAAGTCATTGAGGTTCGAGTGAGAATGGTTACAGGAGCAACAGATTCATTTTGAGCATCTATTATGATGTCTTGTTCTGGTTGGGTTTCATGAATCACAAGATCCTCACAACAGTTGGTTCGTGTTACCTATCCTGCTGGGACCGATAGAGTATCAATGAATTCACCGATTATAGGTTGTAGGGTGAGGTAAGACATAATATGAGATATCAAAGATCGCTTGATATGAGGAATTGAATTCGGTGGTGAACTCATCAGGAGGATATCTTGATGAGTCATCAATTCCTATTTCTTCCACTGAGATGTTGGTGAACCTGATGCTTTCACTTTCATCAAAGGTGACATGAAAGGTTTCCTCAACTTGTTGTCTCCTTGTGTTAAAACCCCTGAAGGCTTTGGAGATCAGTGAGTAGCCTAAGAAGTATCCATCATCCGCTTTTGCATCAAACTTGCCTAGATGATCCTTGTGGTTATGAATGAACACAAGACATCTAAATACATGAAAATAGCGATGTCGGAAGTCTACCTTTGAAGATCTCATATGGGGTTTTGTTATGTCTTTTGACAATGATTGACCTGTTTGAGTGTAACAGGCAGTTTTGACTGCTTCAGCCCGTAAATGTTTTGAGAGGGTTGAGCCATTTAACATGGTTCTTGCAGCCTCAATGAGAGTTCTGTTTTTCCTTTCAAAGAACCCCATTTTGTTCAGGGGTATAAGGAGATGAGAAATTTTGAGAAATTCCTTTTTCATCACTGAAACTCTCAAGTTCTTGATTTGAACTCGATTACCATTGTCAGCTTCGATTTGTTTGACAAGAATGTCATTCTCGATTTTCAATCTTTCGATGAATGACATTATTGTATCACCGACTCTTTTGGAGAAAGTATACCCAAGTGTATCTTGAGAATTCATCAACAATAACAAGTGTATACTTCTTATGCTGGATTGATCTGGGGACCTAATGGTCCAAAGAGATCCATATGCAGGAGGTGAAGGCAGCTTTTGATGGAGAAATTTTGTTTGGTTTTGAATGATGCTTTGTGGTGCTTACCTTTTTCACAGTGAGCATGGTTTGTCTTTGCAAAACCAGTGATGGTAAGCCAAGGACCTTGTTTTGTTTTGCCAAGTTGTTGAGGTTTTTGAAGTTTAAGTGTGAGAGTATCTTATGCCACAGCCAATTGATAGTTTCAGCGGCTTTAGCAAAGAGACACGTTCCATCTTGGGAGAGTGTTGACATGTCAAGTACATAAACATCATCTCTCCTAGGAGCTATCAACACAACTTCCTTATTGGCATTGAAAATGGTACCTTGTTTATCATTGAATTGTACAATGTATTTAGCATCACATAGTTGACTGACACCGATGAGATTGTATTTGAGACCATTGACATAGGCTATTCTAGAGAAACCTATTCCATTACAGTTTAGCCATCAACCATAACCTTCAGTGGGACATGATGAATTATCACCAAATACTACCTTGGGCCCTGGTTCCTTTACATACTTGTGCAGATATTCCTTCACACCGGTCATGCTTCTTGAGCATCCACTGTCTAGATGCCAAATAGGCCCCCTGGCATGTCTCTGCACAAGTAGTAAACTGAATTAGTTTCTCTTAGTGACCCACTTGCTAGTGGGATTGGGTCAAAGGTCTCTCTGAAATTTGCAATCGACTCATGGTCAGTGGTTGTGTGCATAAAGATGCTACCACAGTTTTGCATTTAGAGGCCGAGGATGACTCGGTGACTCTAGGTTGTTTGGAATTTCTCTCGCTTGAATGACACTTGTCATGTTGGGATGTCTCATGAGTCGGATTACCGCATATATCACAAAGCATGTATTCATGAGACAATCATCCCGATGATGATCATTAAACCCACAGTGAGGGCACAGAGGAAAAGGTTTTGCTCTATTCTTTGGAGCAGCTTTGGAGGATGAAGCATACTTATGACCAACTTTGGTATAGGTTGCTTGACTGACATACCTTGAAGATGATATGTCGTCTGTGATCATCCTTTTTGCAGATCATGCAAAGGATTCTGTAGAGTGCTTGTCAGTGGTATGGCTAGTGTAATGACACAGCCACATTTTTGTTTGTTTTGGAGGTTGGCTTAGACTTTGAGGAATGGAGGAAGTCGACTTTGTTTCCTTGATTGGTTCAGGACCTTTTCAATGGATTCCATTTTTTCATAAAGCTTCCTCACAAGTTCAGTCGTTGCTCGAATTTGGTCACCTTCAGTGGGGACAGAGGATGTTGAAGTCTCAGTAGGAGTAGACTCTTGTTGAGTTTGTTTTGCTTGTCTTTGTAGGATGGTTCTACCAAGTCCGGACCTTTCTTTTGGTGAATGAGGATTGAATTGTAGTGGAGTAAGCTCGAGGCTTGGAGCAGACCCTGAAGAGGTTCAGTGGTGGAAGCGGTGCTTGAGATTCTGAGATTCTCGATGCACTTGAGATGTGTTCAGACTCTTGGGCACATCGGGAATCCAAGCATGCTCTTTAGAGCTTGACTTTCGGCCTAGAATCCTTCCAGAATCGAAATTTGGAAGCTTCTCGGATTAACCCGCTCAATCCAATCACTGGAATTAGGATCAACTAACATATTTGTGATCATGCCACCGGGACACAAAGGCTTAGGAGATCGGTCTTTGTTGAGAGGGTCAGGGAGATGATCTTCACCTATGACTCTCTTCTTGCTACTGGGGGCACCCACAGTATCAAAGACCCTAGGATTCTTAGCAGTCCAACTATTAAGAATATCATTTGCCTTTTTAAGTTCATCTTGAAGATCCTGATTTCTTTTAACTAGTTCCGTGTTTTGAATTTGCAAAGTGACAGCCTCAAGCTTTGCTTGTTTTAAAATAAGCAGTTCATCTCTCCACTTATTCAATTCAAAACTTAACTTGTTGTACTTAGAAAAAAGATTCAGTCTTTGTTCTTCTACAAACTTAAGGTCTACATTTAGTTAATTCATGTAAGACCGCCAATCGAGTCATCATCCATAGAAAGTAAAATGTTTACCTTCTTCATTGTGATGTTAACCCATTCTCCATTCCCTCGCATGATTCTTTCCAACAGCTAGCTTGTCCTCTTCGAGAGGGCCATCAGTCTGACATGCACCATTTCATCATCGATGACACCGCTCTTCATCCCGGTCGAAGGTCTCAGACAACAAGGCCTTTGTTTTTACCCGCAGATTGAACACTTTTGTTGTTTCGAGGGACTGGCCTCGAGCAATGCAAGCTTAGCTTTAGCTTTCTTATACTTGGCTTCATAATCAATGGTTTTGTTATTATCAGATTTATTTTGAAAAGTTTGATGAGACTGATACGTTTTTGGTTGAAATTTCTTTGAAGCCTGAGGACTGATTTGAACCTCGATGGTTTATAAGAGGGTTCAAATTGTTTTAGAAAAATCAAATTTTGCAAAATGACCCTTTTGTGACACTTATAGCATTCAGTGTCTTCAGTTGCTTTAGCAGTTGAAAAACCTTTGTTTCTTTTTATAAACTTTCGAGAGTTAGCAAGGAGTGCCCTTTCCTCAAATTCAGATTCAGTCATTTAGGTACTCCTCACTTGATCTCTCATCGGGCTCATCATCCAGTTTTCTTGGAAATCTTGAACCACATTGTTAAAAAAGAAAGTAGTTGAAATTGGTGATGAGGTGGTGGTCAGGGACTTCTTGACTTCCGAGACTTCTTTAAGTCAGGGTATCGTCTGTTGATGAGGTTTTCCTCATAGACAAATGTCCCATAAATTTCAGAAGCTCAAGATTTTGGATATAATTAGCATTCCCTGAGAGTCCCTGAGAAATTTAACCACTTCTCGAGATCTGACAAAACCAACATTGATTTCATGTTTGGACAACTTAACACCATCATTTGATAGTTCATTTAAAAGAGTTTTGTACCTGGTGTAAGTTTGAGATAGATTTTCCGAGTCCTTAGCCCGAAGGTGTTATACTCAAGTTTCTGTGTCCATTATCCTTTTCCTTGGTATCGAGATGGTCCTTCATGACTATGAACTAGGTCATCCCAGTTTGCTTAGCTGTACTACAAATTTTATAACGACTCCATAATATCGTCAGGAAGACAAGATATTATGATACTTTTTGAGTCTTTGGTCCCACGGTTGACCACTCTCCTTTAATCCTGGTCCACTGAGCTTCAGTTTGGGCAACCCTTCAGTAGTCTTTGGGACAAATGGACCTTCATTTATACATTTGATATAATAAGGTTCCATCCCAATCAAATAGCAAAGCATTCGCTTTTCCATTTGTTGAATTTGCCAACTTCAAGTCTAGGGCAAAGTACTGAATAAGCTCCACCCTTTTTATCGACTAGTTGGGGTACATCAATTTCAGCCATTTAGGATCCTAATTTAAAAACTTTTAGAGCGGCCTAAAAAGCGAGTTTTATAATTAACCTGGCTCTGATACCACTTGTTGTTCCCCGTTAACTATCGTTAAAAATAGTTTTAAGTTTATAAAACAAGTTAATAGTGAACTATGACTGAAATTAACATAAGGAAAACACACTAAGTAATTTTCAACATCATATTCTTATTAGAAATAAATCAACAAAGAATACGTTACCCAAGTACTTGCGGAATAGTACTTGGGATTGAAATGACAAAGTTTGGGTGACTTCTCTAAGCTCAAAGCTAAGTCCGAGCACAACTCTTAGAGCTCACTGAGCTATCTCAGGAACTAAGTTGAATTTGGAGGAGTGAAAAGATGGCTTTACATGTATGTGTTTTTACAATTCACAAGCTTAATCTTTTCACTCCATCTCTTATGCTATTTATACATGTATGAGTTTTAAATCATTCCTAAGTGACAAAATCGACATCATACGAAGACAAAATACCGATGTATTTTTTTGTCTCTGTTTACAAAGACTATTCTAAGTAAAGGACAAGGTCGCTTTCCATATTTCGTGATGACACCGAGCTTGTAAGTTAGCCATTCAGGGAAGGTTGACTTATGTTGATAAGGACTTCTTTATCTGATTCAAACTTCTCCCGCCTTTTCCCGCTCTTTCTTCATCTGCTTATCCTCCAGTCTTCTTCTTTAGTTTGTCTTCAGTGTAAGTAGTTGGAGAGGAGTCTTAGGGATTCAGTGAGTTATTGTTATCACTCACTGAATCCATCATCTTCTTCTTGACTCAGTCTTCACCCTTTAAGTTCCGCTCTACTGAGTGGAGAGACTTCTTCATTGCCTCGCATGAGTATCCTAAAGATGACTCACGAATGAGCGGCTATGCACTCAATGAACCTGATTGTGTTTAACGGATGAGTACTTGGGCTATTTTCTATTCAAATCCTAGATTAAGGGTATGGGTATTTTCCGAACCCAACAAAGTTTCCCTATTTGGATATACAAATAACCTAAGTGGTTGATCACATGTAAGTGAGCAAATGGCTTCTTCCTACACTAAATGTACTAATGAATACAATAAGGAACACTGAGTAAATGAATAAAACATACATTGTTTTTTTTGATCGACACATAGTTCCTATCACTAGTACAAAAGATAAAACAAAATGATGTCAATCCAGATGGATTCCCAATGCTTCAAGCTTGACCTTTTAGGTGATGAGTGTTTCTCGTCACGATGGTCTCTTATCTTGGCATTTAGGTCTTGGCGTAACCTCGATATTTGCCGATTGGATCTGAGAGGCCACTGAATATAGCCGATCATTGCAGCTACACCAGCCTGAATTTATATCACTCCATCTTTGGAATGCCGGGTTTCCATAGACATCAATGTGAAATAGCCCTCTTCGTGCTCTTCAATCACTAGACAATTCACAAATTTAACCCCTTCAGGTAGCTCCCTATTACACTCCAGTCCCGGCACTTTAATCTCAGGTTGGAACTCAACTCTCTTCCTTTTGCCAGTGGAAGTTTGTGGTTGAGATCCTTGAGGTGCAGTTAAGGCAGGTTGAATTACCTGGTGCATCCTCAGCCTTTCATATCTTTTGCTGAGCATCTTCATCAGCTCCTTGACCACCTTATTTTGCTTCTTACAAATGATCGGACCAAGTTCATCAAGTTCAATGATCCCAAAGTCACTGAATTTTAAGGGATCATGAACCTCAAAGTGTCTTTTGTCATCCCTCTCAGAACATTCATAGCCAATGGTTTGTGTTGGGAATAATCTTGACATCGATGATTTTTTCAGAAGCCTTACGCTTCTCATTGTCTAGTTGTATTCCTCAATTCTGCTTCGAGAGCTTCAGCTTTTCTCTTTTCTTCATATCGCTTCTCATTGCAGCCATTTGAGCAGCTCGAGCATCCTTGAACTTTTGTCCTGCTTGACCCTTTGGGAGCTTGCTTGCATCTAATCCCATATTCTTCAACACTACTTTTGCCAAGCTCTGTTTTTCTCTTCCCTCAGCTAGTTTCAATCTTCTTTCTTCTTTAGCAAGATGTTTACTCAACACCTGAGGTGTGAGCAGTGTGTATTCGTCGCCGATTTTATAGGATCTTCAAAGCTCAAGCATAAGCGTCATTATGCCTTTGCCTTTGTCATGGCCTGAAGAAGATGATGCAACCAAGGGTGGTGTTGTTGTGATAATGTCCGGTGTTGTTGATGATGATGTTGGTGGGATGGATGAGATGGGAGTTGCTGTGACTGGTGGTGATGTAGATGTGGGAGCTACAATAGAGACTCGATGATGTTTGTTCTCCCCTCAGTGTGAAGAGGAGTTTCTTCAAAGAATATTCTCCCCTCAACCTGTAGCGTCGAAGGAGGCAAGAGTTGGTGTTGATGCTGAGGGGGACGGAGTCGTTGACCCTTGAAGGCTTGATAAATTTCCATTGCCTTCATGTTCTGAGGTGTCGGTTTGAATACCAGTGACTTTGCTTCCAAATTAGCATGTGAAACTTCAAGAGCAGCCTATTCTGGGCCCAAGATTCCGTGCCGAGATGAGGATGCCTGAGCCAATGTAGCCACCTGCCGTATTCAAAGAGTCCATTGTAGCTTGCAGTAAGACCGGACTGAGGATGGAAGACCCCTAACATTTGTAGACTTGAGCATATTGAGCGCTCAGTGAGGTTTGAGGATTGTTTCAGTGTACGCCTCAAGAGTTTCCAAGACTTTAGAGTTAGTTGTTGGGTCTTCTTTGACAAACTCCCTGATTTCATCTATCGTGGTACCTACACCCTGAAGATTCCTGAGGAATTTAGCCATGTTTTCATCCAACCGTGAATGTTGTCATACATCGATTCTGTGCTCATGAACATTTTCATCAAGCCCCTGATTTCTCGCTTAAGATCTATCGCGAAGCTTGCAGCAGCCTCAAGATGTTGTTCCACAATGTTTTAGTCACCCCTGAAAGTATAGCTTCCTTGAAGTTCTCGGTGATCCATCGAGCCAACTGCCTTTCAGTGAGCGGAAGTACATTGTCAAACTCTTTGAATTCATCGAGCTTGAGGATTCGTGGTATGATCATGTTGGAATGGGGATTCAGTAAGCTCCTTTGGATCAGGCTGAGGTTCTTGTTCAGCTTGAACCTCAACGTCCATTTCTTCTCCAGCTGATAAGATTTCATCATCAGCCTCGCCGAGCTCATCTTCAGAAAATAATATCCCTGACATCAGAATTGTGAGCAAGGGGTTGGTTATGGGTTCCATATCGCTGGTGGTTTATATCCTCTCGAAGTCTTTGTCCCCGTCAATTGACCCTCTGACACTGGTGGGCGCTTCCCAAAGGCCTTCACTGAGTCGTGGATTGGTTGGGGTTCCATATCGGCGGTTGTTCCTTTCCTCCGAAGTCTTTGTCCCCCAAGGACTTCTGAGACACTGGTGGGCGTTTCCCGTGCCTTTAGCGTGAGTCAAGGATATTTGTATCCCTATCACGGGTTGTTTGAGTCCCTCCTGAGTCTTTGGGAGAGATCGCAGCCCTCGACAAAGGCTTGGATTATCTAATGTCATCATCGGGCGTTGGGAAGGCGCTCCCCTACCAGGGGTTGTATGTTTTTCTGATCTTGGGAGTAGTAGGTGTGACCGGGCGCCAAGGGCACCGATCAGGATGTATCGTTGTCCTTCGTTGTCACTGGGTGATTGCTGGCCTGGTCACGGGTGTCTTTTGGTCACGGGCTTTTTTGTGCCTCTCTAGGCTGTGCTCCTCAAGCCTCAGGCCCAGACTTTGGTATGGTCTTAGTCCCAGCCCTGAGACTTCCACTTTTTCTTTTTGGGAGTAGGGTTTGGAGACACTGATCCACTTAGATTGTTTACAAAGAATCATGGGCCGTCAATTCAATGGGAGTGACGAGGATGGGTTCTTTTGAAAATTTGAAGGGCTCAGATGCCGTAAATTTTCAAATTTTCATCCCGAGTATAATTTGAACCCAAGAACGATTGCAGGCACAAGAGACAAACCTAGGATACGAAACGATTTCATCCTAGTTTTGCTCAGAAGCTTCGCTACAAGATCACCGTAAATGATCTCCCCTATGCTAAATGACAAGTGACCCCATTCATCAAGCAGTATGCCATCATCAATGAATAGAGTTAACTTGTTCGATGAGTGGTTCCCGCCGAGGACCCTGAATCACAAAAGTGAAGAGGATCCTCCAAGCCACAGGAACGAGCTTTTTAGTGACCGGGTCTTGTCCAAAAGTTGGATCTAAAACGATTTGTTTTAACCCATCCTTCACCTGTGGAGGGTTCGTGATGGGCTACATAAACACCTTTGTTATAATCTAACCTGTTGTAGTGAAAACGCTTTGAAATCCAGGTGTATTGTTTCCCCATTAAGATGAACCTCGATGAGATACCCCTGAGAGGTCTAAGGTTATTCTCATCAAAGAGAAGGTGTCGGGTCAAAGGCTTTAGTTGTAGCCCAAAACTCCCTGAGGTAGTTTAGGTACAACATGAGGGACATTTACAAAGGCCGCTTTGAGTGGGCAGTTGAATAAAAATTTTATAATGTCTTTATAGGTTGGGACATTTTCGGGATATTCAAAATTTCCTATGACATTATTTGTTTTAAATTCAACATTAGTGAGATCCCCTACCCACTGAGAAGCAAACTGGAGAGATGGTGTTCTAGCCATTTCCATTAACAAAGATTTTAGGATTAAAAAAATGTTTTGACTAGAACAATCAAAGTATTTAGATCTCTTCAAGTTTGTGATGAAAAACTTTTGTAAATGTTTACAAGAAAGGTTTTTCCGATAATCTAGAAACGTCCTCCGACAAGTCGATAGCCAGTTAGCCACTCTCCATTTGGGTTTTATGTTGGATTTGGATTACATGTATTTTGTTATTTACTTAATATGAGTGAATTAGAATTATAACTAAGATTAAATTGTCGTATAGTTATTGGTATGTCATTTATAATTTTTTTTATATCCTTATATCATTTTAACTAGTTAAAATCGACAAACTACCAACCTTATCCGCTTGACCTATTTACTTAAAAAGGTTAAACGGTTGCACGTGTTATGTAGGTCACGGTAAGGGTCGAGATTCTTGACACGTTAAATAAATGGCTCGTGTTTGGGTAAAGGTTATACTAACCCGCAAGAAACCCAATACGACTCGATTGCCACCCCTAGTTTGAACCCTATAATATGTGTATAGGTATCCTTGGCCCCCATTTAGGTGATTATATAAAATATGTTTCTTGACTTTCTTCTCTCAAGTTTCTCATATATTCCATATTTGTTACAACTTTTGTTTATCATTCTCTCTATTTTTGTTCTTTGTTGATTACTTTGTCACTGTTTTCGTTATCTGCTTTGCTCAAATTATGGATAATCAAGGTTGATAACTTTGTTGGTATTCAACGAGTCTGTGTGCTTGTCATATTCTGTTACTTAGTGTTTCTTGTGCCTATTCAAAGCTTTAGATATTCGAAGTCATATATATGGCTGCTAGTTACTTCCCGTACTCGAAGAAAGCCCCACCACCGTAAAAAGTAGGAAATTTAGCACTTGTAGAGGTAGATATCCTTGGATTAATAGATATAATCCTCAGATTCCTCAAGAGAGTAATCAAGCCAATGTGCCTCATACTACGAGGACGGTTGCATTTTATCTTGAGTATGTTAGTCACTACAATCTCCGTTTTTCTCTTCACATTTTTATCGTGAGATTCTTAATTTTTATAGTTCACGTTTCTCACAACTCCAGCCTAGTGCAATCCAAAAAATCACTACCTTCGTTATGTATGCGGTTTTTTCGTTAACTCAGCCCAATCCTGCTATTTTTGTAAATTTTTTCAATTGAAACAATGTACCTTTTGGTGGACTCTAGAAAAGTAACCTAGAACTGACAATATATTATGATAGTGTATAATACATTCAACCCAATGACTAAAGGACCACACACTCTAAAAAGGCCCAATAGTGGCCACAACTCATCATATCACGCCTGGGAAACAAATTCCCATGTCAGGCTCGAAGGCCTGGCAAGCACATTCAAGCAACGATAGGACTGGGTACTTCCCCAAGGACCGTTCACAACAAGAATACACATCACTACCTCATTCACCAGAGGTAGTGTTGTAATCGTGCATGGGCCATTCCATTCGCCCAACAAGACCAAGAATGACATGCCACGTGTCATTCCTGTCTCCTCTATTGGATGTCCACTACGTGGACCATCCTTGAACCACCGATGGACTCCAAGGAGACGCGAAACCATAGGACCATCCCTATAAATAGTACGTTCATTCCTACGAATGAAACAACCTAACAGACACAGTGAATTCTCATATTCATACGCTAGGTACACTGTGAGTGTTACTCTACCGTGACTCCGGCCACATCTTATAACTATAATGTAGTTGCTTATAACTGTGATGCACTAAACCTATAATATACTTTGCTACTCTTTATTATATTACATTTTGTTGGTTTTATTGTGAACAAATTACTAACTCAATATATATTTATATTTTTTTATAGCTTTGGGATGATACTCACTGCTTAAAACCGCTGGAGATCAACCAAGTGGTTCTTATGACATTGAACCAGTTTTTCAGGGTATTGAAGCTGCTTCTTTAGGTACAACGGCTCCTCAATAGTCAAAGTTTTATATTTTCGTGATGATGACGTCTTAACAATTGAAATGGATAACACTTTTGTTAAATTAATCAGATTGTTGCGTTGGTTGATGTTTATATAGAATGTTAAGTTTGTTGAATATTGTTTGTGTATGCTGTAATGTTTGGGTCTGATGCGAAAGATATTGTGGTAATGTTTGGTTATTGTGTTTTGGAAAGGAAAAAATAAATATATTTTTTTGAACAATAGATTTTTGCGCGGTTCATTGAAAAACCGCACAGTAAAAAAAATATGTTTAAAGAAATTTGGTACGGTTAGAAAAAAGCCGGACCAAATAATTATTTTATGGTTTAAAACTGTACTAGAAAATATTTTATTTTTTGATAAATTCGTGTCTAGTACGGTTTCAAAACCGTACAAAATAGTCTTAAAAACCGTATTTAATTAGATTTATGTGTAGTAGTGACCAAATTTAATACAAACGAGGCTTTATTAATTCAACCCGTGTGATGCACCGATTGTGTCTAGTATTTCATAACTAAATGGTTGGTACTAATTAGATTCCTACCATTTAAGATAGTTACTTAATTTTAAAAGAGTACATGTGAAGAGGTTTTTTGGAAGATGTTATATTTAAATGAGGCTTTTCATATGTAATATTTTAATATTAGTAAGTTACATATTTTTTTCCCTATTTTTATTTGGTAGTTTTGTCATAATGAGTAATAAAATCATTTGTTCTTTTGTTATATTTTTTTTTAATGGCAAATTTCGAGTTGTTAACTATAAATAAAAATTGAATATCCAATCAAATTTTGCCAAACTGAAAGAGCATGATAGCATGACAATAACTCAAAAACTTACCAAACAATGTTACTTCCCTTTGTGTAAAGTGACATGTATCTAACCTAAAAATCCGACACGTTACAATGTTATCATCTTTTGTTTCTTATATAATGGCATGTCTTGGACCTAATAACTTCATGATTTCCCTAATTATTATCTTTGTTTCTTGTATAATGACATGTCTTGGACCTAATGACTTCATGATTTCCCTAATTACGCTTTAGGCGTAGTTGATAGTCGTGATGTTTTTAGAAATTAATTAAAACAAAATGGCACCGTGATGAACGAAAAAAAAAGCAATGAAAATGCATCCAACACTTCAAAATACTCGCCTCCTCACATATTGTTTTAATCCTTACAGAGAACCGAACCACTAGGTACATCAACGTGGTTTCAAAAGAACATCCCATCGAGTCTTGATTCAATATAAAACCTAATAAGTTACATAATATTGTTATATATTCTTTCATAAATTTCCCTAATGCTCGCTTGCGCAACACAACAACATTCATGTTGCTCGATCCTCGACTTGCAATGCAAATGATGAACTCTTGCATAACACATGTAAGGAGATGTCAGTACAAGATATGTGAAAAACTTAAAAGTGCAAATTGCATTTATGAGTAGATTGCAAAATCGCAGATTTAATTAATTTAAGTTTCGGTCCCTCAAGGTATGTAAAAAGAAACTCTTTGAACAAATATACATGAGATACAACAAAATGAACATTCGCATGCAGATAACATATGTAAAAAATAAAATGAAAATGTCGATGTTTTATTAGCATAAATTAATATAATCGATCATCACACATGATTTTGTTCATCCTTACTTCCGCTTGTTGGAGTTACTGAAGCTTAACTAAACAAAAAAAATTAGAGCACCAATTACCACAATGGTAATCATGAGATATGCTATTTACTATACTATTATTAATTAATATTATTAAGGTGCACATTGCATAATAACGTAAAGGGTGGTATGCATACCTTAGTCTTGTACCTAGCTATCTGCGCAGTATGTTCAACTGTGCTTTCCAATCTTGAAAGCTACACCCAAAGAATGAATAAGTTATAAACTACATACGACATGATATTTATGCATGCAAAATAAGATTGTCCAACACATAATACTTGAAAATAAATAATGTGGAGGAGGACGGTAAAATTACTACAATGACATAGTACCTACGCTTGGACGCAAAGTGATTATGTGAATTTTTTTTTTTTCTCGAAGTTTCGGTTAAGGCGGCAGCTGAGGAGAGGTATGATGATTGGTGAATGCAATCAAGGTGTGTTATTTATACTTACAAATGATGGCTTTTAAGTGTGAGATGCTAAGATTGAGATGGTTTGTCTTCTTGAAACTCCAACAACACTTCTCAGAAGTTATAAGATTTCACAAACACATCAAACCATATCCATAAGGGGTGTATAAAATGTTTATAGAAAGAAAGTTCTAGAGAGAGAAAGGGAAGAGAGTTGGGAACTATGTGAAACAAAGAAAAATGGTATTGAAGCTCTAACCCTCTACCTTGGGAGGTAGAGGGTATTTATAGTGTCTTACAATAAACGCCAACTACGGGTTGTGGATCGTGCATACAAATGGGTAATCCTCCACTTCTGGTGTTACTAAACTAACTACTTATTAACATAACTTGACTACGACCACGAGCTTAACAAATACATATACTTGAGGTGACCGACTCTTTAACGACTGGATTTTCTAAATCCTAACAATCTCCCCTAAGGGAGGTCACCTCAAATTACACCATAATACAACAAGATATTACATTAAGATTGTTCTTGGATTCTTGTTTAAGTTCATTGCTCAGTAGCCCGAAGTCTTTGATTCTCCATGTTTTGCATGTTTGGATAATTCAAGTGGAGGTCTTAACCGATCAACGGATGATGAGTTTTGAGCCAGCTTTGAGATCATCAGCCATGCATAAATCTCTCGACTCTTCCATTGTAGTGTTGACATTATGTGATGTCTGTGACATGCTGACCGACATGCTCACATTTAGGATCATGATTTCTTCTCATCGAGAGTAGGAAGCTTTAGTTGATTCATGATATTTGCAAAGCAGCGTACAGAAGCATGAAGTGAGAACATCAGAGTCATTGATGTACTAATCATGATTTCTTTTGAAATAAATGTGATGTGTGAGCATGCGGCTATGGATTGACCTCTCTATTCGGATCACCGCAAGCGTGCCGCCGGGTGTACTGCATACAACAGCTAGCAATAAAGCGCATTTAAAGTGTCTTTGATCACTTTCGTTGAATTGAGGTACACGCCCACGGTTCCTCGTTGATCAAGACAAGTACCGGCCGTGATCAGTATAATTCAAAAAATCTCCTGACAGGTTTCAGCTCACGCAGCCGTTCTCAAACCGAACGTCTCAAAGAAGACAACACGAGGAGTGAACCATCGAATTTGAGATCCACTGATTGATGAAAAATGATTTGAAAATAATCATGTACCGCTCAATAAAATGTTTTTTGCAATACAACGAAGGTTTTAAGGAAAATCAATTATCAATCATAAATACCTTTTATTTTTAAAGTATTAATACACAGTCGATGTGCTAGAGAAAAGAACTTTGAGCACAACGACCGATTTTTCAAAGGTATCCGTCAATCCATATCCTGAACCAGGATTGATTCAAAATCTTGAATCGCCCTATTTTTTCTGTTCAGTTGTCACATGGTTCATCTATTGGATAGATTTCACATGCCACCTACGAAAAGCTTGTTTGATGTTGGCTCTAGAAGGCTTTCTATCTTCATTGTGAATATGTTTGCATATCACTCAGATGTTCTGGCAATACCACAAGGATAATGCGTAGGACTCTTAAATATATTCTCTCTTTCCACATTGTGTGAAACAGAGAGTCTTCATTGATTGTGTCCTTAATGAGATTTATTGATGATCTCGTGGCTCTAGACTCAATTGTGCACATTTGGTTCCTATGCCGGAGACTAGGGAGAGGGTCTCCTTCTTCAATATCAACTATCTCTAAGAGAAAGTCGATAGATAATGTAGGTTCCCATGTGAGAATGAAGCAAGTCCTTTTAAGAGGAACTTGAGTGGCTTGGGAAGTTGTAGTGCAGTGCGTCACTGGGTCCATGACGTCTTGTCTTCAATACCGGCGTAACCTTAGTAACCACCAAAGAGCATATGTATTGAACCCGGTTTCTGCTCTAAGGTTGAAAAAATAGAGGGCTATTTCTTTTCACCCTTTTCGCATTTATTTCTTTTTCATTCTTCAACCCCTTCAGTGCTTACCGAAACTTCATTACTAGAACCTTGTTGGGTTTATTCCAGTTCTAGCTCAATCTCACTCCGCACTCTTCCCATATCTCACTTTTACCTCTTTTTCATCATACTTAAGGACTCTACACTATCTAGTGGATTGTCCCGGTAAATCCCTCGGCTGCAGATCGCGGGAACGAATACCTAACCTAACCATCCTTATATCACCATACATAAAGTAAATTTGGTCGGTCTTTTTGGTATTGTTCATCCACCATTGGAACCAATTGAAAACCATTTGAAAAACAATCCAGGTACTTGTGATATATTATCAAAGCATTTTGTACCTGAATCGTTTTTGATATTTTAGAAAACGGATCCCCCTCAACATGTGCATCATATGTTTGAAATCATTTTGGCACATGGAGGCAAGAGGAAGAATTTGTTTCTTTTATCAATTATTTTCTAAAAATATCGACATTACTTTCCCAATCAAAATCAGTGTTTCATATACAGTGAAGATATTTTGGAAAGAATGTGGTTTTCAAAAATTTGCTCCCTCAATATGCATCTGATTTTAAAATTGTTTAGCACATATTAGGGAAAAACTGCACTTAGAGACAAATCAATCACGCTTTTAATCCATTTTGTTTGATATAAATGCCCCTTACCACATGTGCATGGAAAATTTGAAATCGTTTGGCACATGCAGGGAGGAGAGCTTGTTAATCACGTATAAATCACAAATTCTCCCCCGATCACAATTTTCAAATCTTTTGAGAGTTGTGATCTCTATTGATTTAAATTAAATTTTGAAAGCTTTTGAGGAGAATAGTGACTTGCTTTTGAAAGACATTTTAACTGATAACGATTAGATTTTGAGACTTTAAACTCCATTAACCAATCATGCATAAATATCTTTTGAAAACATAACATTAGCCAAGGTCTTGAATCAATTGTATAAAATATTGTTCTTTTTTATTTTCCAAAAGTAGACCTTGCTCTTTTACGTGCTAATTGTTTGAAAAATAACATTTTTGATTGAATTGAAATCATTCTCCCCCTCAATCAATGACATGAGTTGTTGATTGAGTGTTAGAGAGTTTGACAAAGATAAGGCCGGATGATTTTCAAAAATAGAGTCCGAGGTATTTTCAAAGCAATTTTGTTTTCATTAGATGGCAAATATTTTTCAGAAGAATCATTAGAAGGAAAAATATTTGGAAAGAAAACATTTGTCTTTTTGATGACAAACAGTTGTTTTAAGAATCAGAGCATGAGATTTGAAAAATAAGATTAAGAATGGCTCGTTTCTTTCCTTTTAAAACGGGTTACTGCTTGAAATGACAATAAACCACCATTTTTCTCCGTCTCATTTTTTTTAAGAAATTTATGTACATTCGAAGAACATCTAAAAACCCGTGACATTCTTTGAATGTCAACACAAAGTCCGTAGATGATATCGAATTAAGAAAACATGACAAAATAACAATATTTTTGGGATTTTTCAAGATTTTCTAATTTTTATGGATTTTGAAAATTTTATATTTTTCTATTTTCTTTTTGTGGGTTTTGAAATTTTGTATTTTGCTTTTTGAAAAAATTATATACAAGAGATAGATGAAGAAAACCATTTACTCCTTCCTCTTGAGGCGTTTGAGTGTTTCCGGTTGAAGACTCTTTAGACCAAGTCATGGAAGGATAAACTCAAAACGTTCTCTAGAAAGAGCTTTGGTGAAGATGTCGCTAACCGGTATTCAACCTCACAAAATATAGTTCTACCACACCTTTTCCACTTGTTCCCAAATGAAATGATGTCGAATGTCGATGTGCTTTGCTCTTGAATGTTGAACGTTGTTGCAAGAGAGAGCAATGGAACTTTTGTTATCACAATATGTAGGGATTTTGTTGAATTCAAAGCCATAGTCGATATTGGGATCTCATCCATAGGATTTGAGCACAACAAAGAAGACATGGCTGTATTCACTGTAGATGATATAAGTACTCATTTGTTTCTTTGAAGACCAGCTCACAAGCTTATCACCCTTAAAACCGAACTGAGCACCTCCAGACGTCGCACTTCGACGGTATCTTGACGTCTTGCATGGTCAAGATCTGCATAGGCTTCGTTAGTGACATACCGGTGTCCTTCTGCGGTACCAAAGTCCCATGTTGATGGTTCCCTTGAGATACCGAAGACCCGCTTAACCGCTTCAAGGTGCTTTTTGGTAGGCTTAGCCTGGTATCTAGCACCCATGCATACAGTGAATGAATATCGGTCTCACGCTGTGAGGTACATTAGGGATCCAATCATACTTTGATATTTCGTTTGATCTACCATGATCCCTAAGTGGTCCTCATCCAGTTTGGTACGCTCCACCATGGGAGTGTCAACAGTGTCACAAGTGTCAAATCCAAATTTCTTTAAAATTTCATTAGCATATTTAAATTGATTGATAAAAATGCTCTCCAAACTTTGTGAAATTTGTAATCCCATGAAAAATGACATTTGTCCCATCATTGACATTTGAAATTTGGATCCCATCTCCTTATTGAAAACGGTCATATTCATTGGGGTCAAAATGAGGCAAAAATAATATCATCAACATATATTTGAACGTGAATTAAATGTTTACCTGACTTTCTAGTGAACAATGTCGGATCAATCGCTCCTTTGCCAATCCAAGTAGATAGAAGTAACTTTGATAACGATCATACCGTGCCCCTTTGGAGCTTGCTTCAAGCCGTAAAGAGCCTTCTTCAAGCGATAGACATGAGTCGGATACTCTAGATTCACAAAACCTCGCTACTGGGGACGATACAATTCTTTAAGATCTCCGTTAAGAAAAGCCGTCTTTACATCCATCTGATAGACAATCATGTTCTTCCTTTGCAGCATTAGCCAAGAAGATCTATTGCCTCGATACTTGCAACCGAGCAAATGATTATTCAAAGTCAATATTCTACTCTTGATGGTATCCTTTTGCAACCAATCGAGCCTTGTTCTTTAATACATCACCATGCTCATCAAGTTTTACTTTGAAGATCCACTTTTGAGCAATGATCATAGCACGCCGGAGCGTACTAATTCCCATACATCTAGTCTTCGATCAACTCATGAATTTCTTTTTGCATGGCATTGAACCAAATTGCCTTCATTCATTGCAGCTTTAACGCTCTTTTTGGTCGACCTTGGACAGTACAGATGAGTCAAGCACCATAAGGCATCGATTGCAAGTTGTTTACGTGTGGATACTGGACGAGAGGGATTTCCAATGATGTTGTCCAATGGATGATCATGTGTCCGTTTTCTAAGGTGTTCTGCGTGGTTGCTGTTGAGAACTCTAAGTAGCGAGTCAAGCTCCCTGGTTGAAGATGGTTCTGATGAAGGTTCGTGAGCAAATATGTTCTCAAAGGGAGCATCTTCGAGTAGCAAAGGATTATCTCCATCATAGGTGCCAAAATGTTCCATGATGTACATTTGATGATTGATGAATTAAAGATGATACAGTGATCAGCAAAGAAAAGCCACTCAATGACATAGAAACCTGAAGGGTTATCTACGTTGACATGGATAGGAGCAGCCTCATTGATGGATTGATAGATCATTAGCAATTGGCTCATAGTGTTCATCAAACATTGATCAAAAATGTCTTCAAATCATCTTCTCGGGGTGGTACATATGGAGTCACAAGAGGGATTTAGTACAAGAGTAGAATCTGAGAACTACTTGATGAAGGTTGTGATGCGGTCCGAATCGATTGTCCGGAGCCATTTGACCGGCCACCATCAACGTAACGAATTGTTTCCATGATATTTCGAAATCATTTTTTTGTTGATTTGGTATCCTTTTCGCCTTGCATATCCTACAAATACTCCAATGTCCGCTTTAGCTTTAAGTTTGCATAAGTCTTGACCCTCATTAGTTGGATAACATAATGCACCAAACAATACCGAAGGAATGAAAGATTAGGTTTTCGACAGGACAAGTTCATATGAAGTTTTCCATGATATGTGTGAATTAAGGATCGATTTTGAGTGTAGCATGGAGTGGCAATGGCTTCAAATTTCGTGAGAAACGCTGGAACCTTGAGTAAATCAAAGATTGTTCTTGCGGCTTCTACAAGAGTTCGATTACTTTTCAACTACACCGCTCATGAGGAGTTCGTGGAACACTTCTTTGATGATCGATTCCAAAGATTCATAAAACCCACTAAGTTCTTTATTAACAAACTCGCCCATTGTTCGTTGGGATGATTCGGACAGCTTTGTTAAGTCGAACTCGTAGTCGTGTTGATAAGTTTAATGATGATATTCGAGTTTCATCCTTTGTCCCAAGAACTTAACCTAAGTAAATCATATAATCATCAACTAACACATATTTCTTCCCAAAATATTCTACACTCTCACGTCCACATAAGTCAATGTGAATGGTATGAAGAACTTCCATAACTAAGTTTGTAGGTTTGGGTTTGTGGGCATACTTCTTGCTTTTTCCCAATTGGCATGCTAAATAAAGATGATGCTTTTCATACTTTAGTCTAGGTAAGCCTATTACTAAGTGTTTTCTCGAAAGATCATTTATGGTTTAAGTTCAAGTGGTTGAGACGACGATGCCATAACCATGACTTTGTTTTTGAAGCCTTTGACAACAAGCAAATTGAGAAGACTTCATCATGTCTTCGATAGAGATGGTGTATAGGTTTGAACCCCGTGTTCCTCTTAAAGTTCCACACCATCAAGTTCTCTAACAAAACAAGTATGTTTTCTAAAACCACCTCTAGATCGAATCACCGAATTGACAAACGTAAAATAGATTATGACCAAGACCTTCTACATAATATATACCCCGAGATTACACTATCACCAACAACATAGTCTCCATAACCCATAATTTCACCGAAAATGACGTTCCCAATCTAATGGCCCGATGAATTTACTCACTTAAGTTCATGAGCCGCGACCGGTCTCCAGCCATATGCTTGGAACAACCTGAGTCTGTGTACCACATAACGATTTGAACATCTCTGCAGCTTGAACACGCACAAGAATGGATAATGGATAATTGGGATCCCCATGCAAGAATGGGTTCCATTTGGTTAGTAACAATGATTGGAACATCCAATAGAAAGTAGAAACAATGAAATCATTGGGTAGATGCTGAAAGATGTGTGCATTAGACCTATTCAAAGTATGTTCACTTAAAGGAATAGTTCTACAAGAGGCATCCATTTCCTAACGTGCATTGGTCTAGATAATTTTAGACACAACTCATTACAAATGAATTTACTGCCATGTTAGGTTCCATATATGCAACAAGTATCACTAGAAGAAATAGATGAAGAAGAATGATCATTACAATAATCAAACAAACACACACGTATGAATATTGAATGGATATGCGTAGAGTATGAATGAGAGAATAAATTGAACAACCAACCCTCAAGTGAGGGTTATTACATGGTATTTATAGGAGAGGGAGCTAAGGCAACACTCCTAGTCCCTTCCTTTCCTTATTGGACTAGGCCTAGGCTTATGGGCCTTCTACATAAGCCTAAGGCTAAATACTAACATAAAGGCCATATTAAGCTAACTATTACATATGAATTACTAACACTTAAATTAAGGTTTAGGAGTACCCCAACAATCTCCCTCAAGTGCTAGTGATGAAATGAGTGATAACGTTATAGGTACTGATGTAATAGTAGCTTTGACGCCTTTCCTCGACATTCTTCTTTCTTGTGAGAAGAATGCCTTGATTCAACAATCTCCCCGTGTAGAGAAATTGTTTTGAAGTATTCTCGCTGATGCCTCCATTTTCTTTGTTCTTTGTTCTTTGTTCTTTGAAAGTGATAGTATGTTGTTGTAGTTCCAGATCGCCCCGCTTCACGCCTCCGTTCCACGTTTTCTCCAACATGCTCACACGCTTTAACGTGGATTACTGTTGATGAAGTTCTTTAAGTCTTTAAACTTTGTAGATTCTTTGTTGATGAAGAATCATTCTGACTTTGTGTTGCCTTTGATTATGATAGAACTTCCATAGTAATGTTGTTGGTATGAGCATGTGGAGAATTCACGATCAGCCCGGCCTGAGCTTCCATAAGAAGTAAACATAAAGGTTAGTAATAGCGGATACCGCACTTACAAGTTTGAACTTCGAGAGTGTTAATAGCATAGTGTAAAAACACAACTCTAATTTCACAAAGGCCGCTCGAACCGAGTCCCACAGTGAGATAACGCGATGTACCGGCACATCACAATTCAGATGAGTCACGAGGTACACCAAGCATCACCCTACGATCAGAGACCGCTTGAGACCACTAAGCGATCCACGGGAGTTACAATAATTCGGCCGTCAGTGTGGCCGCTTTTGATGTAGACCCGGCAGAGTTTCCATTCAATCATCGAGGATCACATATGTGAACCCCTCTTAAATGTTCTCGACAGCTAAGATCCGTGTAGACTCGATAACGCATCACCGTTGTTCTTATTGTTGAACAACAAGTGATGAAATGTCAAGTGTACCTAAGAGATCTTTTGATGAATCTCGTGGTTCTAGACTTAATAGTGCTTTTGGTTTTCCCCGAAATGAGACTAGGAGAGGGTCTCCTTCTTCAATACCAGCAATCTCTAAGAGAAAGCCGATAGTTTACGTAGGGTTCCCGGAGAATGAAACAAGCTTATGTTGAGAGAAACTTGAGTGGCTAAGAAGGTTTATGCGCATGTCACCGGGTCCATGACGACTTTAATCTTCAATACAGCTTCATCAAGTGACAACCAAGAGCATATGAATTGAACCCGATGTTCCGCCTAAGTTGAATAATATGGAGGGCTATTTCTTTTCACCCTTTCTTGCTTTTCTTTTTTATTCTTCAACTCCTTCTTTCTCCGATTCTCATTTTCTCCTTTTATAATCATACCTAAGGACTTCTAATTCTAACAATTGGTAGTGTCCTTGTAGATCCTCCGCCTCAATGGATCATAGGACGGTTATTCCTAACCTTAATCACCTTATAACTCCATTGCCATAAAACCATTTATATGAAAATCTCTCAAGTGTTTGTGAATGAAAAACATGTTTGAACACTTCAAGAGTTTTAGATTTTCATAAATACTCTCCCTCAACATGTGCTTAAGAGTTTTGACAGAAATCGCACAAGGAGGGAATGAGCCAAGACTTTTGAATTGATCGACTCAAGATAGACAATTCCTTGCAGACACGATTACGCTGCATAGTTAAAGAGATACATTGCCAGCTTTTAGGTGACAACTAGCTCTAATAACTACCTTGAAGATGTGGACAACCTTGAGAGGTTGTCAAACCCGTCAAAGTTCATGTCTATCAAGAGCTCGAATGGGTATAATTTACTTGGATAAGTCTGAGGACAAATCTTTTCAATGTATGATCGTCGTGTTCACATTCATAGGTTGAAGTCTTTTCACACGAAGATTCAATAGAAAAACACAACATATTTCTTATCACATTATTTTTCTCCCCTTCAAAAATGGCATATAAATGTTATTTTGAAGAAATGTTGAGAATAAATATGACCATTTTGAGTTTTGTGGGAAGATTACACAAAGAACATTATGTGAACAAAGTTTTAAGTCAAATACTCCCCTCAACAAGTGATATAAACGGTTGAGGTTTTGAAAATCATAAGGGGAAGTACTTGTACTTTGAGTAAAGCCTTGAAAAATAAAGGTTTGATAAGTTTTACTCAATAGTAAGAAGCTTTCGCCTCTTTCCAAGGATTGTGGCACCTGCCGCATCACGTGGTCCTTTCATTACAAGAACGGGTTGTACACTGTTATTTGTGCACAAGCAATTGTCATATATAATCACACATCCAAATAAATATGAAATTGAAATGATTAAGGTACCAGAATTTCGTGTAGGTCACAAGAACCTGTGAATGCGAACGGGTCGTTGATAGCCTCGTGAGATTAATACGCTGGACGACCACCGACGAAACTTTCCAATGTTCTCAATCGTCCTCGTCGAAACAACCTTTCATCAATCATTTGATGATTCTTGACATCCCGTCTTTCCTTTGAATCCCATCTCTTTCGCGGACCCAATTCCTTGCTGAACGCTTTAACCGATATGCTAGCCCATCTCTGACATGCTTCAACGTTGAATCCCTAAACTTGTGAAGCTCATTAAACGCCATCAAGCGCTACGGTGGAGTGCACCGCGGTAGACAACTCCAAAGGGTTTGCCGATGAGAGTGAATTGAGGAGATGGTTGATGTCGAAGTTCTAGCTGAGGTCCGGTGAAGTTGACACGGTCCGTATGATTCAACCGCGTCGAAATCTTCTACACGCTCCTAGATCACTATGCCGATGAAGATGAGCACACTTGATGTATTCACGTTGAATTAAAGTCGAGAATTGTTCTATTCTTCCCCGCACTTTAGCAAGATACGATCTTCAATGTCATTGAGAGACAAACCAAAGTCCGCTTCACATAATGCATAGTCCTTTTCGTCTTGTCGTTTGACGACAATATTCTTGAGAAAGGTGTAATCCCATTTGGACGAAGATCGCACATGCTTAACAAAGAACGATCCCTTGATTACTGAAAAACTTCATGTTGAGATTTA
Organism: Chrysanthemum makinoi; assembly: GCA_910596185.1. Classification (NCBI taxonomy): domain Eukaryota; kingdom Viridiplantae; phylum Streptophyta; class Magnoliopsida; order Asterales; family Asteraceae; genus Chrysanthemum; species Chrysanthemum makinoi. The sequence goes on from OU343217.1 coordinate 75,199,033, forward strand.
CAAACGGGCAGCTTCGTAGTAGATTCGTTTGCCGCCAATGGTGAATCCCATACGTGCATTGAGGTCATACTCTTTCACTCTTGTTGAACATGTAGCGCTTTCCTTGATAGCTATGCAGCTTGGAGTAAATGGTCGCGGAACGAAGTGTCGTGATGTGCGCGATTTCTTTGAGCCGCTGCCGCGCGTAAGAAATTCCGTGTCATTGTGAAGAAGTATCGAAATGGAATCGAGGTTGATCCGGGTCGGACCAATGGTAGGTAGAGGTTTGGTCCAATCTCAGTAGTATGGAGCGTTGTCTTTTCTGGTGAAGTCGATGTTTGCTTCAAGGTTGAGCCAATCAATGTTTTTAGACATGGCTCGGGCTATAGCTGGCAAGAAATTCAACTTCAATAGCACTTTCCGAGCAGTTTTGAGTATTTGAAAGGCTTCATTCTTGATCCGCTTCAACTCGATTCGCCATCTTCTTCACTCGGAACTTTGATTGTAGTAACTTAGCATGCTCCAGCCAGACTACCTTCACCATATCTTGGTCATCCTTTAAGGCGGTGTAGCAGCAAAACAAGTGTGGAAAACCATTCATATTCGGTGTCATCATCGCTCAGCCATGAAACGACATCAACCTTAGTCTTCTTCTTCTTCTTTTGAGGCCTAGAGGAGGCTGGCCGTCCTTTGTTATGCCGGGAGAGGTGGGTTGTTGTTGGGGGTCGTGGATTTCTCGCCGTCACCACCCAGATACTCAAAGTGATCATCGGGTTTTCAGTCTGGGTGGTAACTCGTAATCCTTAGGTTTTTCAGTTGAAGAGCTGGAGAGGAGATCGCGTTGAGATGAGTCCTTTCGATGGAGGTGGCATCGAGGAAGATTCACCCGACTTCTTTGGACGCGTAGGTGTGAGTCTTTGTCCTTATCATCGCCATCTCTTGGTCGCTTGGTTGAATTCATTGATTCTTTTGCATGAAGACCTGAGTTGATAGTCTAATAGAGTCTCAAAAACTTAGCTTCATCCGAAGTGAAGGTTCCAGCTCTTTTTGACATTTGCATCACCAATTTACGATTAACCTGCTTTCGAAGGTCGTATTCTTTGGCCATTATATTTTAACCAATGCATGATGTTTGGAGTAAGTTGTCCGAGAATACTTCTCTAGTCACACTGGGACAGATTCGAGCTAAAACTTACAGTATATTCTCTTGACGCTTTCTCCATTTCTTGGAACCCTCCTTTGATAAATCGACATTGTTCCCTTTCACAACAACCTGCTTTATCCCTCTTGAAGAAAGTTGATTCTGCCTAGTTGATTCAGCTTTTTTGTTGAGCAACCTTCTTCCGCACTTGCTTGACAGCCTTTTAACAATCCTTGTTTTAGTCCCGATAACCAAGAATCCATGGTTCTTCACAGATTGGAGGTGGATCTGGTTGATCTTTTGGATGGTGGTGGTGAAGAATGAGAAGTTGAGTCCGATGATGAGGTGTGAGGCACTCGATCCTTGGTGGTTCGGGAGGTTTGTTCTTTTGAACGTGCTGGACTTTGTAGAAGAAGGTCATCATATTCAACCTCGTCATCCTTTGTAGTCTTAGTCTGCTTCTTCACCAATCTCTAGCCTCTTCCTCTGCTGGCATGAGCCGCAGCCTTCTTCATCGGGCTTTTCCTGCATTCTTTTCATTTTCTGGTTCTTCAACATCAAAGTTGATGGAACTCAACCATTGTTGTTGTTCTCAGGTGATGGTAGTACTGCCCCTTATCGGTTGATTAACGCGATCAAGAACTGTGGTATATATCACCACTAGAACCTCTGGCCACGAAGTTTGATCTTTTACTTAATGCCGCGAAGATGTTTATACCCGAAGTTCCTTCAACTTCCTTTCATATTCCTTGCTCATCTATTGTTCTTTCTCGTGAGCTCTCCTTATCATGTTCAATCACAGAGTCTTCCCTTTACCTTTTTCTCGCCTGGGACTGGGAGGTTTAGCTACCGATTGAGTAACGCTTCGCCAGGCCAGAGAGAAG